>MU228095.1:3314617-3326170 GCA_018584345.1 Thuja plicata
CAGCATTATTGTTCCTTTACCTTCAACTGGACAAGGTGTATCATTACCCATTCTTACTGTACCACCATTATAATACTCAAAAGTGTTAAACTTTTCTTTGTCACCAGTCATATGGTGAGTGCAGCCATTATCTATAATCTAGATGTCATTCTTGCTAACCTTAGATATAAGTGTAGTTTCTACATACCATTCAGTTTCATCTGAATCATCCTTCACAACTAAAAATACCATCTTGATGTCTTCATCAGGTTCGGTGTTAGTATCTTCATCTTTGCAAGCAGCTAGATAGCTAGCCTTCTTTCCTTTATCCTTGTAGTCTCGGGTATCTCTTCTTTCTGATTTTTGGTAACCTCTGTAATACTTGTTATCACCTCTATTAGATTTATTCTCAAAAGATTTGTCATTACTTTTGTCATCTTTTCTTCTGTTAGGACATCTTGTAGCAAAGTGTCCAATCTCTTTACAATTAAAGCATACAAGTGGTAACTTGCCTTTGTATTTACCTTTTCCTCTTTGCATTATTCTAGCCATAAGTGCTTCTATTTCATCTAGATCTTCTTATTCACTTTCACTTTCACTGTCTCTTCTAGATGAGTGTCTATGACTTGATTTGCTTATTTTCATAGAAGACTTAAATGCAGACTCTAAGTTTGGTAAGACACTATTGTCAAAGTTATTCTTCTAAAATGAAATCAGTCTACCAATTAAACTATTTAGAGTAATTGTATTGTTTTCTACTACTCTCATTTCTTAAATGGCAGAAACTCTAATAGCATACACATGCAATAAGGTTCTTAATATTTTACTTACCAATATCTCTTCTTCAAGTGTACCTCCAACACCTCATACAGCATTGACTACTTCTTTTATCCTTGTGTTGTACTGTGTGATGTTTTCTCCTTCTTTCATTCTAAGGTCATCAAACTTTCCTCTAAGGCTTTTTGCCTTGGCTCTCAGAACATTTATATCACCTCCATGTACAAGCTTCAGTTTGTCCCACATCTTCTTTGCAGTTTTGCAATCCTTGACATCTTCAAATTCAGCATTAGAGAGTGAGGAAGAAAGCTCTATAACCATGTAGTTATGCTCATGCTTATCTCTCAATTGATCTACTATCAATACTCCTATAGGAAACACATATTCAGTATCTAGGAATTGAGTAACATCATTACCAATACCTGATAAGTGGATTCTTATCTTGCTTTGCCATGAAGAAAAGTTGTCTTTGTTCAACTTGGGCACATCTTGTCTATTCATCTTGTGATCATGACTTAGGTCTTGAAACCTTCCTTCTAAGCACACAAGCTCTAATACCAATTGTTAGTAATACCTAAGAGGGGGGGTGAATCAGTGGCCTCAAAATTTATCCTTCAACTATTTATCACCAATCAAATAAACCTCAAATTATTAAGTTCCTACAAGATGCATGCCATGAAATACTTATAATGATTAACTGTCTATCGATTTTCCTTGTCTGTCCTTATTCTCTTTGATTATCGATAAGCAGTAAAACTATTTACCAAAACTAAGTAAATAAGAAGGGTATACCAATCCATCCAGAAATGCATATGTGAAACGTAAAGTAGTAAAGTAATAAACCATACAAACCTAACACATGGATTTTAATGTGGAAACCCTATTAAGGGAAAAAACACTGGGACTGGTACCCCAAATTTTCACTCTTCTGAAGTGAGCCCTGTTAGGATCCAACCCTGTTAAAGGTTACAAACACACTATTAGGTGTGACTTTGTTAGGGTATTTTATACATAGAGGTTGTCACTTAGTATCGGGCATCTATTGCTACCATCCTTGAATCAGCCTCCTTAGACTGTCAATAGGTATTGGGCAAGTCCAATGCTACTTTCATGAATCAACCTTTTTGGCACTCCTTGGGATGTACCTCAATATATAGAAGATTGTTAAGTCCTGCTCTGTTAAGAGACTTGATGCTTCAATAGTTAACTAAAACACTATGACCTGTTTCTAATGCAACTTTGAATTGTAGATTTTCAAATCTATTTAAGTGCATTACCTCTCTGATCAATGTATCAATTCAATTCTTTGTGCTCCACACTTTCTTCTCTGTTATGTTGTGCTTCATTGTTCATTGGTGTCTACAGAATTCTTTAGCTCTCCTTCAACTTGATTGATCAGGATTGTATGAAGTTCTTCTTCATCAGTTTCTCGTTAGCATCCTCTTTTTATTCACTCCCCTTCCCCATGCATATGGAAATGAATTAAGTTTGTCTCTTATATAGACATGATATTCACCATTTCTTGATTCTTGATTCTTGGTTCTTGGCGTGAAAAAAAATCCAGCCAATTTGATTTAAAGCATAACTCCTAATTTGTCTTGCAGTTATCTTCTTTCCAACTGTATAAATCTTCTTTAAATCAATTACTTAACTCTGGTCAAATAAAAAAAAGAAAATAACTAGTTAAGTCTATCTTTAGCTCTTGCCAGCTAGATATTTTGTCATTTTCTGAACTCTTTGTTCTGTCGGTCAACTCTGCAATTAGTTCTCAGTGGCAACTGTCAGTTCCGTCTGTGTGACTCCAGTAAGCTTTCGGATCTCCATATGTCAGGCATCATTGGATTTTACTCGTCGGGCAACTCTATTTTCAGCTCATCAGGCATCCTATGGTTTTTCTTTGTCAGGCAACACTTTCTTTTGCTCGTCAGGTATCACTGTGACTTTTCTTCTTTACCTTTACCGATGGTGTGCACTCTGTCGGTGTTGTCTGTCACTTGGTGAATACTTGACATTTATGCATTGTTGAAAGCATAACATTTGTTCCATTGATTCTCTGAAGTCTTTGGCATTATATACATGACTGTACATATGATATCATGTTGATATCAATGACAATACAAACCATTAACTAATTTAATGTCTTGCATTATCTTCAACTTAACATTATCAAACACTCAATCAGTTACATGTCATCATAAGGATTATATATGGTGTATATACTTAACATTTTGTTAGTATTTTGCATGTATCAGTTTTTGATACTAATGTCAAAGGGGGAGATTGATGACATTAATTTTTCATTAGTATTCAAACAACACTTTTGGTAATCTTACACCGAAAGATAGTCAAAGGGCAAATCGAAGATCAGATTGGCAGATCACCAAAAATGACTAAGTACAAAAAGAACCGATGACACAAGGTAGTGTGTAAACTGAAAACCACAATGTAGAGAGTTAAAGTGGAACCCAATAGAGGAACCCAAAATGCAAGTTATAGTGTAGACTGATGAAATAGATTCAGTGCAACTGACAGTAAAAAACCAAAGGACAATCAAGCATGACCAAAAGACAGAACTGAGAGTTAGTTGTAATCCACAAAAAGTGGATCTGACTTCCACGTCACATAAAGCATGGGTATTCTATTTATAGGATATTTAATTGTTTTTAAATCCATTTCTTAGGGACAAGAAACATTAATGTAAGTGTTTTAATCAATCTTACTGATTTAAAGCACATAGACTAGGAGATCTAGGTGCAAGTTGTAAACCTGATCTTAGAGTTAACATTTTTTTTATCATCAACTCGATGAAATCAATCCATCTATAAATAGATGATGTAATCATTCATTATAATGTGTGTGGAAGAGAGAGGAGAATAGAACGAGAACATCTATGGATTGAATTGAGAGTTTCAAGAACCAGAGCAGAGAAAGAAGAATTTTATTAGCAAAATCAAGAACAGAGGAAACCGATAATCAAAGGTAATATTCAATCATAGTTAAGGTGATAATATTTTGTATGTGAACTACATAGGATCTGTATCAGCAATAAGAGATTGTACTTACCAGGTCAATTTGCAATTTGTTGTCATTCTAACAAGTGAAGCAAAGTGTAAGAAATCCTTCTTGTAAGGTGGATTTAACAGTCCTATATCAAATCTCTTAACCGAGTGCACACTTAATAGTGTTGCTAAAAGCTCTTAACAGAGTAGAATTTAACAAGTCTCGACCAATACTCCTACAGGTTTGATCATCAGAAGTGATCAAAATTGTAAGCCTTAACCAGCCCCTTCCATTCTACAGATAGTGAAGTTTTGTGGGTGCCATCCCCACCGCAATTTTTACTTCCTAACAAGAGTTTTCTGCAATATCATATCTTGTGTTATGTGTCAATTATGTTCATGAATGTTTCTATGAATGATCCAATTGTTTATTAGTATTATGAATTGATATAACTCTCATTAAGATAGTGTAGATCAAATGGAATGGATATGCAATTGATTACTAAGGTTAATTGATTAAAGGATAAGAAAAAGTTTTAGAGGTACTGATTCACCCCTCCCCTCTCAGTACTACTTCCCATTAAACCCAAAAAATTCAAGGTAAAATTTGAATTAGGGGCCCTCACATTTCCCTAGGAGGCTTACCTTGAAATCTCTATATAAGCACTCTTTTTTGCCTTCATTTGATATATGATCATGACATGAGATAATCATATGACATGATGATATGAGATGATGATGCAAGAATGCAAGAGGATAATATAGGAGGACAATATATGATGATGCCTTGATGCAAGCAAGAATTTTTTCGACATTCATTGGATCAAGACAGAGTTCTTCAATCCTTCATTCTTCTTTGATCTACTATTTCCAACATTCAAGCATCCAAAAGATACAATCATGGGGTAGCAACTATGGATTGTGAGGTTGGTAGGAGTACTTTAGCCTTGGGGGCTTGGTATTATTTCTTTATCATATTCAAATCTATGCATTTCTCTCTCATTTTAATTCATGCTAGGGTTTTGATCTAGAGGATTAGATCTTGGCATTAAATTCATAAATCTTCCTACAAGAAACACATACACATATTCTATTACATCCGACTATTTGTGGATGTGGAAATCACCGAAACGGGGGTTTGACTAAGGCAAAACCCTATATAGCCACCCCAAAACACCATTTTATGATATCTACATTTGTTATTTCAGGAGTTGCAGAGCAGATTCGGATACCCTTTTCGGCAAACTTTCAGGATCCACGAACAATATTTTTGTCGGAGCAGTGTAGGTCAAGGTCGACATAAAGGGGTCAAGGTTGACCTTGCTCAGGAAATAAAAATATTTCTAGGTTTTCTCCATCTCTGTGTTTATGTTCCAGATCCGGTTGCAGAATTTCTAGAAACTTGGTACAGACACCCGAAAACAAAAAATTTCAGATCTTCTATGTTATGAGGTATGTATGTTATTTCATTATTCTTTGCAAACATTTCCATATTTATATTCCTTATCATTAAAATTAAATGTATGTGGTTAATAGTGGCATAGCGTCTCTTTTATGTGCAAACCCCCATTGTTCTAAACCCTATCCATATTTTTTATGATACATTTTGGTGAACCCGTTTATGACAACTCTTTCTTTTTGGTGTTAGATTTGCATTTTATGTTAGATCTTACATGCATATAAAAGTAGATTTTTTTATGCTCTTGCATTTATATTTCAAAAACAAATTTAAAAAAATACAAAATTTCTTTAAAAAATACAAAAACATTTACATTTTTCATGCTTGTAGTGTTACTTTATGTTCAACATGTATGATTTTTGTTTTGAATACTTTGATGAGGCTTTTATTGCAAAAGAGGATAGATCCCCTAATGAGGTACATGGAAGTGAGGATGAAAGTTGTTCGAATAAGATCTCCATTGATCTTATTCTTATTTCATCCTCCTCTACAACCTCTTCAATTGACCTTTACCATAGGGTGTGTGCATGGTTCCCTTCATGTTCCACTATTTGCAACATTGATGCACCTAGAATGTTATATCCTAAACCTTTTTTGATGGTAAAAGGATGTCCTTGAATAACAATTAAGGGTAAACCTAGATAATCTTTGGATTTCTTTGATAACACGGATTCTGTTTCACATGCTTATCGCACATGGAATAACCCTCAACCTACTATTCCAGTTTCTTTACCTCCTCTCAACCTATTCTTCCTCAAGCACGTAGGTTGCCATCTTCCTTTAAGGAGTATGACTTAGTTGAACAATTACGTGCTACTCCCACTAAGATGTCTTTATGGGAATTGCTTCAAACTTCCTTGACATATCATGAGGTATTGCAAAAGGCTTTATCGACCCTTCTTGCATTGCCTCCTAACCAAGAGAATATTAATTCCTTTTTGGAATGCATGCATACTATGCCTTATGTACCTCCTATTGTGTTTATCGATGATGATTTACCTTCTGTTGAGGTGCAAAATCGATATGATTCTCTTATGGTTGTTGTTTCTATTAATTAGAGTATCATTCATAGAACATTAATTGACAATGGATCTCGGCTTAATGTTTGTAGCATGGATATGCTGAAGGAAATTAAGACTAATCTTACAACTATTCAACCTGATAATGTCCCTATTTGTAGATTTGATAATATTGCAAAGAGAACTTTGGGCATTATTATGCTACTTGTTAAGGTTGGTCTGGTCATTCTTAATACGCCTATTCATGTTATGTTTGGACCTCTCAATTATAACCTTCTTTTAGGTAGACCTTGGTTACATACTATGCATGTAGTTCCTTCTGCTCCTCATCACAAGTTTAGGTTCGTTTATAACGATTTGGTGTATACGCTACATGCGGATGATGCACCAAATCCTTGCTTAAATGCGGAATATGCTAAAGTTTCTGAACCTCTCCAACCAAGTAAAGAACCTGAAAGGCCACTTGAGATTAAACAAACTAAAGCTCCATCTTCTTCTTTGACTGGGGATGATTGGGGAGCATTGGACTTTAATCCTTCTTTTATTGGAGAATATAAATTTTCTGATTTGGAATTCATGAAACAACAAAGTGGGTTTGAAAAACAAGTTTTTACTCCTTCCCCACTTTCTACGGAATTAAAAAGTAACTTTGTTGCTGCTTCAATTGAAGAAACAATTGAAACAATAAAACCTGATTGCTATGACATTGTGACATATGCAGCTCCTTTGACTCAATCTAATATGGCCGATAGATATGGTTCTGGTTATCATCTGCTCAAGAAATCATGATTTAATGGGAAAGGATGTGGTAAATATGAATAAGGTATACAAGTACCTTTGGATAATGAAATTTATGATTATACATATGGATTGGGGTTCAATCCTTACAAACAACCATCATCTTTTAGTCTGAATGTTAATCATATATGTGGTGGACATTTGAAGTTTTTTAACCCACTCCTCCTCCACATGGACCAAAAACCTATCTTGGATATTTTTCCTGAAGATGAAGCCTTAGCATATTTTTTAGGAGCTTAGGAGGATCTACCTATGTTTCATCATAAAAGATAGAAGCTTTATTTACTAAATACATAAGCTTATTTTAGAGAACATAATGAGCAGGATATTTCTCCTTTACTGATGGATTCTTTGATACAAAGTAATTTGCTAATAACTGAGACTATTGAGGTTCAAGTGGATGCAAATGACTCTGAGAAGATGATAAAAATTGGGAATTTTTTGAATCAAGATGAACATGATCAGTTGGTTTCCCTTTTACTTGAATTTAAGGATATTTTTTCTTTGACATATTTGGATATGTCGGGTGTAGATCCTAAGATTGTTACTCACAATATTGTTCCCAAACCAAATGCTAAACCTGTGAAGCAGAAAATCTGAAAGATGAATCTAGGAATTGCCTTATTAGTTAATGCTGAAATTGAAAAATTATTGGTTGTTGGTTTCATCCGCTCTATTGATTACTCAGATTGGATTTCAAACATTGTGGTCATTTCAAAAGGAGAAAATAAGATAAGAATGTGTACTAACTTCTGAGATTTAAATAAGGCATCCTTAAAAGATTATTTCTCATTACCTAATATTGATATGATTATGGATTCAATAGCGGGTCATGCTCTATTATATTTTATGGATGGATTTTCAGGATATAAACAAATCTTTATTCCTATGGAAGATCAACTTAAGACCACATTTATAACACCTTGGGGAACATTTTGTTAGGTCATGATGCCTTTTGGATTAAGAAATGTGGGAGAAACTTATCAGCGAGCCCTAAATTTGATTTTTCATGTTTACATTCATAAGATTCTTGAGGATTATGTGGATGATATCTTTCCAAAATATATACAAAGAGGAGATCATGTTAGTATTTTACAACAAATATTTGAAAGGATTAGAAGTTACAATATGAGATTGAATCCTAAGAAATACACCTTTGGAGTTGATTCTGGAAAAATGTTGGGGTTTATAATCTCTAAGCGAGGAATAGAGGTAGATATTGAAAAGATTGATGCTATTGTTGATATGCCTCCTCCTAAGAACATTTTTCAGTTACAAAGTTTACAAGGGAAAATTTAAGCTATTCATCGCTTTGTTTTTAACTTAGCTGATAGAACTGTTCCTTTTACTTCCTTTCTTAGAAAGGATACCACTTTCTCTTGGAATGAGGAATGTAAACAATCCTTTGAGCAATTTAGGGAGTATCTCACCAATCCTCCTATTTTGCAACCTGCTTAATTTGATAAACCCTTTTATATGTATACTTCAGCCACTCCGAATGCGATGAGTGCATTGTTGGCTCAACATGATAGTGAAGGTAAGGAAATACCTATGTACTACATTAGTCAGACTTTACTTTATTACAAAAAAAGATATACAAATTTGGAAAAACAATGCTTAGCCTTAGTTTATGCTTGTCAGAAACTTGGGCATTATCTATTAAATGTTGAAGTCAATGTGATTGTTAACTTTGATCCTTTGAAACATCTTTTCTCAAAGACTGGTCTCTCTGGCCGTCTTGCAAAGTGGGTGATGTTACTTACAAAATTTGATCTTAATTTCATTTCTCAAAAGTTAATTAAAGGACAAGCTTTAATAGATTATTTGGCTGAAGCTCCTTGACCTCATTCTGATACATGCTTTACTTCAATAGAATTCCCTGATGAAAATTTTATATCTATTAAACAAGATGATGTTTGGGAATTATATTTTGAAGAATCTATATGTAAGATAGGTTTTGGTGTTGGAATTATCTTGATTCCTCCTACAAAAAATTGATCCCTATGTCATATAAATTGATTTTTCCTTGTACTAACAATATTGTGGAGTATGAAGCTCTTATAGTTGGCTTACGAGTAGCTTCATCCCTTAACATTAAAAACTAGAAAATTTATGGAGATTCGCAATTGATTGTGGAACAGATTAAAGGACGTTATCATACTAAGAATGATAAAATGACACAATATAGAGATTTTTCTCTTGATGTTCTTTCACAATTCTCTTCTTATACGATTCAAAATTTACTTAGGAAAGATAATCGACATGCGGACACCATAGAAACCGCAACTCCTTTGGTTTGTCTTGAGAATAATGCTGAAGACTTTCAATTTACTATACATACTCTTAAGAACCTTGCAATTTCCAATAAGGTTACCTCTGATTGTTTCAATTTGCATTTGGATGAATGGTATTCTCATATCTTTCATTTTTTGAGAGATGGTACTTTTCCTGAATCAGCAACAAGGAACATGTGTAATCGTATTAGGAAGCTTGCAGCACGTTATATCATTTTAGGAGATACACTTTATAAATGCTCTTATGATGGTTTTCTATTAAGATGTCTGGGTAGAACCAAAATTCCAATAGCTTTGGTAGAAGCTCATTCTGGTTCTTGTGGGGGACATTTTGGTGGAAAATATTTAGTTAATAAACTTCTTAGAATGGGATATTATTGGAAAAAAATGGAGCAAGATTCTTTCATGTTTGTTAACAAGTGTCCTCAATGTCAGAAACATAGTAATTTGATTCATGCTCCTGTTCGTGAGCTTCGTAATCAAGTTTCTCCATGGCCTTTTAGTATTTGGGGTTTTGATCTTATTGGAAAAATCTCACTGACTTCTTCTCAAGGACATACATACATCTTAATGGCTATAGATTACTTTACGAAGTGGGTGGAAGTTGTCCCTCTCCATTCAACTACTATGGATGTTATTTTTTATTTCATTCTTAACAATATTATAACACGATTTGGTATTCCTTAGATGATAGTTTCGGATAATGGTACCTCTTTCAAGAATAAAGAAGTCACAAAATTCTTGGAGAAATATCAAATTCAGCATAGATTTTTGACTCCCTATTATCCTCAATCTAATGGTCAAGCTGAAGAATCTAATAAAGTCATTGAAAAAATTATGAGGAAAATAATTAATAAGCATGCGAAAGATTGGCATACCCATCTTGCCTATGCTTTATGGGCTTATAGGAATAGTGTTTGTACTACCATGGGTACTTCTCCTTATAATCTTGTCTAGATAATGATGCTATTATGCCTTTGGAATTGGAAATACCGTCTTTACCTATTTCATTTCATGGGATAATTGACAAAGACACATTTCAAGAACAACGATTACAAGAATTAGAAATGTTGGATGAACAATGAATAAATGCTTTCGAACATATAAAGGCTTGTAATAAACCACTTCAGAAGTAGTATAATCATAAGGTAATTGAACGATCATTTTCATTGGGTGATTTAGTGTTGGAGATTCGATTCTGAACAGTTGATTGATTGTATGTTTGTCATTGATGACAACATATAATACATAGCAGTACTTCTGTATGTACTTATCCATATGATGAATTGAAGACTTGCATGGATAGATACATGTTTTTGACATGTTTATTATGCTATGTTCATACACGCAGACCCAGATATGATGTTTCAGTAAAGATATGTAATTATGTTGTTGACGGTTATAGTTCTGGAGGAATAACGGTTTAAGGCCGACGTATGTAACGTGTTTATTGAGTTACACCTATCTTCAGGATATATGTGTGTATATTCATGATGAGTTATGAGTTTTTGATATTATTCTAAAGGTGCCAAATGTATTTCAAGAAGATTGCAAAGTTATGATTAAATTGGTGAAGCCGACCTAGTGAAGCGACGCGTCTATTTAGTTTATACTTGCACGGTTGTAATTATGCTTGCACACTTAGTAGAGCCGACAAGGATGTTATGAAGAGTTGTCTAACAGGTCCCATGATCTCATACTTGGAGTATATACTTATAGAAGGTCATTTGTGATAATAAGAGTTGCAAAAGCTAGAGATAAGAAAAGCAAAGCAGAGTGTTTAAGAAGCATAGCTATATTTATCATATGTTGATAATATAGATATTAAAGTTGAAGCTTTCAGAATACAGATAAGATTGTTGTAGTACTTTACAAGAGGATAAAGCATCAGCACACAAAAGGAACTGATTAGACAAGCAGTGTCACAAACAACAATTCACCTTGTTGATACAGTGTGTATCAAATAACGAGAAGGTTGTAGCCTTCACCACTGGGACAGTGAGTCCACCACCCCTAACAAAGTTATTGTAAAATACTCCTAACAGGGTCAGACCCTTAACCAGGTCACTATACTACTACATTGTAATGAACAACTCCTAATAGGGTTGGAAGATCTTTTAATAGGGATTACTAAAAATAGTATAGTTCTTTGTGGGTACTAATTCCCACCGGGGTTTTTACCATTTGGTTTCCCCGTAACCAAATTGATGTGTTGTGTAATGTGTTAT
>MU228095.1:3329893-3363967 GCA_018584345.1 Thuja plicata
TGTATACTGATGCAGATTGGGCAGGTTGTATTGATGACAGGAAGAGCACTTTAGGAGGAGCAGTATTTCTTGGAGAAAAGTTGGTATCTTGGACAAGCAAGAAGCAAAATTGTATTTCTCAGTCAACGATAGAGGTAGAATATGTTGCAGCAGCACTAAATTGTACAATAATTGTTTGGATCAAGCAGATGGTTAAAGACTCTGGTATTCAGGTTGACTAGCCTATTGTTATTCATTGTGATAACAGCAGTACTATTAACATTTCTAAGAACCCTGTGATGCACGCAAAAACAAAACACATAGAGATCAAGTACTATTTTCTGAGAGAAAGAGTTGCAGACAAGGAAGTGACATTGGAGTATGTAATCACAAAAGATCAGTTAGCAGACATTTTCATGAAGCCTTTAGCAAAGGATACTTTTGAGTATCTAAGGGAGAAGTTGGGAGTCATTCCCTCTCCTAAGTCTAATTAGAAAAAATAGCAAGTACATCAATCCTGTGTGACTGATGAATGGTTGACTACTCTACTTCTAGAGTAGTACCTGTGCATAATGGTTTATGGCACCCTTTGCCATTGACGTCAATGGGGGACTATGTACTAAAAACAAGGAACACAAACAAAGAGCTAAACAAGGAACACATACACGGAGCTTATACTCTAGGGGAGTATACATATAAAACACAGTCCATGTAACTACAGCAGTGTAGATGAATCTTTGATGAGGATATTGAGAAGAGTGTAAAAGAAAGAAGACACTATGAACAGAAAGTTTTTTTTATCATATGTTGCCATCAATGCCAAAGGGGGAGATTGTTGGAGATTTGATTCTGAACAGTTGATTGATTGTATGTTTGTCATTGATGACAACATATAATACACAATAGTACTTCTGTATGTACTTATCCATATGATGACATGAAGACTTGCGTGGATAGATACATTTTTTTGACATGTTTATTATGCTATGTTCATACACGCAGACCCAGATATGATGTTTCACTAAAGATATGTAATTCTGTTGTTGACGGTTACAGTTCTAGAGGAATAACGGTTTAAGGCTGACATATGTAACATGTTTATTGAGTTGAACCTATCTTCAGGATATGCGTGTGTATATTAATGATGAGTTATGAGTTGTTGATATTAATCTAAAGGTGCCAAATGTATTTCAAGAAGATTGCAAAGTTATGATTAAATTGGTGAGGCCAACCTAGTGAAGCGACGCGTCTATTCAGTTTATACTTGCGCAGTTGTAATTATTCTTGCGCGCTTAGTAGAGCTGACAAGGATGTTATGAAGAGTTGTCTAACAGGTCCCATGATCTCATACTTGGATTCTATACTTATAGAAGGTCATTTGTGTTAAGAAGAGTTGCGAAAGCCAGAGATAATAAAAGTAGAGCAAAGTGTTTAAGCAACAGAGCTATATTTATCATATGTTGATAATATAGATATTGAAGTTGAAGCTTTCAGAATACACATAAGATTGTTGTAGTTCTTTACAAGAGGATAAAGCATTGGTGCACAAAAGGAACTAATCAGACAAGCAGTGTCACAAACAGTAGTTCACCTTGTCGATACAGTGTGTATCAAATAACCAGAAGGTTGTAGCCTTCACCACTTGGACAGTGAGTCCACCACCCCTAATAGGGTTATTGTAAAAGACTCCTAACAGGGTCAAACCCTTAACTAGGTCACTATACTACTGCATTGTAATGAACAACTCCTAACAGGGTCGGAAGATCTTTTAATAGGGATTACTAAAAATAGTATAGTTCTTTGTGGGCACTAATTCCCACCGGGGTTTTTACCATTTGGTTTCCCCATAACCAAATTGATGTGTTTTGTAATGTGTTAGCTAAATGTGCATTTACTTTGTAACAATCTAGATTAATAAGTATAAGAAAAAGATAAAGTTGTTGATAACTGATTCACCCCCCCCCCCCTCTCCGTTATCCTTGAAGTATTCTAACATTTAGTTCTATATGAGAATCAAAGAAATGTGAATGCTTTACCTGGTGAAAAAGGAAAGTTTATCCCTAATTGGCTTGGACCTTTTGTTGTAATTGAGGACTTTGGTTCAGGTGCTTACAAAATCATTGATATGGATGGTGTGCCTTTTAAGGAACATATCAATACTATGCATCTAAAACATTATTATCCCTAGTACATCATTCTTTCCTTGTGTATTAATGTATTCCTTATAAAAATAGTTATGTTTATAGGTTATGTGATTTTAGTAGATTACATTTGAATAGACTTATACACATTCTTTCTTTCTATTAAGTTTTATATTATTGGTGAAAATATAGTAACAATCATAGAACTAACTAGCAAAGAGATTTTTTCATTTATATATAATTTTTGAGTTTGATACATATGTGGCACAATGCCCTATCTATCACTCTCTTTATCCCTATGCTCTGATGGTTGATGGCTCCTAGATCTCTCTGATCTATGATGTGACAATTAAGATCTTTGTACGGTATTCCACGAGTGGCTCCTCGATATGCTAAGATTATAGACATGCTCCTATGATCTCCTTAGGTCATCCATCAGCCTCTCCTCTCTCTCAATACATAACCTTAGCTCTCACTGGATACAATAAAAGATGTATGCATGTCTGTTGAGATCTCTGTGACCAATGGGGAATTCTCACTCACTAGCTGGTAGTCGGTAGGACATGCATGTATCCTTCAGGACCTCAGATATGAAGCTCCTCCACTCCCATACAATGGCTGTAGAATTAAAATATATTTATCTTTTAGTACTTTATCTTCAAAAAATTAAGTTAAATATTTTATACATGGATCTCCCTCTTGGGTATCACTGAAGGGTCTGGATGGTGGGAGAATGGAGTGACTACTCTCTCAATGCTCGCTATTTCTAGGTCTCAAAGGTGGCGTCTATGTATGGGTGCGTGGAGGTCATCATGATCTCAGTGGTGTTGCATGAATAAAATGCTCATCTACACTGGTACTATCATTTGGGGGCATCCTATCTTCTCCCTCCTCTACTCTATCCTCCTCAATGGGATCTCCCTCGGAGGTGGGCTCCTCCTCATCTCTGTGATCCTCCTCCTCCTCCTTCGGTATGCTACTATCCTGTTTTGTCCTCTCTGAAATGCCTGGATCACCTATGGGATAGTCATCACGGAAGATGGGGTGGGTTCCCTGCAGAATCCAGTATCTGATGTAGTCCATGTTGATGCCTAAATAGGGCACATCGGGGCTACCTCTATATCCTCTCTCTCTCATTTGTATTATTGTCTATGATATCTTCTACTGATGGTCGGCATATAGCACCGAGTCTCTGATAGTATCTTGTCGGATATGCCTACTGAGGTACTACTCTAGGGACCCCATGTGTAAGACCAAACTCTCTCATCACTCTGTCATAGTAGTAAGGAATTACTATGTGACTAGAATGACCCTCTAGCATCTTGCATTGTTGTGAGTGTCTCATCTAATGTCATTCATCTAGCCACTCTGTCATGTGATAGTATGGTCCCCATATCACATCTATGCCTAGTACAAGGTCTAGACATACCCTTCAATAGAGGATATCTCCATGTTGTCAAGGATCTCCCAGTGGACAAGCAAAGGCTTTAGGTGTGCCTGCATCTACCATCATAGGAACACCCTATGGTCATGTACCTGTGAAATGCTCAAACAACCAAATATGTAATAGTGTGCATACCGTAAGACTCTCTCGCTGATATCTCACCAACTGATATAACTCATGGTATAGATGGGCTAGCATGTTGCAGCCCCACGTGAAGATGGTCCTATCACTCTCCATCCTGCGTACAAGATGGGTAAAAGGTGCTGAAAAGATTGTACCCTTTGTATTGGGTACTACAACCAAAGAAAGTATAAACAACATAACCCATCGTACCAAAAGTGTCAGACCTACCAATATGACTAATAGGGTGACATGGTCTGCTCGGGTTTGCATATGTGGAACCCATCCTAGGAAATACTTTGCATCTGCATGAATATCCTCAAAACCCTATTTTACTCTCATTCTGATGGGCTCACCCTGAATTGGAAGTCACAGGAGACTGTATACATCCTCCAGTGTCACTGTGATCTCTCCCGAGGGAATATGAAAGGAACATGTGTCCTCATTCCACCTCTCTACAAGAGCTTATATCATGGCTTAGTGGAATCTCATCTATGGTAGGACTGTTACCCATTACAATCCTACATCTCTCAGTAGTTGTGTCTCATCCTCTTTTAGCTCGGACACCTTCTCTCTGATGATCAGTAGTGGCCCCCCAAAGGTGTGCTCTCGGAGATGAACCAGGTCCTATAAGCACAAAACAACATCATATCAGAACTATAGAACCTCTAAACTATATACCCAACTTAACTAGGTCAAGGTCGACCTCTGTTAGGTTGAGGTCAACCTTGTTGGGTCAAGGTCAACCTTCCTAGGTTGAGGTTGACCTTCCTAGGTCAGGGTCGACCTTAGCCTAGGAAAGGTGTGGACCTTCCTAGTTTTGTGTCAACCTTAAAGGGTCAAGGTTGACATAACTAGGTTAGGGTCAACCTTTAAGGTTCATGGTCAACATTTCCTATAAAAACAAGAATTTGAGATTACATATATTAAAAACAACGAACTTACCTCAGGAAGCGGATGTCTTGTGGCCAGGCACTGTCTCAAGAGCTCCATTTGTGTCACTCAAAGTTTTTCTCTGCTTGGCATCCTACTTTCTCTCCTAAACTCTACAAATGGTAAGAATGAGGAGGTATGTGCTCTCATCCCTTATTTATAGATAAACATTAGGTTTTTTGTTAGGGTTTATTTAGATTAAATTTGAATTTCACTTCATATGCTTTTAGATAGACATTCACTCTTTTCATCATAAATTGAGTTATGTAGCTCTATTTTTAGTGTCATCTACGATGTTGGAATCATGATTCACATACCTAACTCCTTGAATTAGTTTAGGAAGGTTAGAAATCCTTCTAACCATTTTATGAAAAAAAAAATTCTACAAATTGCATATCTAGTGTATAGGACTATCCTTATCACCCTGTTTCACCCTTCCTAAGTAGTCAGCCTAAATAGGAGCGCATAAGGGGCTCTATACACTTCTAAATTTCATCTTAGTAAGCCTTAGGTGGTTTATGTTTTTTCATTAACCTTGTGCTACAAGTCGCGGGTACTAACACTTTCTTGCAGGATCTCTACATTGAGAACTTGGCTATATCCTTTTTATTTTATTATGATGTTTTCTTACTTTATCTTACATATTCACGTAGTGTCATATCTAAGATAAAGTGGGGGATAAATGTATCATCTTAAAATGAAAGCACTTCCATCTTGGTAGGTTTAGCACCCTCATTTAGTGCATTTACATGATTGATTTGCATTTAGGATGCATCTGCACTTGGTAATTCTTTGTTTCTAGGTGAAATTAGGGTTAGGATCCTTAGGATTCTCCTTGATTTCCTTTTTGTGGCTCTATTTTCTAGGTAGGACCTATGTACTAGTCCTCCTATCCTTCATCACATCTCTTCTAGGTCCTTGTGCCCTTTTCCAACATTTTGTTATGTTTTCCCATCATCCTAGGTCTCTGTCTGACCTAGAAACTTCACTGGCACTCTAAGTTGACTGACCTGAAACCTCAGGTCGGGGTCGAGGTCGACCTTGACCTTTTTTGGGTTTTTTCCCCGCTTTCAAATTTGGATCATAATAGGGCCCTAAATTCAAGATTGTCCCCCGAATCTGAATGTGAAAGGGCTTTTATTCAAAATATAACTAATGCATTTCCTCCTTAGTTGGTTATTGCGATTGGACCATAATTCAAGGTAAAATTTGAATTAGGGGCCCTCACATTTCCCTAGGAGGCTTACCTTGAAATCTCTATATCAGCACTCTCTTTTGCCTTCATTTGATAGATGATCATGATAGGAGATAATGATATGACATGATGATATGAGATGATGATGCAAGAATGCTAGAGGGTGATATAGGAGGACAAGATATGATGATGCCTTGATGCAAGAAAGAATTTTGTGGACAAGATATTATGGAAATTCATTGGAGCAAGAAAGAGTTCTTCAATCCTTCCTTCTTCTTTGATCTACTATTTCCAACATTCAAGCATTCAAAAGATACAATCATGGGGTAGCAAATACGGATTGTGAGTTTGGTAGGAGTACTTTAGCCTTGGGGGCTTGGTATGCTTTCTTTATCACATTCAAATCTATGCATTGATCTTTCATTTCAATTCATGCTAGGGTTTTGATCTAGAGGATTAGATCTTAGCATTGCACATTCAAAGCTCTTCCTACGAGAAACACACACACATATATTCTATTACATTCGGCTATTCGTGGAGGTGGAAATCACCAAAATGGGGGTTTAACTAAGGAAAAACCCTATATAGCCACACCAAAACACCATTTTTAGATATCTACAATTGTTGTTTCTAGAGTTGCAGAGAAGATTCAGATACCCTTTTCGGCAAACTTTTGGGATTCATGAACAAAGTTTCCATTAGAGCATCGCAGTTCAAGGTCGACATAAAGGGGTCAAGGTCAACCTGTATTTGGGTCAAGGTTGACCTTGCTCAGAAAAGAAAAATATTTATGGGTTTTCTATGAGATTTGTGTTTCTATTCCAAATCTGGTTGCAAAATTTCCAGAAACTCAGTACAGACACCCGAAAATAGCAATTTCCAGATCTGCTATGTTATGAGGTATGTATGTCATTTCATTATTCTTTGCAAACATTTATAGATTTATATTCCTTATCATTACAATTAAATGTATTGGTTTAATAGTGACATAGGGTCTCTTTTATGTGCAAACCCCCATTATTCTAAACCCTGTCCATATTTTTCACCATACAAAATATAACCAGGTTGTCTATTAAGGTGTTAAGGCTTCTAAGGCCTTGTAAATATGTTGATAAATGGCCTCAAGAAATTGGGGTGGTTTCTATCTAGGAAAGACCTTTAAATTGATTAGGGTATATGGATGTCCTCATCCCCCACATGTTCTTCCAAAATATGTTCCTCCAAGGGTTGCACTGATAGAATTCATTTGGCAGTTGGTATGGACAGATAAGGAGCATTTGGCTCCTCACATGAAGGGTACTTTCACACCAAGACAGATCAAAATCTATGATTTTCTTATTGGGAAGAAAGATTTGGAAGGGATCAACAAGTGGTTTAGTCAGTATAAGATGGGTATTGCCCAATATAGATATGTAGACCCTGAGGATTTCATTAAGAATGCCAAGAAATTATTGACTCCAAGTGTTACCAACATCCGAGAGCATGAAGGGTGTGATGAAGAGGACATCATCAGAAATTTTTTTGATGAAGAGGGCATCATCATAAATGTTTTTGATGAATAAGAAGTTAAGAATAGAGAGAGAAAATTCTAGGACCTGATAGACTTGGAGAAACAATTGAAAAAGGTAGGGATTGCATTTGGAGGATACTTCTTGGGATTGCCTTACATGACTTGGATTACCTGAATAATTGACATGTATGACACTTTATACAATCAATAGGAAAATCAGTTGGAGGAGAAGAAAAAAGTTCCTGAAGAATACTCATCCTCTAAGTATGGTTAATATATTAAGCGAGATTATGAGCAGTATGTCCCTCCCCAGATGACTGATCCACCTGGTTTTGAGCAAATCTCAGAGGCAACAAGTGAGCCTCCTCAAAAGAAATAGAGAACAGAGGAAGGAGGACCCTCTCAAATAAAAAAACATGACAAGAAAAAGGATAGAATAGTTGCTCTGGTCACTGGTGATTGACATTACCATCACCAATTGAGAAAGATCATAAGAGAGGGGAAGAAGAAGGAGACCCATGAGGAGGTTGAATTGCCTCTCCAATTATGCAAAGATGAAAAGGAATTGTACCAAGAATAATTGTTGAGTGATGATGCCTTCATCAAGAGTGAGGAGTTCAAGAATTTTCTCATTTGGAGAAAAAAACAATAAATTGGTAGTCAACTACAAATTACAGAGGGCGCCACACTGGGAGATGAAACCTTGCAGGCTCTGAAGGCCTATGATCCTAGCTCTAAAACTATTACAGCAGAGGAGGCTAGACAATTGGTAAGGTCAAGTGGGATGATATTTGTACCAAGATGGTACTTAGCCTTAGCATTTATCATAGATCAAATAAGGAGGCAGATAGAGGCTCAATTATCCTCTGAAACTCAAATAGGTGATATGGTTAGAGGGTGTGGCTATGACCCTAGATCCCAAACTCTTTCCATGTGGTCTTTATCCCAAAGGACACAAAAGCCATCTTTGATTAATGTGGAAGAAAAGATGGATGGGGACAAGATTATATGCACAGTACAAAACACATAAGACTTGGAAATCTCTAAAGTTTTCACCCAATTTGCCCATTTAAATGAAGCCAAAACAGAGCATCTATCACAAAGAAATGGGAGGATTTTTTATGAAACAATTTCCTTGGCCAAAGATAGGGAGAAGGGCCTGATGAAAATGGAGGTATTAGAGGAGAAATTGGAGGAGCTAAAGGAAAAGTTGGAAGAATCCTCCAAGGCTCTTCCTCCTCAAATTCAAGAAGTTGAAATTATTCAACATGTTGTCACTAAAGGGCCTATTCAAGTAACTAAGACCTTTGACAAGGATGGGAATGAGGTTCCACTTTCTGTCCTGTTAAATATTTGGTAATATAGGATTGAGGTAATAAAAGGAAAGATGGATGCAATTCACAAGTTGTACAACAAGTTGCCTGATATTGAAAAGGAGGTAAAATATGCAACAGCGACTTTGGATCCACTTTTCAATGTGTGGTCTTGCATGGGACCTATATTTGAAAGACTAGAAGCACTGCAACCACACAAGCCAGATCTTCCTGACGTAGTAAATCAAGTTGGGGAATGATACAACAAATTGCTACATCCTTTTCCTTTTTTAAGGGAAAATAAAATAAGGTGCAATTGAAATTGAATATGTTTGGTCCTGACTTCAACAAATTCATCCCTCCCAACCATAATCAAAATGATGAAGTGAAATGTGTTGAAGAGTGGAGAAGTGAATATGAAGCATTGTTTCCTAAAAAGGAATCTTTCCTAACATGGGATAATGTTTTAGATATGGATAAATATAATAAAACCCTAGATGATATTTTTAGAATTAAAATAGATTGTGTCAATTTTGTGGCAGATTCAAGGGCTATCAACGATGCCAGGTGGGAGAGACAACTGAAGTAGTTGCAGGGCATCAAAATTTTTGACTGGCCAATTGAAGAGGATGTTCCACAATGGGACAAAAGCACTAATTCAAAGAAGAAAAAGTAGGAAACCATAGACTTAGAGACAATGGAGGAGGGTTGACTGACACTTGGCACCTGATCAATGAGTACAAGGAGGGTAATTATCACAAAGAATAGTGTATGTTAGCCTTTTAGGAAGTCACTATTTCTATAACAACTTTCATAAGTTACTTTGAATATCTGTGGACAAAGGTGCCAACTGTTAAAGATTCAGAATGATTTCAAGGAGCTACTCAAGCTTCCCTCCTCCACCGATGAAGATGATTGTAACTGATTTTGACTTTTATTGCTTTTTGTTTTTCCTAGCCATCTAAAGCTTGTTGCATCATGTTTCTTCCAAGATTCCAAGATGGCTAGTGAATATTATAAATAACAAGTCTTTTGTAATAATAGGGATGGTGAATTCACAACTAATAGATAGTTTTTTTATTTTTGTCTGGTTTTACAGTTTTTGGTCATTTTTTAATATATTAAAATAGAGAGAAGTTTAATAAAAATATAGTGGAATTCCTTTGCACGTTTATGATGTCTTCCTGTGTTGATTTTTGAATTCTTGTGTATTGAATTTGTAAGGAAAGTTTTAATACACTATTTACAAGGTAGATTGTGGGATTATTCTTGAGTTTCTTTCAAGGGAAGGGTAATTCTTAAGGGTGATTTCAGGGGATTCAAAATTTACATAAGAATTTGATGTCTGGGTGTGGGAATGAGAAAAATGATTTATAAGGCATTTCATTTGGGTTATGGGTGTGTTGTTATTAACATATTTCTATTAATATATGTTCATTTGACTCTTTTGCTCGGGATTAGGCACTGGTCTATACTTGACAAGAGTTTATCATCATCAATCCTTAAATTTCTAAATAATCTTTTAAGTTTTTGTTAAAGAGAATAAATGTTTATGACTTGTGTTGAAGAATACAAGTATTTTTGTTGATTCCTTAGAGAAGTGAATCCTTTAGGTATACCCATTTGAGCTTGAATATCAAAGCAAAGAAGGATGAGAATCCTTATTGCATTAGTGTTTATTATTATTAGGTGCATATTTTGGTTTATAAAGACATGCATAAGATTAGTTGTTAACATATGCAAGATTTTTTATCAACATCTACAATAAAGAACACTAGCAAATTAGTGTGAGATACGGATCCATTGTAAGATTTACTGTGAAGCAATAAATCATAAGAGGTACACCTGCCTGAGTCTTTGGAGATCAAAGTGAAGGATAATTTGATCCTCGTTAGTTAGAGTTTTACTTGATAGGATTAGGAGTTGGGAGTCATAGAGTCAAGCATTGATGCTACATTAAGATTCTGCAAGAAAAATCCCTAACTGACTTAACATGTAGTGTTTGAGTTTTTGGGAACCCAAAACTACAGCCAAATATGCTCTTTCAATTGTAGTATAGTTTAGTTTGTAAGACACAAGTGTTTGACTAATATAGTATATTTTTCTTTCCTTTCCTTCTGAGTCATTTTGTGCTAATATTGCCCATAGTGAGTGATCTATAACCAAGATGTACAATAGTAGGGGCTGATGTGGAATAGGTGTCACTAAGAATGGTGATAAAAGAAGATAGTCCTTTAATATTTGAAAAACATTGTGGAAATCTTGTGTCCATTCAAATTTTATGTCTTTGTGCAATAAGTACCAGAATGGATGGAACTTTTAGCAAGCAAGTTGTGAATTGAATCAACTAACTGATTGTAGTTTTCTCCGTAGACTCCTAAGATTCTTTAGAGTTGTTTGTGGAAGCATATTGATAATGGCTTGGGCCGTATTTAGGGTCGATTTATATTCTTTTGTGGGAGATAATGAATCCCAACAACTTTCCTAATATGACTCCAAAGACACATTTCTTTGGGTTTAACCTTACCTTGTATTCCTAGAGTCTGTCAAAGACTATCCCTGATACCGATAAATGTAGATTCCTCTCCTGGGATTTTGACAATATGTTGTCAACATAGTCTTCCATTTTGTTGTGCATCATATCATGGAAATTTTTTGTTATTTCTCTCTAATATGTAGCACCATATTTTTTTAAACCAAAGGGCATGACACACCAACAATAAGTGCCCCATGCACAAGTGAATTTTTTTTGTGTTGATCTTCTGGTGAAATTTTCATCTGATTATATCTAGAGAAACCATCCATGAGAAACAACATATTATACCCAAAAGTGAGGTCAATAATTATATCAATGTTTGGCAAGGGGAAATCATCCTTTGGGAATGCCAAATTTAGATCCCTGAAGTCTGTACAAATTCTTATGGCTCCAATGGATTCCGACACTGGTACTAAATTGGAGATCCAATCAACATATTCAATAGGCTTTAAAAGGGCTGCATCAATTAGTTTCTTCAATTCTATTTTTACTAACAATGCAATTTTAGGATGCATTTTGTGGAGCTTCTATTTGAACAGATTTTCCCCTGGCTTCAGTGGTAGATGATGTAACACTAGTTTGGGATCTAACCTAGGCATGTCAGAGTATGAAAAATAAAATTTGATTTGCCTACCCTTAAAGAACTGAATGAATTGTTCTCTTTCCTCCAGTGTTAATGACTCTGCCAAGTAGATTAGTCTTTATGTTTCTTTAGTGCCAATGTTGATTGTTTGTGAGTTATTTTCTAGAAGTGGCAAATTTTCCTTAGTAATGGGGAGTATATCAATCTCTCCATCCTCGAGTGACTAAGAGAGGTTTTAACCCTCACATATGCCTTTTTCTTTTACTATTTTTCAACTAAAAGGTGTCTTTAAGTTTTCACCTAATAGCCTTACATTTTCTTTTTCAATTTTAAGACTAGAGGATTGATATAACTCCCCAAATTATATGTTTTTATATCCAATTCGATGTTGAAACCTTCCTTGTGGTCTCCCATAGGTATCCCTTGTCTTATTCTAAAGAATTCAACAATAGCTTCATCATTTTCAAAAATATCTATGGTTGGCAAATTTTTTTGTTCCCAATCAATAAGGTTAGGGTAAACCAAGGCTACGCTATCCTTGGTTTGAAAGGAATAAATTGGGATTTTGGTCAATGTATTGCTATATGAATCAATCACTGATTCATAGGTTTATGATGAATATGACAATGAAGGTTCAGATCGGTTCCATAAATTCTCAATCCAAGCTTGTCAATCTATGGGTCTATCTTGTAAAGATAGTCAGGAAATGGAAGTGATAAGATGTAAGGTGCTAGTGGTGTGTGGGGAATTCCACTCATAGTCATTTGATTCTGTGTATGAATGAAGTTCTTCAAATGTCTCAAATTTATTGGGATTTTGGTCAATGTATTGCTATATGAATCAATCACTGATTCATAGGTTTATGATGAATATGACAATGAAGGTTCAGATCGGTTCCATAATTTCTCAATCCAAGCTTGTCAATCTATGGGTCTATCTTGTAAAGATATTCAGGAAATGGAAGTGATAAGATGTAAGGTGCTAGTGGTGTGTGGGGAATTCCACTCATAGTCATTTGATTCTGTGTATGAATGGAGTTCTTCAATTGTCTCAAATTTTTTATAAATAAAAGCATTATGATCAGTGGGCAATGAGATATTTTAAATGCCTTCTGCAAGTAGTTTGTAACCTAAGTCATGATGCTTCGGGTTTTGGGTAGGTGCAATTGGCTCCACAATTCTTTGTTCATTTTTTCCTAGGTTAGAGAATCCATTATAAACTTTATTTTGGACAATGGTGTACCCTCTTCCATATTCATGTACTGGAATTTTGATCTCAGGGGGTTCTTTGTCTGTATACAACCAAGAAGATACGTTTTCCTCAATGATCTCTTCATGTATGTCACCCCATCTTCGAAAAAAAAAATTGTGGATAGAAAAGAATCAATTGTTTCTTCCTCTAAAGAGTTTTCCTAGGTTTTCCATAAGAACGAGGTGAAATTGGTAACTTGCCTACATAGAAGGATTCTACATATGTGTACTCTCCACATCCTTTTTCTTGAACTTGTATTTTGAGCTCTAATGTGGGTTCTGCAGTTGATTTAGTAAGGATTGAAGAATCTATGTTTTGAGATGAGGAAATATCAGATGCCTCTTGATTGTTGGGTACCTGATTGGAAATATCTCCTCTAAGATTTTTGTAGTAAAGAAAAGGATCTCTATCATCAAGCATGGTAATTTCAACTCCATTGTGAGGAAAACTTAGGCACTGATAATAAGTAGATGGTGTGGCTTGCATGTAATGGATACACGATCATTCCAGGAGCATGTTATAACCCAACTCTAGGTCTAGTACTTGGAATTCAGTGTCTTGTGTTTCTAGACCCAGTTTGTTTGGGAGGCTAATCATGCCTTTGAAGGGATGTTCCTCATCATTGTATGTTCTTATTATCATATTTTTGTAACATATACACAAATCTCAGAGTAGCCTAGTGCTTGTAACAATTTTAGTGTACATATATTTATGCCCGCTCATCCATCTATATATCAAGACTCGTCTCATTTTGTGGAGGTGGATGAATACTTCAAGATGTAAAGGATTATTATGAGTTGGTTTATGCACTGGAAGGTATTTCTTAGTGAAATAAATGTGGTGCAGTGTGGAAAAATGTCCCACCATGGCTTGAAACTTGTCAACATCTATGTCTTTCAAGATAGATGACTATTCTAAAGCTATATCTAAGGTTTCTTTATGGTTTGGTGAAATGTGAGGAAGTTCATAGATGGAGATTTGTGTTGAGTTATTCTTAAAATGGTCTAGATTATACTGGCCTGATGACAGATTAGATGAATTATTTGGTACAACAGTTTTTATGAGGCCCCTTGTATAGTAATTCCAGAGCAATAGGTGGCAATTGTACAACTTTGGTATCTAGACCTCAAACAGTAATGGTGTTTATGGTCAGGTTGGGATCTGGTTTGGTATAAGTAAATTTTTCCCTATTATCGTATCCGGGTGTCGAGGCCTTACCTTTTCCATGATCTATTAGTGGCATTGAAAATATTTTATGGTCTTGATTGGTGGTTCCTAAAGAAGTGATAACTTCAATTTCATCGCGGTCGATGAAATTGTTAGACACCTAGATTTGCACCCTTAATCCAAGCTCTCGTAGTCTTGATAATCTAGTGTAACATGGGAATCATCTCAAGGTTGTGGGACCTTTTTCTAACCAAGACGAGACCTCCAGATTCTAGGTCGGTTCCTCTTGATATGTCACCCAAATTTGCTTCTTAACAGGAAAGTAAATTCTTGAGGGAAAAGGGATAGAAGGAATGCATGAAAGGGAAATGACTGAAAGCAAATTATCCTACTAGGTGATACACCAAAGGTGACCTAAATCATAATACATTGACTAATCTGAGTATGAAAACCTTGGAACAGAAGAGCACAACTTCCTAGATAGGTTTGCATAAGTATTACATATAGAGGCCCGAGACAAACAGAGGCTATTCAGGAAAAGAAGTGATTTCACAAACAATAGCGTATTTACTATAAGTAGACACGAACTATGACCTACAAACAGACATCCATTTTTTGCAATTCAGCACATGAATGAGACAAAATGACAAGGGACTGTAAAATATCCACAAACTCATCTAAATCAAATCATCCACAGTAGTACACACTATTGCAAAAGAAAGAGGGCTCAAAGACTCCAATGTTTCACTAGAAATTATTCAATATATTCTAATTTAGTAAGAGAGATTCAGACAAGGAAGCCCAAGGATAGAAAGATGTCACAAAAAGCCTCTGCAATATCTAAATATCAATGAAAGATTACAAAATAAAGAAATCAGAGGGCAAAAAGAATGCCACAAATAATTTCCAAGTCAAGAAAACTCTTTTTTCTAAAGCTCTCAAAACTGATATATATACTCCCTAGCACGCAGGCATGGAGTCAATCTGATCTTGTTAGGGTTATAATTGATTATAAAAGTATTTTCTCAGAAACCCTAACACTGTCAGTTTCATTCATAAATGCATCCTAGAAATATCCTTGGTCGATCAGATATAGTTTCTAAAATCTTCTTACCGCCATTAATTTTGCTTCTACAAAGTTGGCTGATCTATCTACCTCTCTCAAAGCTAGTTCTGCAATAACTTCTGAAATCAGATATTTGAATTTCCTCTAAATATTTAAATTCTAATGGTCACATGTAGCACAAACTTCTATATTGATGGTGGAGATTTCAATCCTTTTTTATTTTAAAATGTAGCCATTGGATCATTTTATTTACCTGGGCAATGCCTCATAACCTTGAGTTAATACTTTCTCTTTGCCGCTAAGTCTCCCAACCTTTCCGCTAACCCTGGCTTTGTCATGAGATTACATGACAAGCATTAAAACTTCTTTAAACTGGGCGGTAGTTGCTAAGTCTCTGCTTCTTGATAGAGTATTCCCTTTTAATTACGAGACCACCCAACCGAAAGGCTGTTAACTTAACCCATCTCTGAACTTAAGTCACACCCGTAGGTAGGAACTATACTGAGTCGCACAATCCCCAGGTCTTTTGCCAACTCTAGTTTGTATCAAGAGATTACCTGACTCCCCTCCAATCATCATCCAATCCAATGATCATCGCTGAGTCTCCTGATCAAAATGGAATATGCTTTTCTTTCATGAGATCATGAGACTAGCAATAGTTGGGGTCGCTAGATGATTTGGAATATTCTATTTTTATCGTGCGACTTAGAGACTTATACAAGGTATAAATGCGCACATGAGAATTTGAATAAATTAAGTCACCCAAAAGGTAATAAGGATTTAGAACAGATCTTGGGTAACTAAGGTTTATCAAATACACAGGTTTTTTTAACACTTAGTTTATTGCATGGGCAGGGGCAAAGCAAGAACTGAAGAGACTGTAAAACACAACTAAGATCAGAAACTAAGTTTGACCTCATAGGGTGGGCTCAACCCTTGTGGGAGCCTCATTTTACTCCACCTATAGCCAAAATCTTCATAATGGGAAAATTTGGGTAACATTCTTAGCGATTTCTACGGGATGTTTGTCTGCTAGACGTTGAGAACCAGTAGCCTTTGATATCCATTGGGCATAGAAGCTTTATTTGATCAACAGAAACCTGGAAGCAGATTGAAACCAGAAGGGGAAACAACTAACTATACACGAGCACTGTTGAGGAAAGTAGTAAATTAATCTAGAAAGAAGGAACAGAAAGCGGGGAAAACATCTACAATATTCACAAGGAAGGACAAACCTTGAAACAAGGCTTCAAATGGAAACCATTTACCAAAATGGGCAAAGGAACTCCTTCAAAATTTGATATCTGAAAAGCATTATGTTCTTTGCACTCTGTGATGATGAATGGACCTCCCCAGAAGGACTCAAACTTAGTATGTCTGCCAGGCTTTGATTTGAATTCATCCCATTTGAGGACTATATCTCCAATCATAAAACTCCTAGTCCTAGCTCTCCTGTCAAAGCTTTTCTTTGTCTGCATCTGGTGGAATTTTGTATCCTTCATGGACTTATCTCTGTGTTCTTCTAATTCCATAATCTGAGCATATCTAATCTGTAAAGGATCTCCTTCTTCAAACAAGACATACTGAGTAGCTAATTCTAGAGCTGGAATTTTAGTTAAAATGGACAGCTTAGCCTCCTTTCCATATGCTAGCATGTAGGGAGAATTCCCAATGATCTTCTTTGGGGTAATTCTGTCTAACCACAATGCAGATTTTAGTTTGGTGTGCCAATCTCTTTGGTTGTCTTGCAGGGTTTTCTTGATTATCCTAATCAAGTTCTTGTTTGTTGACTCTACCAAACCATTACCCTAAGGGCAGTAGTACAAACTTGTATTCAAATAAACACCATGTTTGACTACCCATTCAGTCACTCTCAAGCCTGTAAATGCTAATGCATTATCTAAAATAATGGAATCATAGACACCAAATCTGTGAATTATGTCATCATAAAATCTTAGGACAGCATTCTCATTTGCTTCCTTCAATGCCACCGCCTCCGTCCATCTAGTGAAATAATCTATTGCAGTAATCACCCATTTATGACCTGAACTTGATGGAGGATTGATCATGCCAATGAAATCTATGCCCCATCTCATGAAAGGTTTCTCTACTCTGATGGGTTGAAGGGGAAAGGCTGCAAGTTTTTCTTTTCCTGCAAACATGATACATTTGGTGCATTTTCTTATGTGATCATGGCTATCCTTAAAGATGGACAACCAATAGTAACCAGCCCTCATGATCTTAAAAGTAGTAGTCCTAGGAGAGAAATGACCTCCAGAAGGTCCATCATGAAATTCAAATAGGACATCTACTATCTTCTCTGAACCTATGCATCTCAAAAGGACACCATTTTGATCTTTTCTAAAAATAATGTCATCTATTAGCATGAAAGGAACAGATTGTAACCTATAGTACCTTCTTTTTGCTAGATTTAGATCCACAGGGTATTCCCTATTTTCAGATAATGGATCATGTTAGGCAACCAACCCACTGCCTCGGCATGACCTTCTATTGAACGCATGATTAGGGATGCATCTATTTTCTCCGATCCCTTTGAACTCTCATCCTTTGTTAGATGCTCATAAAGACCTCTTCCTCTTACCAACTTGGTGACTTGGCTATTAATGTGATATTTCATGACCTTAGTAATCCAACCAGCTCTTTTTTCATTCAGGTCCCTGGAAAGCAAGAATTCCTTGACATTGGGATGGGTTACTTTCAATTGTACTTTGTTGTGGGTTAACAGATATCTAAATTTCTTAAGGCTCTTCACTACAGTGAGTACATGTTTCTCCACAAAATAATATCTCTTTTTGTATTCTTCTAGACCTTTGCTAAAGAAGGCAATAGGTTGCTCGAATCCTTCAGAATTTTCTTGGGTCAATATTGCAGAAATAGCATCTGATCCTCCATAAGCATAAAGGATGAAATCCTTACTGAAGTTTGGGTTCAACAGGGCAAGGGCTTTTTCCAGGGACTCTTTAATTCTTTGAAAATTGGCCTTCCCCTCTTTTCTCCAACAAAAATATGTATTCTTCCTCAACATTGTTGTCAAAGGCTTTAACAAATCTACAATATTGGGCAAGAAACATCTGAAAAAGTTAATCCTTCCTATGAAAGATTGAAGACTTTTCTTATGGTGTGGTAAGGGTAGCTCTAGGATAGCTGCAATCCTTTCAGGGTCTACTATAATTCCCTTTTTGGATACTATATATCCCAATATTTTTCCTTCATGGACTGCAAACACACATTTCTTGGGATTGAGAGATATCCCAAATTCTCTACACCTTTCAAATATTTTCCTCAGATGTTTTATATGGTTTGTTGCATGTTTAGAATAAACAGTTATGTCATCTAAATAGACCAATAAAAAATTGTATATGAGGCTTTTAAAGGCCATATTCATTTCCTTTTGAAAAGTATCACCTACATTAGACAAACCAAAGGGCATCTTTTGATAAGCCATGGTCCCCCATTTGGTTGTAAACACAGTCTTATATTGATCTTCTTTGTGAACCAGGATCTGATTGTATCCCAAATAGCCATCCAATAATGAAAACCTCTCAGATCCAGAGACACATTATAGGATCTACTCCATAGAGGGTAATGGATGTCGATCCTTTAGGGATGCTCTGTTAAGGTCTCTGAAATCAACACATAGCCTTAACTCACCATTCTTCTTCCTGACAGGAACGAGGTTGGAAACCCAACTCGTATGCTTTATGGGGTAGATGATACCACTCTCTATTAATTTGAGGACTTCTTTATGCATGAGTGGTTCTAACTTAGGATTTACAGGCCTTTGCTTCTGCCTGACCGACTTGGCATTAGGTTCCAATTCAATGGTATGTTGAGCAAGGGCAGGGTCAAATCCTTTGAGGTCCTCATATTGCCACGCAAAGATGTCACTAAATTCTTAAAATAATCGGGTGTAAGCCTGTTCTAATGAATTAGTATTTACCTTCCCAAATTGTAAACTTTTACCTAGTTCTAACCTTAATTTAGTACAATGTTCTTGTTGGACTACCAGGCCAACTTTGCTTTTCTGCGCTTGGTCATCTCTGTTGAAGACAGAATCCAGGGTGACAAGCCCTTTAGGCATTTTATTAGATCTTAGTTGTATCACTTGATCACCATAGTTTTGCAATAATCTATCTTGGTTATGTTCTAAGAAGATGTCCTCTTCAAATAGGAATTGTAAAATTTGTTCATCACTGTCAAACACCTACCAATTGATATTTTTATCAGGAATAGAAGGCCTGACAATCACTTTGATATGCTGTTGATCCCTCTCTTTTGAAATACTTGTAGGGATATTATACTAAGATCCAATAGTAGCTAATCTATCTGCATTCTGATTCAATTTCCTAGGGATTGCAACCATATTGAAATCATGGAGATCTTCAATCGCATCCCAAATTTGATGCTTATATGCTTTCATTATATCACTTTTAGTCACACTTATCCCTCTAACTTGGCTGACCACTAGCTCGCTATCACCATATACCTTCAAGGTTCTGATCCCTCTCTTTTTGGCCCATTCCAACCTATTCACTAGGCTCTCATATTCAGCAGTGTTACTAGTGCAGGAGAAACTGAACCTAAACGCAGCATAGTACTTCTCCCCTTTTGGAGAAACTAGCATTGCACCACCACCAGCACCATGTTTGCTTCTAGCACCATCAAAGTAGAGCTCCCAAACTTGGCCGCATTGATCTTCTAAGCCTTTGTTGCCCTTGGAGAGATTTGGCTCTATGTAACCCTCTTCTTGAATCAAATAAGACCCCAAACCGGCATCCCAAATAACATTGGCCTGGGCCTCAGAGAGTCTCTAAAATTCTAACTCATCTAAATAGATGTTTGGGATACCTTCTATCTTGGTGGTTGTTTCCCTGATGATTGGGTAGTCATCATCATCAAGTGCAAGGCAACTTACGTTAAGCACATTGGACACATAGGGTTCTACATGGTGTGCTTCCAATGATTCAGACTTGATAGTGACCTTAGTCCCATACCTTGTATGAAAAAGCATGTGTGACCAATCAAAGGAAAGTTACCCCCTATCTTGGCTGTAAATTCCCTTGATAAGCATATGGAAAATAGAGCAGGGAGGTCTATTATGTATATGTCGAGTAGGATAGAGAAATTGGGGCTTGCATGGAGGACTAGACTGGTGTCCTTAGCTACACCTATCGTGTTCACTGAAGAACCATCAAGCTGGGTAACTTTTTTTTGGAAAGGCTCATATTTCAAACCTACTTGGTCAGCTACCTTTTTAGACATAACAGTGCTAGTAGCCCCACTATCTACCATGCAATTGTGTACCAAAGATTTTCCAATAATTAAAGATACATAAAAAGGGGGTGGTTTTGAGTTCCTACCTTTCATGGTATTAGCCCTGGAGTTGCCACTTAGAATCTCCTCCTTATGATCAGAGTTAACCAATACTGGCTTAACAACCTCTTTTATTGTAGGCGGTTAAGGAATCTTCTCTTCGATCATTACTTTCTTCAACATTTTAGGTTGTCCCAGAATAGCCGAAGAGTCCCACATAGACATAGTGATATTTGTTTTCTTCATATTATCCACTATGTTGAAGGGTACAGCTATGTGTACTCTTTGGTGTATCTTTGCTATGATAGGCTCAACCTCCTTAGAAGATCAATTTTCTTTGACTAGAATAGCGAGGGCCTTCTTTAGCATGATAGGAGCAAAGGGCAGTGAAGATTGTATAGATGTAGAAGCCTTATCTCCTATTTGTTCCATGTCTTGAGCTCTTCTTTTAGACCTGGTGTTGGCAGTAATGGTGGATTCACCATTCACTCCATTGAAATCTTGTTGCTCCCAATTAAAAAGAGTAGTTTCATCATGTTGTACCCCCTGGTGAGGAGGTGGTTCATTGGGAGAAGCTTCTAATTGGGTAAGTGAGGAACTTTGAACCATCAGTTCTTGGTGTACCCTCCCATTTAAGCATGTTGTCTGGTTATGGGACTAGTTACAAGGGTAACACCACTCCATATCTGCAGAAAGGTTATTTTGACTTGGGACTACATCCCTAACTAGATTTACAGAATTGAGCGAGGTAGGATTACAAGTTTGAGATGGTCTCTGATTGTAGTTTTTCCTTTGCTCTTGATAACCCCCTTGAAATTGGGGTCTATTCTGTTGATAGGATTGTCCCTGATTTTGATAATGTTGATTGGGACTCTGATTTTTCTGCTGGAGAGGGGGTCTACTCCCATGTCCATGCTTCTTTATACTTATTAGCTCATTACTCATAGTCTGCATTAATTTCTTCATCTCTTGCTGATTACTTCTTAATTCTAATAGTTCTTGGGAAGGGTACTCCCTTACTTCCCCATAACTGGCACTTGCTTGAGGTGATACAATAGTGGGTATTGGAGGAATTAGAGTTATTTGCAAAGGCATGCATGGTTGTATGTCAGGGAATATGTGCATAGGTGGCCTCAGGGCTATCATGCCAGCTTGTATTAAACAGTTATCTGCCTTGACAGCAATGTCAAAAGCTTGAGGTAATGAAGTACCTCCCATAGACTGAATCATGACAGAAATATTGCTATTTAGACTTCTTAAAAAATATAGGAAGGCATGATCAGCTGATGGTCTTACTGAGGTAGGAATTCTATTCCATGTCTTAAGAAATCTGCTATTAAAGTCTGTCATTTGTTCCTGAGGAGCTCTTTTAATGGTTGTTAGTTTCTCTACCAGAGATAAGTTATCTAATTTATCCTCAAAGTATTTACTTAATGTATCTCCTAATCTATCCCATGAATTAATGGAACTGACAGAAAGAGTTCTAAACCATTCTAATGCCTTACCTTCGAAAGAGGCTGCTAATAGCTTGGTAGCCCCATCTTCTTCTGTGATGTTATGTATACTACAGATAGTAGTTACATCTCTTATGTGTTCAAAAGTTGTTGTTTACCCTTCACCTGTGAAATCAGGTAGACTTTTAAGCGCTACCAGAGGCACATCATGATGTTGAGCAAAGTTCAAGGGGCTTCCTTGGTTGAAGGGGGAAAAAGCAAACTGCCTCGCCATTGCAGGAGCTATAACTTGATGAGTAGCTACTGCAAGAGTTGTACCTAACGGCAGAATTGAATATTCTTGTAGTTCCCTAGTTAGGAATCTTCCTCTTCTTCTGGAATGAAAAGGCCAGGGTCTCCTCTCTAAAGTATCAGGTGGTGTAGACTGTGCCCTCCTAGTAGGGGGTGCTCTTTGAGATGATCTTCTATAGTTCCTTTTGGAAGGCATTTGTGTGAACTCAGAAATCCTTAAGCTTCTTTTTTCAACTTTTCTCATAAACTTTGAACAGGACTGGGTCTTCTGTTCCTCACCAATGGAGTCGCCAGATATACTTGATAGGTAAAACTCTTTAAGTCTTTATTATGCAACCAGTATATCAGAAGTAGCATAATCCTGGTAAGTAAACTTCAATTGGGTCCCACCAGGCATGCCAGAACTGTTAGACACCTAGATTTGCACCCTTAATCCAATATCTCATAGTCTTGGTAATCTAGTGTAACATGGGAATCATATAAAGGTTGTGGGACCTTTTGCTAACTGAGATGAGACCTCTAGATTCTAGGCCGGTTCCTCTTGATATGTCACCCAAATTTTCTTCTTAATAGGAAAGTAAATTTTTGAGGGAAAAGGGATAGAAGGAATGCATGAAAGGGAAATGACTGAAAGCAAATTATTCTACTAGGTGATACACTAAAGGTGACCTAAATCATAATACATTGACTAATCTAAGTATGAAAACCTTGGAACATAAGAACACAACTTCCTAGATAGGTTTGCATAAGTATTTCATAGAGAGGCCCAAGACAAACAGAGGCTATTCAGGGAAAGAAGTGATTTCACAAACAACAGCGTATTTACTATAAGTAGACATGGACTATGACCTGCAAACAGACATCTATTTTTTGCAATTCAGCACAGGAATGAGAAAAAATGACAAGGGATTGTAAAATATCCACAAACTCATCTAAATCAAATCATCCACAGTAGTACACACTATTGCAAAAGAAAGAGGGCTCAAAGACTCCAATGTTTCACTAGAAATTATTCAATATATTATAATTTAGTAAGAGAGATTCAGACAAGGAAGCCCAGGGATAGAAAAGATGTCACAAAAAGCCTCTACAATATTTGAATATCAATGAAAGATTACAAACTAAAGAAATCAGAGGGCAGAAAGAATGCCATGGATAATTTCCAAGTCAAGAAAATTCTTTTTTCTAAAGCTCTCAAAACTGTTATATATACTCCCCAACACGCAGGCATGGAGTCAATCTGATCTTGTTAGGGTTACAATTGATTACAAAAGGATTTTCTTAGAAACCTTAACACTGTTAGTTTCATTCATAAATGCATCCTATAAATATCCTTGATCGATTAGATATAGTTTCTAAAATATTCTTACCGCCATTAATTTTGCTTCTACGAAGTCGGCTGATCTATCTACCTCTCTGCAAGCTGGTTCTGCAATAACTTCTGAAATCATATATTTGAATTTCCTCTAAATATTTAAATTCTAACGACTGCAGGTGGCACGGACTTCTATATTGATGGTGGAGATTTCAATCCTTTTTTATTTTAAAATATAGCTATTGGATAATTTTATTTTCCCGGGCAATGCCTCATAACCTCGAGTTAATACTTTCTCTTTGCCGCTAAGTCTCCCAACCTTTTCGCTAACCCTGGCTTTGTCATGAGATTACGCGACAAGCATTAAAACTTCTTTAAACTGGGCGGTAGTGGCTAAGTCTCTGCTTCTTGATAGAATATTCCCTTTTAATTACGAGACCACCCGACCGAAAGGCTGTTAACTTAACCCATCTCCGAACTTAAGTCACACCCGTAGGTAGGAACTATACGGAGTCACGCGATCTCCAGGTCTTTTGCCAACTCTAGTTTGCATTAAGAGATTACCCGACTCCCCTCCGATCATCATCCAATCCAACGATCATCGCTGAGTCTACTGATCAAAATGGAATATGCTTTTCTTTCACGAGATCATGAGACTAGCAATAGTTGGGGTCACCAGATGATTTGGAATATTCTATTTTTATCACGTGACTTAGAGAATTATACAAGGTATAAATGCGCACATGAGAATTTGAAGAACTTAAGTTGCCCAAAAGGTAATAAGGATTTAGAACAGATCTCGGGTAACTAAGGTTTATCAAATACACAGGTTTTTTTAACACTTAGATTATTGCATGGGCAGGGGCAAATCAGGAAATGAAGAGACTGTAAAACACAACTAAGATCAGAAACTAAGGTCAACCTCATAGGCTGGGCTCAACCCTTGTGGGAGCCTCATTTTACTCCACCTGTAGCCAAAATCTTCATAATGGGAAAATTTGGGTAACAGAAATATTGGACAATGTGTTTTAGTTACATATAACTGGCCATTTGTGTCCCTTAGTTCTGTGATAATCACAAAAAATATTGTTGTTACACCATGCTGGTTTACTGGGACCCTCATAATGTCTTATTTTAGGTAGGGTGATTGAATGAGACTGTAATAGTTTCTCAAGAATTTTCTCAAGAGGTTCAACAAGAGGAAAAAAGTTTTGACATAGAGGGATGTTCCTTCTTGAAACATTTTTCTGAAAGGCTTGGTTAAATGACTAGACTTTCAGGTCAATGTTGTTAATCCTCTAGATAGTGTGTGGTGGTTGGGTTTTTTGGATGTGTGGTGGTTCTTGTATGCGCATGAGTGGTTGGACTACCTTGGCATCAACAATGCCATCATTCGTCACATTCTTATTCTTGGACTAGTATTTGGATTTTTCATAGGTGTTGAATTTCTGGCCTCTTTCTTAATGGTTCCCTTTAAGGTGAGGGATCTTTCTACATTCATACCTTTCTCGAATATCTATTTGAATGACTCAATATGCTAGGAGTTTAGTTCACACATCATGTCTAGCTAATAATGTTTTATGAACATGTGGATATTTTCTTTCATGGGTATGTGGAAATATGTCTTGGAAGAAACATTTCTCCAACATTGTAGAAATGATGCAAATTTCTCCCCACTCTTCTTCTTAGTGGTGCATAGATCCATTAATTATATTTCCATGATGATGTAATGTGAATAGTGCGATATGAATTTTTTAGCTAGTTCATTCGATGATCATATCGCAGGAGGAAGTTTGGAAAACCACTCCATGGCTAACCTACCAATAATACATGGAAAAGGTCTCATCGAGTAGGTGTCATCATATGCCAATTCTATACATGCCATGAAAAATTCCCATATGTAATCTCAAGGATCACCCTTTTCCTTGTACCTATCAAATTAGACGTCTCACATTTTCATGGAAAATGTAGCATGTCTAGTGTCCTATTAAATGGGTAAGGAATAAGGTTAGATATTGTGTAATACCTTGTAGGAGCACTTGTTTGCAAATTTATGACCTACTATTGGATGGTTAGGAGATGTTGAGCAAGGATTTCACTAGGCGTTGGTGTAGATGGCACCGCGTTAGGATCAACGAATGTGGCTCCATTGCTATAGGATGGTGCCTGGTTGTATAGGGATTCGTAGCCCATGTTTGTATATGTCTAGGGAGAAGATGGTTTTGGAACATACTGAGGCTTCCAAACATACTAAGGCTATGGAACATACTGGGGATGTGGAACATACTGAGATGGTGTCGTAGGATGGGAAGTGTTGGACCCAATTACTCCATATTGTTTTAAAAAGGCAGAAAGAATCTTCAAATAATTGGGGTTGATGGGAGGTTGTTGTTGAGGTACCCCTTGATTGATTTGGGGGATTCATGGATTGGAAGGAACACTTGGTTGGAGACCGCTAGGAGGTAGTTGTTAAGGTTCCCCTTAATTGATTTTGGGTTGTCCTTAGTTGATCGAGAATCTTGTTTAAAGACTGCTAGCATTCTAACCTTGGGGAGCCATATTGGAAGTACTGGCTGGATGAGATAAGCACAATATAGAATAATTTTTCATGGTGATAGGTGCGCTAGAGGTGTGTGGAAAGCTAGAAAATAGAGGATTTTTGTATTGGATCCCAAGTGTAGTGGAAGACACAGTGACTTGGGATGCACTTTGAGTGGTGTTTCTAGTTGGTAGGGTGGAAGTGAGCAGAAGAGGCACAGTGGAGGAAAGCCAATATGATGGTAAGGTAATGTCCTCTACTATGGTGGATGTGTCAAATCTAGTAGGTAACTTGGCACCATTCTGTGCAAGCATTTGAAAGTAGGTATTTGAGTTAGTCGCATATATGGATCCCACAATAGTCATTACCCAAGGGTCTGTTAAGGCATCACTAATTTATTGGTTGTATGTAGCCTTAATGTTTTCAAGTGAGCAATTATTTTCTGATGGAGATACATGAGGTAATTGTGAGATGTCAACTTTTGTTTTATTGTGACACTGCATGGTCTCTGGATTGTTGAAATCCAGTCTTAGGGTCCTCTGAATAGTAAAATCAAGATCATTGTTGGGATCATGCGTAGGTTCTATATTTTAGTCCAATTTTCCTTTACTCTTTTGGGATCTTGTGAACAACATATGCAGAGGATAAATGCAACATAGGAAATATGACAACAACTAGACTCTATTTTTTGGGGATTTTTAAACTTTGAAATATAATGACAATAAGGGAAACCATTTTTTCTAGGAGTTTGAGATGCTAATGCGATCTAGGAATAAATGACTAGAATAATGCCTAAGGTGTAGGTAATATGCCCTAAGAGAGATTCTATAAATTTTGAAGGTAAACACTCTAAAGAAAGACTTGATTGATTCTGTGGACTATCTTGACTTCAAAAATAGTAGAACAAAATGATAAATTTTGGAAATGATGTTTGTCTAAGATAAATGTTAACCAGAATGATAGGTGCCTAAGCCAAGGCAATAGATGGTAACTAGATTTTGATGAAGTCAAGATAAAACAAAAGACCACTACTGGAATGTCCTAAGAAAATACACCCTCTAATTTGGCAAATGACTCTAAAAGGTGGAATACTTAACCCTAGGATATGCAAGCTATGTTTTTGGGATTTTTGGATATTTTGGACTAAAATGATACTATGCAGAAAGTAAATGACTATGCAAGGTTCTAAGCTAAAGATGATACTAAAAGGAAAGATGTGAGCCTCTAATTTGAAAGGGTATGTCGATCACGAAATTTCCAGATAAAAGACAAGTGGAATTTTTACGACCCGTGTTAATTATGTTTGCTTCTCTATATAGGAAACTATTGAGGAAAATTTATGAAGATGTTCAAACACAATAATCACACACTCAATATAGCTACATAATTGAATTTAAAAAAAAAAAATTGTGTATGTTCAACAACTTTCTCAAGTTGCGAGTTTTCACACGGTTAGTCACAATGAAAAATAGGAACAATCAGTCTAATCTAAGGTCAATTTGGCTTCACTTGCAATATTATAGGCCCATTTCTTGGATGTTTTTTAACTCACACAAAACATTTCACACTACTAGGAACTAAAATTCCACGTTGTAGGTGCCCGTGTTTTTGCCTTTTTTAGGTATTTAGGGTGGCTGCAAGAAGTTGAGTCCCACTTTTGGGCAAAAAGTGGAAGTGTTTTCCCTATTTTTCAAAGTTTATGTCGATTTATGTAAAAAATTGAGGCACTTAGAGATTGAATCTCAAAAAACTTCACTAAAATAAAATATAGTTCTCAGAGTCTAGTTTGCAAATATGTAATTTATTTCAATACCCACATGGTAGAAAAAAAAGTTTAGTAGGCATGTTTAAAAACCACTTTTTCAAAATGCTCATTTCAAGACCATACCACACATGTACGGTCACCATATTTTGACCAAAATAAATAATTTTTTGTGAATCCTTCTAGGGAAAGACACTAAAGATTTATGAGCATATTTTTTCTTTTTTTCGTATTGAATATTGTTTTAATATTAATTTTGAATTGACTGTAAAGTATATTTTTGAAACCTCTAGTGTATGGCCACCATAATTTAATGAAAATTTCACATTTTTTCCAAATTTGTTTTTCTATCTTCAATAAAATTCTATATAGATTAATTTCATATAATTTATTCTCAAAAAAATGTCAAAACAAAAAAGTTATTAAAGTTTTAGTGAACCTCACTATTTTAAGTTTAGGTACCACTTTTGATTAATAAATCTTTTAAAAATAGTAAAATTGATCATATCACTATGAAATTTATATTTTTGAAATCTAGATAGTAAGAACTCTAATGGGTTTTTATTTCATCAAAAAAATTGATTAGCAAGGCCTTGAAACAATTATGACAAGGTAGAACTCTGGTATTTCAGTGCCTTAGCCATTATTTTGGAGGTCCAAGCTTACGCTTGGTCCCACCAAGCCTATCCTGAATCAAAATCCAATGCAAAGGGTGGATTCAAAATTCAATTTTTAAATAACAGGCATACGTTTAAAAATGCTTACCCGTTTCTTAAATATAATAAATCGGCATGTAAAAATGAGTTTCTACACAATTTTAAAAAAAGAAACGGGCACCAATTTTGAAAAAAATAGGTACCCATTTTTTGAATTTTTGGATAGGGCATCCGAGCCTAAATCGAGTTCCAATATTTCTCAAAATAGGTGCCCATTTCTAGTGGCGGTTCTCAAGTCCACAAGACTTCTGCCGAATTGGGACCCAACTTCTTGTACCTACCCATTATTGTTGTGCTAATGAAGATCTCTTTCACTAACACAATACCATGGGACACATATGATGGGGATCTAGTGGGGGGAGATTTTTCCCTCCCCTAGCACTATAATAAGATAATGATTCAAATGTGAACTAGATGGGCCTTTAATTATCAAGGTTGTAGTAAGGCCTTTAATTATGACGTCTAGCCAAATGGTTTGTATGCATGTGAGACACTCAAGTCTCTAGTTGATCAATATCATGACATCCTAACAAAAAATAACTAGCAAAACTTTGGTAGTGTTTGAACCAATTGAACTCATTGAACCACTTGAACTTATTGACCTAGTTCAAGAGGTTCAATCGGTTCAATACTTAACAAGGATTGACTACTCAAAAAAGACAAGAGATTTGAGAGATAAGTCTTTGAACTAAAAAGATGTTGAACTATCTAAACTGGTTGAACCGGTTCAATGGGTTCAATAGTTCAAAGGGTTCAAAGACTAGACACTTGACTTATTTTGAATTTTGCATAAAAATTACAAGGAAGGACATATCATACAAAAGGGAACCTCAACTTCAATTTGGCTTAAATGTACTTGTAAAAATATGAAAAATTGGGGTCGAGCTAATAATTTGTAATTGTGAAGGTATGGAAGAAGTGTGAGCAGTGTGTGTTGGATCAGAGAAACTGATGAGAAGAGGTATGAGTGGAATCTGCAATTGAGAAAAAGATTTGCTGCACTTCATTGGAACTGTTTTGGCATATTAGAGATGTTGTTTGTCAGTTCATAAGCTTGGACAGTATGTCCTCTATGTTTTGAGATCAGAGATTGTTGTAAGGAAGTGATCCTTCCTTGGGATTAAGATCCTTGTTGTATTTGAGTAGTGAGCTCTAGGCAGTGTGCCTGAATGCATGTGCATTCCCCTTTGTAATACTTCTAACAGGGTATAGTGCTTTTAACATAGTAAATTTATCTTGTGTGTTTGATCCCCACCATTTTTTTACCCTAACAATGTTTCTACATCAAAATAATTGGTGTTATGTGTTGATTACTTTGTTATGTTCCTAAATTCATGTTTATCTTTAAGATATGAGATTTGTAACACCCCAAAATTAGCATCTTGCAACCCTAACCAATTTTGTTGCATTTGTCATTCTTCTGAATCATCAAAGTCCTATTGCACTAGGCAATTTTGAGTTTTGACTAACTCTACTCAACCTAAGTGTCAAATGCAGAAAATCCTAAATCTGCATTAACCATACATTATATTTAATTCCTAAAATATCAATTGGCTAAATAAACCCTATGATTGAATTAATTTAATTATAAAGTCCTAGCACTTTAATTAAATTAAATTCACCCCTTTTAGCTAAAACACATAAAAATGAATTAAATAATATTTAATTATTAAATAAATATCCTCATTTTAATAATTGAATTTAATTATTCAGATAATTGAGAAAAACACATTTATGAGGTCATATTCTATTTAATTAATTAAATATTCTCTCAAAAATCTTCTCTCCTGTTCAGAAATAGAAGTTTTGAAATAACTGTGCTTTAAAGAGAAAGAAAACAGTTAAAATCATAAATAAAACAGTTAAAATCAAAAGAAAACAGTTAAAAACAAAGAGAAAACAATTCATTGTTTTCTTTTAAAGAAAACTTTCTATTTTGAACTGGCTTTTCTATCTGTTTTATTTCAAAAAGGAAACTTTATATTCTGAGCAGACTCTTAGTCTATAAAAGAACTCCCTTTGCTCATTCAAAGGCCCCCAGTCATTTTTATGCATTGTTAGAATAATGAATTGCTGCTACATTTTATCATCTCATTTCTAGTTAAAAGTTCTCATTTGTAATAGACTAATGTCAATTTCTTAGATTAATTGCATTGCAATCATGTCTTAGTTTAATTTCAATTAGATTAATCTTGCATCTTTCATGTTCTTAGATTAATCTTGCATCATATTCATGGAGAGAAATCCTTCATTCTTAGATTGGTCTATGGTTGTGAGACTCTCATTCTGAGAGCTATTCAAAACCCCATCTAGATAGAAGGCAACAGGTCGAATCATACAGGCTTGCAGGATGAATAACTCATATTCACTTCTGTATGTGTTTCATGAACAAGGACTATGTTGAAGTGTATGGTTGAATAACAAGGCCAAATTTAACATATACATTTCTGGCGCCCATTGTGGGGCCTGAAAATTTACTTTCTGGCCTCATTTGTTACACTTTTTGATCAATTCTGATTTTCATCCGTACGGCTCCATACAGAAAGTTCACGCAAAATTTCTCGTATAGCCGCGTGAAGATTTGCAAGTACATGCATTTATTCACGTGCTTTGATGCATTTCTTCACGTGAACCATAATACTTCCTTGCACAACATTTGACACCAGTAATTTATAAATTGCAATTTTTGATATCTCAGTTTCTGTTGATTTCTAACAACTAATGGTTTTTGTTTGTTGTTGACTATGTTTTTCTGGTTTTATCTTTGAAACAACTTAACGGTGGTTTGTAGGACGCTGAAATGAAGAAAGAAATTACAAACTACTAACATAATTATTGTAGGATGCTTGTCAAAGACATACGTGTTTTCACAAAACTCTCATGTCTATTTTTTTTTAGTGGTTAGAACACACTTCAGTTGGTTCTTAAAATGAATAATTGTCTTGCGTGATTGAAGTGTTTTTCTAGTTTGTAATTCCAAGAACTATATCAACATATCCTCTCCCCTCACCTTTATGGGTCTTGGGTGTAAGAGAAATTCATATGATTCTTCTAGTGTGGCTACCTCCCAAGAGCTTTATCAGAGCCAGTGAGAGTGGATGCCCAACTGGTAACGGGCTAAATCCAAGCCCTTCTGAACTGGTATATAAAAAATGTCATTGTGATTAATCTCATAATGGACATGTGAGAATTCGCTGTGGCAACCAAAATCTCCTCCAGTACCCTAGTGGTGCGTTAAAGTCCCGACATCATTAAGGTGAAAGCCTTGCTTTGAAAGGATTGGAAGAGCCCCCTTAATTGGGAAAATGACTTGATCACAACTACCTGAACGGATGTCCTAAAAATTGTTGTTATAGTATCCAAAAACCCTCTATCTATTGGCGCGGAAGGTCAGAGACCGACTAAGATGCTCCACACTTTTACGACTCTTAGTAGAGACAACAGCCCTTTGGGAAGCAATTCCTTTGGGGTTCAAAGCTTGGTGTGCCTGAGAAGTGAGTGCACATGTAAGGAGGAGCCCATGCCTCCAAGATTCTAAGTTGTCCGCTATGAGTAGGCATAGCTAAACTTCGGTTCAAGTGGGGATTTAATAAATACTTCCCTAGCTATCCTAGGATTGTGATGTGTCTATTCTTGTACTACAAACATTCTATTTAATGTGTTTTGTGTGGTTGTATCATTTAAACGATTGAAATAAATGTCAAATCACACAAACTGTCAAACTTGAAAATGTCCAAAACAATCTGTAACTCAAACTATCTGTCAGAAAACAACATGATCTTGTCTCGGGAAACACAATCGAGTCTTAACTGTCAGCTTCTGTAGAGTTTCATTTGTCAAAACTGCCAAGTCTCGTGCGAAATTATGCCTTCTTCGCATCATTATCTGAGAAACTTTGCGCGACATGCTAGAAATCATCGCGCGACATTTTGCAATCTTGTTATCCTTTTTCACCAGTTCGTCACTTTTATTCACCAATCTGTCATCATATTTCATGTGTGACTGCATAGTCTTGCATGATCCTGTGAGAATCTTCACGCGAGAATGTACTTCTTCACATGAGTCTGAAGCATTTTATCAAAATAGTGAGCAATTTCCCATCTGTCCAATGTACCTCTGCTAAATCTAATCTCGGTTCTGGGTCTATTTATCTACCTTCTATCTTCACACAGTCTGCAACTTGGTTTCTTGGGTTGAGAATTACATGATTCTTGCTTAAACTGGTCTTGTCTCATATCTTTTGGTCTATTTCTACTGTGTCATCATGCCTTGTGTTGCAATAGTCATCTCTTGGCTGTTCTAGCCTCATTTTTGATGATTTGCACCAAGGATACTTCACCTTTTGGCACTTTCTATGCATTTACTTTGAGATAGTTTCAAGTGTGGTCCTAGTTCACATCCCTTGTACAATCTTTGTCTATGATTGTTACAACTCAAAGTGGCAAAATATTCCCTTCAATCAATCAAGATGAATCTGTACTTTCCACACCATTGTCGGCTACATCTAGTGAGGAATCATCTCGATCCCCCTCTACGGTACTTCAACCTTACATCAAATGATCATTTCCAGTGGATTTTAGTCAGGTTCGAAACCCTTTGTTTCAAGAGGATCCAAATTCTGAAAACACTCAACCTTCTCATAATGAATCTTTACACATTGAACCCTTTCATTCTAGCAAGATGGCAGATCATGACCAATCAGGTGAACATAGCAGAGATGATCTCTCTAAAACCAGGGGTAAATTCTCTTTTCAAAACCCTCCTCCTGATGAAGAGAAAGAAATAACCCAAGGGGATATCTTAGATGCTCACAATAATAAAAACTGCATGAGAATGATGGCGGTCCTAATGAAAGAAGAGAAGGAGAAATACCTTCTCGAATTGGCCAACCAAGGAGCCAAACTCCCCTCCGATTACAAGGTAGAGACACTTGTTGAGAAAGAGGAAGAAACTAAAAACTCCCGCTTGCAAAAGAAAATGCAATGCATGCATGAACAACTCAATCATCTCATGAAGGATAAAGACAAACCCACTACATAGTTTACACTAGAAAGTATTTGTCCATTCCCGTTCGATAAGAGTCTATGCATGCCTCATTTTCCCAAAGGAGTTGAACTTCCCAAGTATGATAAATACTTGGTTACATCTGATCCCCAGGATCATCTAAGAGATTTTGGTACTCTCTCTATGGATTTTATACATGATACCACCTACCTCATGCATCTCTTCCCTCGTAGTTTGGGAGGGCCAACTATGGAATGGTTCTCTAGGCTACCAAATGACATCAAAACTTTTGATGAAATTGCCAATTTGTTTCTACAACACTATTCTCACAACATCCAACATCCGGTTCACATCCGAGATCTTTGCAACTTGAAAAAAAATCATGGGGAATCCTTCTTAACATTTCTCCAAAGATGGAGAC
>MU228095.1:3364017-3374168 GCA_018584345.1 Thuja plicata
TTGCCAATTTGTTTCTACAACACTATTCTCACAACATCCAACATCCGGTTCACATCCGAGATCTTTGCAACTTGAAAAAAAATCATGGGGAATCCTTCTTAACATTTCTCCAAAGATGGAGACAACTCTATACAAGATATTCTCGCAAAATACCCGAATCTAAAAAGTTGGACATATTTATCGACAATCTTCTTCCCAACTTTGGGTATCAAGTACAGCTGCTAGGTCCTTTAACCTTTGATGACATGATTAAGCAAGCTATGAGAATTGAGACATTTATGGTTAAGAAAGGAGAACTGACCTTGCACAAGGAAAATAAACAAGGGTCTTCCTCCTCAAGCAAAGATAAACCCAAATTTCCCAACAAGAACTAGAATGTTGTGAATGATGGAGTTGTAGACAATGTGACTCCCAAGCCTTCAAAATCTAATTTTAATCTCACTACCACAATGCAGGTAGCTAAGGCCATTGAACAAGCTGCGGCAGAATCCAAAGCAAGTACTTCACATTTTTTTGGCTCTAAACCTTGGGCACCTAGACCCAAGCGTGAATTCACTCCTTTAGGAGAACCTCTTGATGCAGATTATAAGACTCTCTTGGACAATCATTTACTCACCCTTCTGGATAATTTATGACCTTATGATCCGCAACCAAGACCCTCTTGGTGGAATGAATCCGCTTATTGTGATTTTCACCAAAACAAAGGTCATAAAATGGCTACTTGTCTTAAATTGCGGCATAAAATCTAGGATCTCATCAATAATGAGGTTATTGTTGTGGGAGGTCACAACAAGAACTCATACCACCAAGCTTTTACAGACCCATTTCCTCCTCATGGGAAAGGTGATTCATCCAAAGGCAAAAATACTGATGCCAAGGTCAACTATATATACACCGATAACGATAATGTCATTAATATGGTTGAGCCTATTGATACTAAATACTATAAAGTTGTCATTCTCAAGGGAAGGGAAGATACTCCCAAGCCCAAAACTCCTTTCATCTTGTGAGGGTCTACACCCCAGTCCTCCGAACAAGAACAGTCTCAGGTTAGTGCAAACGTTGTTACTCAATCTCATGCTAAGATCATTCTCAAAGGCCCTGAGCCTTCTACGTCTACACCGACACAACCTACACACAAAACTACTGTTGGCTCTGCCATTAAGAATCCAAAATTGGGTTCCTCATCTAATGCTGCCAATTACAGCATTATAGAGCAATTACAACATACTAATGCTTAGATCACCATCTTCGAGCTGCTAAAAATCTCCCCCACTCATAGGGAGATCCTTGATAAAGCCCTCACCGAGGCAAATGTCCCAAAAGATATCAATCTCAACCAGTTTCAATCCATGGTAGGTCACTTGATCTCCTCCCATTACTTGTCTTTCTCTGAGGAAGACGACCATTCTTTGAGTCACCCACATAATAACCCCTTGCACATTGAAGTCATGATTGGTCCAAATCGCGTTCGTCGTGTTCTCATAGATAACAGCATTGGCCTCAACATTTTCTCTACTAGTTTCCTTACTGAGTTAGGCTATAATGAAGACTACATAGATGCTCGCAAAAATATTACTATTAAAGCATATGATGAAGAAGAACGGAAATCTAAGGGGCTAGTTGTGTTGCTAATCAGAATTGGCCCTATTGAAAGGGATGTTATTTGTCAAGTGCTTGATATTCCTTTAGCATACAATATTCTATTGGGAAGGACATGGATCCATGAAATGCAGGTTGTCCCTTCGACATACCATCAGTGCATTAAGTTCCCATTCCAAGGCTCTGAAATGACTATACCTGCTAATACGCGTTATGATTGCAACACACTCACAAAATCTGCTGATATCTTTGTACCCACTAACAGAGAGTCTATTGAGCTCTTCGAGACTAAACTAAAAGAAATGGAAAAGGGTCTGACACTCAAGGAAACTGACATGGGAGGATATCAGATTGAACCTGTGCTATCTGTTACATCTCTGCCTTTGTCTCCACATTCTTTTGGGAGACCTTCTAAGAGCACTAAACCTTCTACAGTTCCTCCTCAAACCAAATATGGTGGTAGCTTTGTACAAGCCACACTACCATTAGAAGAAGAAGCTGAAAATAGGGCTATCAAAGCATGGATGTATAAAGGAGAGGATACTTTTGAACAAACCACTCCACCTTATGACATAAATCCTGAACAGTATGGCAAAGGTCTAACTATTATGCAATGCTTTGGGTACAAAGGAAATGGTCCTATAGGTGTGAATCATAAAGGATTGATTGCACCACTTGAAGCTATTAGTCGCCAAACATGTGACTCTACAGGTATAGGCTTCAAGAAGCTCACATTTCAACTGGGGATAAACCAATTTGTACCTCACAAAGATCAACAACCAACACCTGAAGATACATCCAATACTGAAGAGTCCAAAGACAGCTCAGAGGAAGACTACTTCCCTTATCCCATTCCTCCATATCTGGCAGCATTCTTTGTTGATCTAGATGACTTTATACCGCGTATCAGTATAGTCGTGACTAACAACGCTTCTGATAAAACCACTCCACTTTCTCCATTAACCTACAAGCGGTGGAAAGAAATGTACACTGTCAATTCAGATCATCAGGTTGATTTGTACATACCACCACACTTCCAAGAGAAGCTTGAACATGAATTCTAGCCACTTCTCACTAAACAAGAAGTAGATTATGCTGCAAGCATTAATGAAGAACATATGTCAAAAGGTGCTTATCTCACCATAGCTGAAGTTTTAGGCAGAACTCACCCAAACTGGGGACAAAGGGTTGACTTCACTCATTTTCTTGATATGACACCTAATGATGAAATAGACTCTCATGAATAGGAGTTTAACAGCTTGTCATATGCCACCTCTGATAGAGATATGGATATAGTTCACACGCATTAAAACCTTCTTGACATAAGTGAAGGGTCTAATGTAAGGTCAAACGAGCCTGATTCCATTGTTGTTAATGTGGCATCTACTACGGTCGCTAGGATTCAAAGGAATTTGACTACACCTTTGGATGAGATTGCTCTAGGTCTTGACTTGCTTGTCTGTGCTTTTGATGATTATACCGTGAACGCACTTGAACCCGTCACTTCTCTTTCACTCCGCCATCCCGAGCTTATAGACTGGAACTCTTCCTCCCCATCTAATGAAGTCCTTACATTCCAGAATGACTACGCTCTTGCCTATTACCTCAACGCTGTCAAACTTGTAACATCCTCCACTAGTGAATAAAGTGTCAACATGACCGAGGCTGATATCAAGTATCTTAGTCACAAAATCAAAAGAAGAAGAAATAGGCGCTTTGATGGTGAAAACTGCCTTGTGGCAGTGTCAGAGCCTAAAAAAGTCAAAATAAAGGATGTATCCAAGGGTGAAAACCTCTCTGAGGTGCCTGAGAATGAGATACTTGATATGCTTCCAAGTCATTTCCAGGAATGATCATCTGTGCTAATTGAGCCCACTCAACCAATCAACTTGGGTGTGGAAGATGAACCTTAGATCATTCATTTGGCACAATCATTATCTGAGATAGAAAGAGAGGAATTCATTACATTCTTCTAGAGTAAAAAGATAAACTTTGCATGGAAATATTCAGATATGCTAGGATTAGATCCTAATCTAATCATGCACCACTTGTCCATTGCACCAGGTGTCAAGCCTATCAAACAAAAGCTTCAAAAAATGCATCCACATGTGGCTCTACTTGTCAAAGCTGAATTGGAGAAACTTCTTAAGGCAGTGTTTATCAGAGCAATTGACTATGCAGAATGGATCTCTAACATTGTTCCAGTATCAAAACATGATAAATCTATCTACGTATGCACAGACTTCAGAGATTTAAATAAGGCATGTCCAAAGGATGACTTTCCCTTGCCCAATATTGATATGATTGTCGATATGATGGTAGGATATGAAATGTACTCACTAATGGATGGTTTCTCTGGCTACAACCAAATAAAGATCATGCCAGAGGACCAAGAGAAAGGTGCTTTCACATGTGCATGGGGCACCTTTTGCTGGAATGTCATGCCCTTTGGCCTCAAAAATGCTGGTGCTACATATCAGAGAGTTGTCACCACCATATTTCATGACATGATGCACAAAACAATGGAGGATTATGTTGATGACACTCTAGCTAAGAGCATGCAACAAGAGAAACATCTTGCGGATCTAGGTCCTATACTAGATCACATGGAATAGTTCAGTCTGAGGCTCAACCCTAAGAAATGTGCATTCAGCGTAACCTCTGGAAAATTTATTGGTTATATTATCTCTACAAAAGGCATCGAGGTGGATCCTGCAAAAGTTCAAGCTATCATGGAAATGCCGCCACCAAAGAATATTAGACAAATGAGAGGACTTCAAGGTCGGTTACAGTCCATCCAGCGCTTCATCTCACAACTGGCAGTCAAGTCACAACCATTCACCAAGACCTTACACAAAGGTGTGACCTACCAATGGAACAAAGAATGTGATGAGGGGTTCACACAAATCAAACAGTATCTTGCGAACCCGCCAATTTTGATGCCTCCTATTCATGGGAAGCTGCTTATACTTTACATATCTACTACAGATACATCATTGGGTATCCTATTGGCTCAAGAAGATCATAACAACAAAGAAAGGACTATCTACTACATTAGTAGAACTCTGGTCTCATATGAAACAAACTATTCTGCTATAGAGAAGGCTTGCCTTGTAGTGGTATTTTCTTCACAAAAAATGCAACACTACATGTTGGCTCATACTACATGCCTTATTGCTAAAATTGATCCTCTAAAATATTTGCTCAGTAAAGCTACCCTTACAGGTAAACTAGCTAAATTGGTCATGCTTCTCAGTGAATTTGATATTGAGTATGTAGAGATAAAATCCATCAAGGGGCAAGCAATTGCATATCAGTTGGCGGAAGCACCTCTGGTAGATCATCAACTATTGAACATTGAATTTCCATGAGTCCATATTACTTCTCACACATCGCTCCTAGACTATGTTCTCTGGTGGTTCATTTACCCAACAAGGGCCAGGTGTTGGGATATTGTTCATTATACCTCAAAGGTACTCTTTACCAAAAGCATACAAGATGTTGTTTCCTTGTACAACCAACATTGCTAAGTACAAAGCCTTAATCAATGGTATGAAGATTTCCCTTGAATGATAAGTGGATGAGCTCAATGTCCTTAGAGATTCACAGTTAGTCATCAATCAAGTAAATGATATCTATCAGACAAAAGATGACAAGTTGGTGCCTTATAAATGGTTGGTTGATGACCTTAGCAAGTATTTTGTGCACATCAAATTTCAACAAGTTCCAAGGGAAGATAATAAAGTAGTGGATGCCATGGCTACTCTTGCTTCCATGCTGTAGAGGCCAAAAAATGATTTTTGACATGAATTCCTAGTGGAGACGTTACACTACCCAGCCTATGATTCCTCTGAGTCCTAGATGATCTATTCTATTATTGGACATGACTCATCCCGCTACCATCATATTTACTCCTACCTTCGTGACCAGATTGTTCCAGACACTTACACCCAGAATGAGAAACATCACTTAATCCACAGTGCTTCACGGGTTGTCATCATAACTAACGACTTGTATAGGCGCGGTCTAGACGGTACCCTCCTTAGGTGTTTAGAACCTGATGAGTCCAAACGTGCATTAGTAGAGGTACATGAAGGAATCTATGGGTCTCACTCTAATGGCATGACACTGGCCCGTAAATGTATTAGAGATGGTTACTATTGGCCAGATATGGAAAAAGAAGCTACACAGTTTTCTAAGTCTTGCAAACAGTGTCAACTACATGGTAATCTGAATCATGCTCTAGCCAAGGAGCTTATTCTCTTCATTACTTTCTGGCCATTTCAACAATGGGCCTTTGATTTGGTATGTCATATTTATCCCTCGTCCTCAAATGGACATAAGTTCATCATCATAGCTACAAACTATTTTACCAAGTGGGTGGAGGCAGTCCCTCTCACAGTTGCCAATGGCAAATCAGTAGCTATGTTCATTCTCAACTACATCATCTACAGGTATGGTGTACCCTCCACAATAATCACTGATAATGGGGGGCAATTCAAAAACAAGGATTTGATAGAGCTATGCTCTAAGTTTAAAATTACTCAGCATTGGTCTTCCATCTATTATCCTCAGGGTAATGGACAGGCAGAAGCATCAAACAAGACAATCCTTAAAATCCTGCATCGCACAGTGCACAAATCTGGATGAGATTGACATATCCAGATCAATCCAGCTCTCTGGGCATACAGGGCAAGCATAAGAAAATCAACAGGGGCTACACCCTATGCTTTGGTTTATGGAGTAGATGCTGTGTTACCAATTGAGGTTGAGATTCCTTCTCTCCCAGTCTCTCTAAAAGGCCTCATTACTGATGATGATAACTAAATATCTCAGCTATAAGAGCTAGAACTACTTGATGAACGTCAACAAGTGGCGTTCGATCACCTTAGAGCATATCAGAAAAGGATGTCTAAGAGCTATAACAAGAAGGTTCGACTAAGGGACTTCCAACTGGGTGACCTCATTCTGAGGGAGAACCCTAAGAATCAACAACATCGGATCCAGAAAGGAAAATTTGAACCAAATTGGCTTGGTCAGTATGTTGTCACTGCAGTGTTTGGGTCTAGCACTTATCAAATTTCTACTACTGAGGGAGAAAAACTCAAAGAGCCCGTCAACGCTCTTCATCTAAAATGGTTCTACAACTGAGACATCTTCAGTATGCGCATGTATATAGTAAAGTCCTCAAAAAATTCTAAAAATTAGAAAATGTCCTGAAAAAATGATTATCTTAGTGAAAACCTAGCGATAGGCGCTTTGATGTATCTCCAAAAATAAAAAAAAATAAAAAATTTCAAAAATACAAAAAAAAAAGAGAAAAAGAAAAAAAGGTGTCATTGATGAAAACCTGGCAAATAAGCGTCATGGTAGCAAAAAAAGAATTTCTGCCAAGAAGGTGAAAACCTGGTAAATAGGCGCCTCTTATTCCACATTGCTATATCTATTGCACCACCACTTGGCTTTATGCAATTGCTTTCCTGACTTGCTGCTTTCCTACTTGCATTTGCTTTTCCGCATGCTCTCAGTTCCTGTCAAGACACCAACTTACATGGATTGAAACCGGTCATACTCTCGAGGCAACCCTCCTAGTCTAAGGGGCACTATCCTATTACTTTTTGGGATCTACTTTGTGACAGTCACCAGTGGTTCTCACTGTGTTTGCCTACTATCACTTAGCTTATATTGAGTTCTCTCTCCTTCATAATCTTCCTCACATCAGTCACCAGTGGTTCTTACTGTGTCTGCCTATTGATGTCTAGCTAGTACTACGATCTTCTTGAGCATCTCTCTCACGTTAGTCACTAGTGGTTCTCACTGTGTCTGCCTACTGTCGCTATACTATTGAGATTGCTCGCATCCATTATAGTTGGAGTTATACTTCAATGCTCTATCTATCGATACTTAGTCTTGATGATTCTTTGCTTTAGTTTGTACATAGCTTTTGGTCACTTTCATGACACTCTGGTTCTTTGCAAGCCCTACTAATTTGACACTGATTCAACGCCATACGCCTAGGGGAAACCAAATCTAGTTTTTCCTCACAACATACATCAAGTCATTCATCGTTACTTGGGGGCAGGGGTCCCCCATTTGATCACATCTTTGGTTTACACCCGAGTCAGTAATCTTATCACTTCTCAAGGACAACTATCTACTGACACAAACTTGTGTTTTTCAACACCACCATAAACAGTGTTTTTCAACACTATCTTTGGACACATCTATGTTTTTCAACACACATTGGATATCAAATGTAAACATCTATCGATAACATTCAAACACAATTCACTCACAAGCACAACGGTGTTTTTCAACACCTCATACACATACATCTTCAAAAACTTTGAAACTCGCTAAGCTATGATTGAATCTTTCTTTGTATGTTGTCTATTCTCATGGTTTTCATTGATATTTTCTTTTGTCTACTACTTGTTGGTGTAGTCCTGATGATCCGACAACGTTAAATAAATAGGGTGTATGTGATAAGAGCTCCCACATTAAGGTGGAAAAGCCTCACATCCCTTGATCTTGTTTATTTGTATGTCATGGTGAGGTCGGTACTATATCCTTGATTGTTATTGCTCTGTTTGTTTATGCATGATCACACTCATGGTTATCTTGGCTTTGAATGCCTCGATATTGGTGTACTCTTGCAACATTAACTGGAAACAATGTTCAGGTCATCTTGGCTTTTATGCCCTGGGGCTTACGTTTGTTTCCTACATTTTATCCGATGAAAGTCATATTCATATTATTATGGTCGTAGTGGCACCAGTAAGGATTGTATCGACTCTGATGCTCCAAAACAAATTCTCAATGATGATGATTATACGATGGGTCTCACAACAATGTCCTAGGGATTGCATCTAGCATAGGATTGCATTTTTTCATTCTAGACTTGCATTGTGGTAGCTTTTCGATGTTTACTTCATTGTGTTCTCCTAGATTTGTACATTATGGAGTTCTTCTTCAGTGTCATGGCTTCATCACTATTGCCCAAGTGTTTTATCCTCACTCTCTATCTTCAGCTATATGCTCAATCCATTTTCGTGATCGAAATCAAATTTTGATGCTTCTACATAGCTCAAAATCGCATTTTAAAATTTTGGGACCGACGCGATCTAATGCTTGTGCAGTCAACTTTCTGACATCGCTTTCTTGTGCAGTCAACTTTCTGACATCGCTTTCTTGTCAGAATCATATCTAATCAATATTTCCTCAAATCTTTGACTTTTTCCTCAAAAATTCAACTATGGTCAACTATGGTCAACCCTAGTCAAACTTGGTCAACTAGACCTCAAAATTGCTCAAAATTGCTCAAAATTGCTTTTGAATCTTCCAGATTCTTTCGTAATCTATTCTCCAGTTCTTCTTGATCTTCGATTCAACATCCATTTATAATTTCTCGCTCTCAATCATCATTATGATGTGTCATCTTTCCATTTCGCTCCTGAGGGGGTAGGATGATAACATCATTGAATCTTTTCCAATCAATCTGATCTGAATTCAAAAGTCCTCATTGCTAGGGGAATCTCATCACTTGGGGCATGTTCAGTTTTTTGTACTTCATAATCAAAATTGGATACTCCACAATCAATAAGGGCATCTTTGTTCCTTACATCTTGTCATCTATTAGGTATCAGGGCAAACTAACCCGGATCCCTGAGGATCAAGCTTTGTTCTGGAGATGATTCTCAACATCAATCTAACTCAGGCTCTTGAGGATCAAGCTTCGTTCTGGAGATGATTCTCAAAAACTCAATCTAACCAGTGTTTGGGCAATCTAACCTAGATATTGGGGGACTAAGCTTCATTCTGGAGATAGTCCTAAAGATCTCTATTCACTATCTTTTTGTGGACAGGTATCGGGGCAATCTAACCCTGACTCCTGAAGGTTGAGCCTCGTTCTGGGGACAGTCTTTGAAAGATATCAATCTAACCAGTGTCTGGGCAATCTAACCTAGATATTGGGGGACTAAGCTTCGTTCTGGAGATAGTTCTAAAAACCTATGTTGACTATCTTTTTATGGACAGATATCAGGGAAATCTAACCCTGACTTTTGAGGGTTGAGCCTCATTCTGGGGACAGCCTTTGAAAGATGTCGATCTATTAGGCATCTGAGCAATCTAACTTAGATCCCTGAGAATCAAGCTTTGTTCTGGAGATGATTCTTGAAATCTTAATCTATTAGGTATTGGGGCAATCTAACCCAGATTCCTAAGGATCAAGCTTTGTTTTGGAGATGACCCTTAAAAAATCTACATGACCGGCGTCTTGGAAACCTAACCTAGACTTCGAAGAGTCAAGCTCTATTCTGGAGATGGCTCTGAGATCTTCATCAATCGATCTTTGCATCATCAATTTTCAAAATCTATTCTTATGTGCTTCAGGCATCAAACTATTCTTTGAATCAATGCTCTTCTCGCACATCAATTCAAAGAGGGGCAAAATGTAACACCCCAAAATTGGCATCTTGCAACCCTAACCAATTTTGTTGCATTTGTCATTCTTCTGAATCATCAAAGTCCTATTGTACTAGGCAATT
>MU228095.1:3374218-3395736 GCA_018584345.1 Thuja plicata
CATCAATTCAAAGAGGGGCAAAATGTAACACCCCAAAATTGGCATCTTGCAACCCTAACCAATTTTGTTGCATTTGTCATTCTTCTGAATCATCAAAGTCCTATTGTACTAGGCAATTCTGAGTTTCGACTAACTCTACTCGACCTAAGTGTCAAATGCATAAAATCCTAAATCTGCATTAATCATACATATATTTAATTCCTAAAATATCAATTGGCTAAATAAACCCTATGATTGAATTAATTTAATTATAAAGTCCTAGCACTTTAATTAAATTAAATTCACCCCTTTTAGCTAAAACACATAAAAATGAATTAAATAATATTTAATTATTAAATAAATATCCTCATTTTAATAATTGAATTTAATTATTCAGATAATTGAGAAAAACACATTTATGAGGTCATATTCTATTTAATTAATTAAATATTCTCTCAAAAATCTTCTCTCCTGTTCAGATATAGAAGTTTTGAAATAACTGTGCTTTAGAGAGAAAGAAAACAGTTAAAATCATAAATAAAACAGTTAAAATCAAAAGAAAACAGTTAAAAACAAAGAGAAAATAATTTATTGTTTTCTTTTAAAGAAAGCTTTCTATTTTGAACTGGCTTTTCTATCTGTTTTATTTCAAAAAGGAAAATTTCTATTCTGAGCAGACTCTTAGTCTATAAAAGAACTCCCTTTGCTCATTCAAAGGCCCCCAGTCATTTTTATGCATTGTTAGAATAAGGAATTGCTGCTACATTTTATCATCTCATTTCTAGTTAAAAGCTCTCATTTGCAATAGATTAATGTCAATTTCTTAGATTAATTACATTGCAATCATGTCTTAGTTTAATTTCATTTAGATTAATCTTGCATCTTTCATGTTCTTAGATTAATCTTGCATTATCTTACAACATATTCATGGAGAAAAATCCTTCATTCTTAGATTGGTCTATGGTTGTGAGACTCTCGTTTTGAGAGCTATTCAAAACCCCATCTAGATAGAAGGCAACAGGTCGAATCATATAGGCACGCAGGATGAATAACTCATATTCAATTCTGTATGTGTTTGATGAACAAGGACTATGTTGATGTGTATGGTTGAAAAACAAGGCCAAATTTAACATATACAAGATTAAGTTGGTAATTTTGATAAAGGTCTTGACTTTTGGTCACAACTAATTCACCTCCCCTCTCAATTGTGTGTGCTACATTTATTCTGACAATTGGTATCATAGCTAGTTTCCTCTTTGAGAAGCTTAACCGCTTGAGGAGATCCGGGATGTCGATCTTTAAGAAGGATAGTTTGAGATTTGATGAAACAAACTATACTATATGGAAGGACCAAATGATTACACACTTGAGATGTCTTAGTGAAGAACATTGGGTTATTACAAAGAAATATTACAAGCCTCCTATCGATCTTTCTACTGCAAATATTGAAGAAAAGAAAGAATTTGAGTGTAATATGTTAGCAAAAGAAGCTTTGAAGAGTGCCTTATCAGATGATGAATATACAAACATTTTAGGATTGGAGACTACACATGAAGTATGGACAAAGCTGGAAAAATTATATGAAGGAGATGAATGTGTGAAGAAAGCCAAGCTACAAAACCTGAAATGGAAATATGAGTCATTGAGGATGAGAGATGATTAAAAAACATTACTACTTATGTGGCTAAGATCACCAAAAAAATTTGTGGAATCACATGCACTGGTGGAACCTTGGAAGAGAGTGAGATTGCTTCTAAAATCCTGAGATCCTTGCCTCCTTACAATCATAAAGTTGCTGCTATTGAAGAAATCAGAATTGTGACTACCGTAACAAGAGATACATTGGTTGGTAAACTATCTTCTTTCTAAATGAGAGAATTTCATGATAGTCTTCCTAAAGTAGAAACTACATTTAAAGCTACTATTTCTAAGGATAAGAAAATATATGATTCTAGAGAAATTTCATCTAAGTTGAGTAGATATGTTAAGGAATGGGAACAAATTGAGAAAGAGGAAAGAGAGCTTGAAGGCCTAATTTCAAAGAGACTACCTAAGGGAAATGGTAAGTATCAAGGAAATTTCCTTTAAAGTGTTTTAAATGTAATAAGATTGGTCATATTCCTTCTAGATGTCCTGATGGAGAGAATAAATACAAGCCTAAGAAATTCAAGTCTAAATATAAGAAGAAGTGTTATTATTATGCTGATGATGAATCTGAAAAGAGTGAAGATGAGATTATGTTTATTGTTATTAAAGATGAAGATCTCAAGTTTGTAAATGAAGAGAAAGCCTTAGTTTCACACGTAGATAAGAAGGATGAATGGGTTATTGATAGTGAATGTTCACAACACATCACCAGAGATTTTAAAAAAATTTGTGAAATTGGAAAGGCATGATGGTGGTGTTGTCAAATTTGGCAATGATACTCCTTGCATGATCAAAGGAAAAGCTTTTATTACTCTTGATGGTAATACTAATACTGATGATGTTCTATATGTTGAAGGTTTTAAATATAATCTTTTGAGCGTTGGACAGTTAGTTGATAAAGGATACAACCTACAATTCATGGATGGAATGTGCAAGATTATTGGAAGCTCTGGAATTGAGATTGCTATAGGAAGAAAGACAAAAGGTAATGTATTTCATTTGAACAATTATGAAAGTAGATGCTTGATTTCTAAGATTGATGACAGTTGGCTGTGGCATAAGAGATTTTGTCATGTAAACTTTGATAACATTGTGAAGATATGCACTACCAGAGTTGTAAGAGATCTTCCTAAATTGTTGAAGCATGTTAATGCGATGTGTAAATAATATCAGTCGGGTAAATTGACTAAGTCTACTTTTAAGAGTAAGAGTTATTCTTCGAATAGAGTTTTGGATTTGGTGCATACTAATCTATGTGGTCCTACAAGAACAAGAAGCTATTATGGAGACATATATATTTCCTTCTATTCATTGATGGTTATTCTAGAATGATGTGGGTTACATTTTTGAAAGAGAAATCTGAAGCCTTTAACAAATTCAAGATTTTCAAAGCTATGGTTGAGACTAAAATAGGATTGAAGTTGAAATGTCTGAGATCGGATAGGGGTGGAGAGTTTACTTCTACTAAGTTAAATTTTTTTGTGAAGAGCATGGAATCAAGATACAAATGTCTACATTGAGGACCCCACAACAGAATGGAATTGTAGAGAGAATAAATAGAACTATTGTAGACACTGTTAGAACCATGATGATTGAAGGGAACATTTCACAGATCTATTGGAGAGAATTTGGTAGCACTACAATATACACTTTGAACCGAGTTCAAATTAAAAAAGGAACTAGTAAGACACCTTATGAACTTTGGTATGGTCATGTTCCTACAGTGAAATATTTTAGAATTTTTGGAAGTAAATGCTATATCAGAAGAGATGAAGACCTAGGTAAGTTTTATCCTAGATGTGATGAAGGAATATTTCTTGGTTATTCTATAAAAAACAAAGAATATAAATGTTATAACCTCGTGTTGAAGAAAGTAATTGAAAGTGCAAGTGTTAGAGTGGATGAATTTTTTGAGAAATAGGTCAGATCTTGCAAATATGAAGAAGAGAGATAGGTTGTACAAGCACAGAGTCAGAATTAGAATCATAATGGATCAGTAGAACATATTGAAGAAGATACAAATGATGAAGAAGTGGTAACAAAAGAGTCTGCTACAATAGAAAATCCAAAGACTCCTAGGTATGTAAAGTTAAAATCATTCAGAAAATAAGATTATTGGTGATATGAATCAAGGTGTTTAGACTAGAGGAAGAATTGATAGAAGTCAAATTTGTTTGATTTCTAATATTTAACCTAAAGATGTTGATGAAGCATGTAAATATGATAGTTGAGTTAAAGCGATGGAAGAGGAATTGGAACAGATTGAAAATAATAAGACATGGATTCTTGTTCCTAGACCCAAGGAAAAAAATGTGATTAGTACTAAATGGGTATTCAAAAATAAATTGAATGAAGAAGGTGAAGTTATTTAGAACAAATCCATACTTGTTCGCAAGGGATATTCACAGATGGAAGGTATTCACTTTGAGGGGACCTTTTCTCATGTTGCTAGATTTGAAGTTGTTAGAATGTTTCTTGCATATACTACTTACAAATATTTTAAGGTATATCAGATGGATATTAAGTCTGCATTCTTGAATGGAGAATTGGAAGAGGAAGTATACATCGAGAAATAAGATGTTTTCCCTCGATCGATGAAGATGATATGGTTTGCAGATTAAAGAAAGTACTTTATGGATTGAAACAAGCACGTCCTAGAGCCTAGTATGCGAGATTGGATAAGTATTTACTGACACTTGGTTTCAGTAAAGGCACTGCTGATAGTAATTTGTACTTTAAAATTGGTCATGATAACATCTTAATTGTTGAATTGTTTTTGGATGATATTATTTTTGGTGGAAATGACAAGTTGAGTAAGGAATTTGCTAATATGAGGCTGAAAGAATTTGAGATGTCTATGTTAGGTGAGATGAAATTTTTCCTTGGACTGCAAATTACACAAAATGATAAACGTATTTTCATATCTCAGTATAAATATGTGAAAGAGTTATTGAATAAATTTGGTATGGATGGTTCAAAACCTGTTGGATCTCCTATGGCTACTGGTTGTAAATTAACAAAGGTTGAATATACACCTAATGCACATCAGACTAGATACAAATCAATGATCGGTTGATTGTTATACTTGACACAAACTAGACTAGATATTATGAATGTTGTTTGCATTGTTGCTAGATTTCAAGCAGAACTGAAGGAATCACATGTTGTTGTTGTTGTTGTTATTAGGAGAATATTCGTATACTTGAAAAGGACAGTTGATTATGGCTTATGGTATGGAAAATATGATGATTTTACATGAGTACATTTACTAATGCGGATTGGGCAGGTAACGTGGATGACAGAAAGAGCACTAATGGTGGAGCATTCTTTTTGGGTAAGAGATTATTTTTATGGGAAAGTAAGAAACAAAATTGTATATCACAATCTACTTCTGAAGCTGAATATGTTGTTTCTACTACTAATTGTACACAATTAATGTGGATGAAGCAAATGTTGAAAGACATAAGAGTTATTAATGATGAGCCTATTACTATTCATTGTGACAATTCAAGTGCTATCAATATTTCAAAAAACCCTATTTTACATTCAAAGACAAAGCATATTTCTATTAAGTATCATTTATTGAGAGACAAATTCAGTGAGAAAGAAGTCATATTGGAATATGTGTCTACAAAAGAGCAGATTGCATATATTTTCATGAAGCCTTTGCCAAAGGATACTTTTGAGTATCTTTGATGTAAGCTTGGGATGATTTCCCCTCCTCATAAGAGTTAGAGATGCATTAAGATGAATCAATCTAGTGTGCCTACAAATTATCATTAATCTGGATCGATGTTCTCAATGGCTACTCCTTAGGTAGAGTAGTGGTTAGTGGTCGAGAGTTGATTGTTCATATTTTGGGCCTCTATGACTTAGTGCATACATGTGCCTTTTTTTATTAATGTCAGAGGAGGAGAGATTCATATGAAAATCTAGTTTGAGACTATGAGGGAGATGGTTTGAGACAATAAGGGAGAATTATTGTTTTCCATTGAGAAGGTTTGTTAGAGAGACTTTGAAAGATATTGTGGATATTGTTGGTATTGTTGTTGATATTATTTATTTGCGCATTGATTTAGATTTTTCACATCATATGATGCAATCATTTCCAAAGGAGGAGATTGTTGAAATATTGTTCAGATTGTGCATATATGTGACGACATTAATGTTTTGTCATTGATGTCAAGTTCAACATATTCCTATTATTGGAGACAGTGTTCCTAATTAGTTCAGTGAGATGATTTTTGTGGTATGACTATTGTATTGAATATAAAATGTTGTGAAGATGGTAATGTGTTTGGGAATGCTTGTACTTGATTCAATTCAAGTGGAAGAGGATCACATGATGATTTGAGTGAGTTATGATGGATTTATCAGAGACTATTATTTTGGTTATTCTGTCAGAGACAATGTTTTGATATTTGGATAAGTGTGGATCAGTTTAGCAATATTCTTTGTTGCTAACATGGTGGTGAGTTTAGGACATGGATGTGTTTCCTTAGTTTGAATGGCTCATGATTTGGGTGCTGACAAGATATTTTTCTTTTATGACAATGGTTATGGTTTAGTGTTTCGGATGAAGAGTGTAGAGATGAGTTTGATTCATGAGACATAAATGTTCCTGTTGATGTCATGGCATTTCATGTTTCTTGTTGATGTTTCTTGATCATGTCCTATTCGTGTTGGTAGATCGCATTGAGTTATGTGATTAGAATTAAATATTCCTCATGTAACATGTTTATGTTCTTATTGTTATTTGCTGACTTGGTGGTGTAGCGTGTTGTGATGGATCATGGCATGATTTATAGATCTATAGTGTGTCTGAGGTTGTTGTTATGGATCATTACTATGTCTTAGTCAACATTCAATAGATCACATTGAGTATTGAGATGTAATGAATTAATATTTTGTAATTAGATCCCTGGCCGACTTAGTTGAGATATATTGATGCAATGTGTATAAATATGTAATTATTTTTAATTGTGAAGGTATGGAAAAAGTATGAGCAAGCGTGTGTTGGATCAAAGATACTGATGAGAAGAGGTATGAGCGGAAACTGCAATTGAAGTAGAGATTTTTTGTACTTCATTGGAACTGTTTTGGCATATAAGAGATATTGTTTGTCATTTCATGAGCTTGGTTAGTATGTCCTCTATATTTTGAGGTCAAAGATTGTTGTAAGGAAATAATCCTTCCTTGGAATTAAGATCCTTTTTGTATTTGAGCAATGATCTCTAAGCAGTGTGCCTAAATGCATGTGCATTCCCCTTTGTAATACTCCTAACATGGTATAATGCTTTTAACAGAGTACATCCATCTTGTGGGTTTTATTCCCACCATGGTTTTTCCCCTAACAAGGTTTCCATGTCAAAAATCTTGGTGTTATGTGTTGATTACTTTGTTATGTTCCTGCATTCATGTTTATCTTTCAAATATGAGATTAAGTTGGCAATTTTGATAAAGGTCTTGAGTTTTGGTCACAACTGATTCACCCCCCCCCCCCCCCCCCCCCNTTCCCCCCCCCCCCCCCCTCTCAGTTGTGTGTGTTGCATTTATTCTAACAATATGTTTGGATTATATGTGAGTAATATTCTGAAAATAAATATGTGATGCAAATTCTTTGTTAGAAAATTGAAAATGATGCATTGTTGAGAGTTTTGGTTAAATGTTGCATTTTGTTTTGTTTTGTTTTATGTCGCACTCATTGATGAATGTGACTTGATCCTAGGATATATATATACAAGAGATGGTTATGGAAGTGACTTCCAAGGTTTCCTCAACCCAAAGTAGTACGAGAGAGGAAATAATGAACGTGGGAGTTTATTAATCAAGAAAAAATTAATGAAACATGGATAACTAATTAACTAAGATAACAAAAACACCTTGCATTCCTTGAGTGCTTGTAAAATTTTTATGTAAATTTATTTTTAGTTTTTTTCATGAAGATAGCATGCACATGACACTCCTTGTTAAGGATTTTTTTTTTAATGTTGTCTACACACCAAAATACCCCTATAGGTTCCCTTTTTTATCAACCTCCCCCTTTATGGCTCTTTTATGAACACAATACAAGAAATGATTGCACTATACATAGCTTGTAAAATTTATACATTTCTCTTGAAACTCATGTGATCCTACTAATGTTCTACCACTCAAAAAACCTAAAGATACTCCACACTCACCTATACTATGATCCACTCTAACTAATAATACTCATTTACCAATAAATATAACATTTATACTCAAATGCATGTCTTTGAAAATGGCTTCACTTTGTAATGAATAACATGTGCACCTCACATGCACCAAGCTTGAAATGATGATAAAAAAAAAAATTGGTAGACCAATTAAAGTTGGATGCTCTAAGATTAGCAACTATAAATTGTGGAGGCTTCCCAATCATGCAAAATCAACAAAACATGCACAAACCATATAAATTTTGCATGTTAACATATGTTGAATCTATCACAAAGCCCTAGATCTTGAAATGTAAATTAGAATAGATAGATGGAAATAAAACTACATAATATCATTTATTTTCAATGAACAAATAATAACGTTACCTTCCATATGCAAGATGGTACCAACCAAAGCCAAATATAGCACATGAGGATCATAATGGACAAACCCATTGACCAAAACAATTCCAAAGACCTCAAACCATGCAAGATGATTGAAAAATTAAAACCTAAAGTATTATAATACCCAACAATTTATGGACCGACCTTTACACATAAACCTCAAATATGATTTCATGTTCATAAGAAAAATACATAACACACATTTACATGACTTGCAATGTTGAATGATGTGATGCAATATACAAGAAAAACAAGAAAATTAAAATTAGTAAATTGGGCACCCTTTACTTCATTGATCAACTCACAACATGATGATCATATATTGTACACCAGCCTGTTTAATATAGTGTTTCTTGACAAGTAATTGAAGAAGTGCCATACATTTGAGATAAATCTATACAATAAATATGAATTCATCATAGTTTTATAATTGGTTTGATGCACGTGGGATGATTTTACATACTATAATTTAAGTACGAGGATTATGTATTTATGGCATGAGAAAAAGTGAGCATAAAATAATAGGGTAAATTTAAAGGCAAGTTATGAACTTTTCCCCTCAATAGTTTATCCCCAATTTGGAAAGCATGTGAGCTACAGGAATTATGCATGTTAAAGTAATGAAAAAATAAAATAAATAATAAAAACCTCAAAGATATAAGATAAGGATGGTGCTTTGTGATTTTTTAATATTTTACTAGAGCCACACCTCCTTTGACACATAAGTAATTAGTGCAACTTGTAAAACTACTTTAGTAGCATGAATATCTCTATAAACATTTTAAAATTTGTTAAAAATGAAATCTACCACATGGAAAAGGAAAAGTGAAGTGTGAATAGACTCATGATGTAACTAACAATCATGGAGTTCATGGTGGATCACTAAGTATGATTTAAAATATTAATGCCAAAAAAGTATATAGTTAAATCCAAAAGTATACTAAAATCTAAACTATAAAGTTAAATTGATATGACCCAACAAAAAAATAAATACATAAATTGATATGACTCGAAATGTTGTGAGAGATATATAAGTGGCCTATCTCTCCTAATTTGGCATCCATCCATGATCAACCACAAGCAATAAGGCAAAAAATCAAGATTTCAAGTGCTCTTTAAGATCAAGTTTCAAGCATTCTTCAAGCATCCTATGATATTTTGAAGGCAATCTTCACCATTTTAGCAAGCTTCACTCCCATGATGACCAAGTAGAGGAGTTCTCAAACAAGAAAAATGACCCTTTTGTCCATCTACATGCATTTCATTCATCCATTCTTCAAGGCAAGTGTTATCAAACATAGCAACAATGTAGATCTTGGAGTAGCATTCATAGATCCATACATTTGTGAAAAACATCATTGATTCTTTCCTACTTTCCAAGGTTCAACAACTACTATCAAGCGACATACAAACGTCTTCATGAATATGTGTGATCTCAATATCCATTCATGAAGGTATACACATATACAAGGTAGATCTAATATTTACCTTTATCGTTACATATTTTTCTTTATGAAATTTTATTTTAATTTCAAGGTTAATTCCTAAATAGATGTTTGACCAAGGCAAACCCCTTTCAACCCAACAATTCTCATTTTATGTGTGCAATAACAGACGATGAAGTTGTTGTCACAAATCTAGAAAGTACAAGATTCGACAGACGATCTCCAAAAGTTCCAGGCAAAATTATAGGGTTCAGGGCGACTGGATGACCTATGCTCAGGTATAAGGCGACTAGGTAACCTATACCCTAAAAAAAAGCTCAAATTGTAACCATAGGTCAGTACAACAATGTAGTTTTTTTTTTATGTTCATTACATGTGTTTGCTTGATTTCCCTCTATCCATTTATGTTGAAACTTGTCATGTAGCTTACTTAGTCCTCTATTTTGCATTAGTCAATCCTATTTCCTTAAATCCATCTCATCATAATCATAATTACGAAGGATTATTGCACTCACTTAGCACTTAAGTCCTACTTGAGCCTATTGGGTCATTTTTCCTTCTGATTGTGCAATTAGGAAAAGGTGGATCCCATAAACACCCTTTACCCCCCCCCCCCCCCCCCCCCCCCCCCCCTCTATCCACCTTTTCCATACTCTACACAACCAAAGCCAAATATCGCACATGAGGATCATAATGGACAACCCAATGACCAAAATAATTTCAAAGACCTCAACCACACAAGATGGTTGAGAAATTAAACCCTAAGTTATTATAATACCCAAAAATTTATGGACCGACCTTCACACATAAACCTCAAATATGACTCCATGTTCGTTAGAAAAACACATAACACACATTTACATGGCTTGCATTGTTGAAGGATGTGATGCAATACATAAGACAATAAAGCAACTTAAAATCGATACCTTGGACACCCTTTACTTCATTGATCAACTCACAACATAATGATTATATATCATACAACAACATGTTTGGTATTGTGTTGCTTGACTAGTAATTGGAGAAGTACCATACATGTGTGATAAATCTATACAATAAATATGAATTCATCATAGTATTATAACTTGGTGTGATGCATGTTGGATGATTTTGCATAATATACTTTAAGTACAGGGATAATGTATTTATGACATGAGCAAAAGTGGGCATAAAATAAGAGGGTAAATTAAAAGGCAAGGTATGAACTTTTTCCGTCTAGAGTTTATCCCCAATTTGGAAAGCATGTGAGCTACAAAAATTATGCATGTTAAAGTAATGGAAAATTAAATGAAGTAAGCAAAACCTCAAAGATATAGGATAAGGATGGTGCTTTGTGAAATTTTTATGTTTTAGTAGAGCCACACCTCCTTTGACACAAGTAATTAGTGCAACTTGCCAAACCACTTTAGTAGCATGAAAATATCACTATAAACCTTTTAAAATTTGTTAAAATGAGATTTGATCACATGGAAAATGATAAGTGAAGTGTGAATAGGTTCATGATGTAACTAACAATCATGGAATTCATAGTGGATCACTAAGTGTGATTTAAAATATTGATGCCAAAAAAATCATAGTTAAATGCAAAAATATACTAAAACCTTTACTATAAAGTTAAAATTGATATGACCCAACAAAAAATTAAATACATAATCTACTCGCAATCTAAACATAATATAAAATACTATAATAAAAGTGTACCTAAATTAACTAAATAAAAAATACAAACTAAATCAAAACACAATATAAACGTAAGAAAAAATTAACCCAATAAAAAATACAACCTAAAAAAACACAATATAAATATATTATAATTAAATTAATCCAATAAAATTACGACCTAAAACAAGACGCAATGTAAACATATTATAACTAAATTAACTTAATAAAAAATAGAACCTAAAAGTAAACACAATTTGAACATATTATAATAAATATCTAGAACTAGGTAGTATATCCCATAAAAGCATGTAAGATGATGTCTTTTGCTTGATTATGTCTGATTGCAATGGCTTTATAGAAAGCGAGTCTTAATCATTAGTTTTCGAAAATCCAGCTGAACCTTAGCTATCTCATCAAAACTTTTTTCAATGTGACATTCAAATCAGATACACGAAAAAGTAGAATATTAATCAGTCATATGTGGAACTCATAGACCCTAACCCGTGAATGGGATTTTTATTTTGGCTTTAATACTATAAAGTTTTTGCAAGTTATAAGAATTCAATAATATATTATGACATGACATTATCGATAGGTTTAAAGTATTTTTCGTGTTTTAATTTGATAAGTAGAGGTAGTTTTCATAGGGTGTCAATTCGAACATGAAACATGTAATAATCAAATTGTACTTGATTTGACAAATTGTTTGCATTTATTAATTAAATTTAAAATTATTATATAGTTGTTTGGTGATTTTTATTTTTTTAATAAATGTAAACAAATTGTTCTATGGGATAGTTGTTTGGTGATTTTTATTTTTTTAATAAATGCAAACAAATTGTTCTATGGGGTGTAGTTTGGTTGTTGCATAGTCATTTCACATATGGAAGTAGCTAATCATTTTTTTCTAATTATGGAGAGTGTGTACACAAAATAGCTTGTGTCAATTTAATAAGGAGGTAATTTTTTCTACATGTCAATACATTTTTTACATCATATCACATTATGGACATTCTTAAAATATATATATCTTGTGTCAATTTAATATGTAGGGAGAAGGGTATTTAGTGTCACTATAGCTAATTTCATATATCTTAAGTTCTTAAATGGTACATCAGATTTTGACTATTTTTTTGGGTTATCCTCTCAAGTGCTATAGCTATTGTTTGGCTTCTAGGTAGTTATGACAAATGTCATAGGATTCCTTATGCACACAATGGTAAAAAAGTGGTCATTTTGAGTTGACATCCCATACATATTCCCTTTTGCCCCTTCACCATTTGCTTTGAACACCACAAAATTTGTATGAATGATCCAATATTTATGAAGAAATGCTCTAATAGTTGTGTGCTATTGGTACCAATAAAGTTGCATAATTAATTTAAATACTAACATTTTTTCTAAGACAATTATCCTTCGAAGTGAATTCAATTAGAACATTTCAACCTCACCCACTCATAATATTCACACATTTAAAGTTAGAAAGAAGAGCACTTGCCCCTTTTATTTTTATGTGGTTTTATTTTATAGAAAAACATTTTTTTTTTAATTTTTTTTATTGTGATGCTTGGAGGACATCATCATTTATTCCAAAACTTTGGTGGATGCTCCTCTCTCCCAACCATTTATTTCTTGACAAAAGAGTTGAAAATTTTGAAAAACTCAATTGGGACTTAGAACAGTAGAAGAAATTAAAGACACGAGGCTTGATTAATGTGGCCGAGATGTTTTTTTCAAAGAAAGCAGGCTGCCAGAACACCAACCTGGTAAGCTTACCAAACGTTTTGCTTCCTTAAATTCAGTGTTAGGCATGGTAGGTGATCAATTTCCCCTAAAAACAGCGGCACGGAGCGAAAGTAATTAAGGTTTCTTTTAGAAATTTAATGAAAAAAACCAAAAGTTTCAACATCGGTCAAGAACTGTACTTTTAAAAAGAGACGCCAGTATATCAGATTTTACAGAGAGATATTTTTTATCAGTAGGCATGGAAAACATTCGAATAGAATACAGAAGAATTTGCATTATTGTTGTGGGGCTCGTCAGCAAGTCACGGACGGCCCTTTTTCCCGGCACTAAGCCCGCAACAAATACTCAATTACATCTCAACATCAATAATTACCCGTTTCAAGGCGGTTCGATGATATTTTTTTAACCGTTGGAGGGGGATTTCTGTTTCCATTTCTGGAGATCCGTGTCCTGGACGGTGAGGAACATTTATGTGTATTGAATCGAGCAGGATCCAATTGACGGCATATATAGAATGCACAGATCTGGGAGTGGGTAATGAGCGTTGATTCTGTGCACCGATTTGGATATGGGTTGTGGTTTAATTGTGGGGTAGATTGTTGCAGGTATGGTTTGGTAAAGTAAAAGAGAGTTAATAATGGATGGGGCCGGGTAAGGGAAAAAGGGTATGATCGGTTTAATGAGGACGCGTGTAAGAAGTGGGATGGTGTGTTGGTGAAGTGACTGAAGAATCTAAATATGTTAATGGCAATGTCTCAGGCCATGTGCCTCTGTTCTGCCTTGTCCTCTTGTCATAAGACGCGCTTTATTGCTTCTGTCGAACGCTATAAGTGGCAACCTATCTCACAGACTGAGCTTTATTTCAGAGCTCTGTAATTTGAGGGTAGATTTAGAGTAGAGTTTTTTTTTTAAATATTGGTCTTGGGTTGAGAAGAGTGAGGGGGAAAATGGAGAACTGGGTGAGGGTAGTGCAGTTTTTATGCTGTTTTGTAGCTGTTGGGTTTGCTGCCATGAGCAGTGATGGGGAAACTAAAACTTATATTGTTCATGTCGATAGGTCGCAGATGCCTGCGGCCTTCTTGAGCCATGAAAACTGGTATACTTCTTCTGTTCAGTCTGTAGTGGGGGGGGAAAACGAAGTGAACATTTTGTATAACTATGAGGAAGCCTTTCATGGGTTTGCTACACGGCTGAACGCTGCTCAGGCTGCTGCCCTGGAGAAAATGGATGGGGTTCTGGGAATTTATCCAGAGACCATCTATGAGCTCCATACGACCCGTAGTCCGGAGTTCCTCGGGCTCGATGCTGTGACTGCTATGCAGCCCGACGGGCCCAATTACGGGCAAGATGTTGTGGTCGGAGTGCTGGATACGGGCATATGGCCGGAGAGCCAGAGCTTTAACGACATGGGTCTCGGACCCGTGCCTCTGCACTGGAAGGGCGAGTGCGAAGCTGGTACGAACTTCAAAACCACAGTCTGCAACAAAAAAATTGTGGGTGCACGGTTTTTCTCCAATGGGTATGAAGCAGCAGTGGGACCGATCAATGAAACGGCGGAGTTCAGATCACCTCGTGATCAGGACGGGCACGGAACTCATACGGCTTCAACCGCTGTGGGTTCTGAGGTCATCGGAGCTAGTCTTCTGGGCTACGCTAATGGCACAGCCAGAGGAATGGCCCCAAAAGCAAGGATAGCAGCCTACAAGGTTTGTTGGGTCGGTGGGTGTTTTAGTACTGATATACTGAAAGCCATTGATAAGGCTGTTGCAGATGGAGTTAATGTCATGTCGATGTCTCTCGGCGGCGGGATTGCACCGTATTACAGAGACAGTATTTCGCTCGGAGCTTTTGGAGCGATGCAGAGAGGCATTTTTGTGTCGTGCTCTGCGGGTAACAGTGGCCCAGATCCTGTCAGTTTGTCCAACGTAGCGCCGTGGATTGCAACGGTGGGAGCTTCCACCATGGATCGGAACTTCCCGGCGGAAGTTGTGCTCGGGAATGGAGTGACTTTCAGTGGCGTTTCGCTCTACCATGGCCGTCAAGTGCTCGGGAAAGAGGTCCAGTTGGTGTACCAGAGCTCAAACACCAGTTCCACCGGCGGGAGCCCGATGAATCTGTGTCTCACCGGGACTCTGGATCCGAAGACCGTGGCGGGCAAGATCGTGGTCTGTGACAGAGGGATTACAGCCCGGGTAGCAAAAGGTTCAGTGGTGAAATCCGCGGGTGGAGCGGGAATGATCCTGGCAAACACAGAGGCAAACGGTGAGGAGCTTGTAGCGGACTGTCATATGTTACCAACGTCTGCAGTCGGGCAGAAAGAGGGCGAAGCGATCAAAAAGTACATAAAATCGACTGCAAACCCAACAGCAACGATTCTATTCAAGGGCACCGTATTGGGCGTCAAGCCATCGCCCGTTGTCGCAGCTTTTTCTTCCCGCGGACCCAATATTGTGAACCCGGACATCCTGAAACCGGACATCATAGCTCCTGGAGTGAACATTCTGGCCGCCTGGACGGCATTCGGGGCCCCAACTGGACTGAGCAACGATCCTCGTCGTGTGAAGTTCAATATAATCTCCGGCACTTCAATGTCCTGCCCTCATGTCAGTGGCATAGCAGCTATCATCAAAGGCGCACACCCAGATTGGAGCCCGGCAGCCATTAAATCTGCCCTAATGACCACAGCCTATGTCGTCGACAACACAGGCCAAATCCTCCAGGACGCCGCCACCGCCAATGCTTCCAACGCTTTCGACCATGGCTCCGGACATGTCGACCCAAAAAGAGCCCTAAATCCGGGGCTCATCTATGACATCACAGCCAACGACTATGTCGAATTCCTGTGCTCCCTGAAATACACACCGTCGCAAATCTACCTGATTTCCAAATCAAATGCCACATGCAAGAACACATTGCACAGTCCCGGCGACCTGAATTACCCTTCTCTCTCCCCTGTTTTCTCTGTTCCCAGCAATTCGACCTCAGATATTGTTGTCAAGTACACGAGGACTCTTACCAATGTCGGTCCCGCGGGGTCGAAGTATAACGTCACTGCTATTCATCAGTCGACGGAAGTTAGCACAGTTGTGGAGCCCAATACGCTGTACTTTGCGAAGACTGGAGATAAGCAAACGTACAGTGTTACTTTTACTGGTAAACCGTTGCCCGTAGAGTCTGGTCTTTTGATTGCAACGTTCGGGTCGATTACGTGGAGCGACGGTGTTCATGATGTTCGTAGCCCCGTTGCCTTCAGCTGGCAATCTGCAGACTCTTAAGCGATCGTAATTTGCAAAAAATGGGTACATCCAGAAGCTTATGACTGTATCCTCTAGTTTCGTTCTATGTATGAAAATACTAGTTTTCAATTTTCTAGCGTTTTGAGGCCTTGCAAGCCTTGCAAAACAATGCTGCGCTTCAGTGTTAATATTTTTACTGTGATGGCTTTGAATCCTTGTGTAAATCTTTATTTATAACTTTGGCTTGTTCGAGCTACGATTTCAATCAAGGCAACGTTGTGTTCAGATCGATTTTGTGATGAATTTTGTCTAGCTCTGGTTTGGTTTGGGAAAGTAACCCGGCATTAAATGAATGAAGATGTTGTAATGAAGCTCATGAGACAGAGAGAGGTCTAAAAGATTAAACAATGCAACAATAATTAAAAGATATACCAAAGAATACGTCAGTAACATGTTTTCAAGATTTGACCTTTGAAGGTTGGAAAACAATGCCTGCTATTCAGTGCTATTTTATTATTTTATCAGTGTTTGCTTTCTATCGCTGTAATATTTGTAATGTTTGGTATTTTCAATCAACGATTGAACGAGGCAATGTTGTGTTTCGATTGCTTTTGTGTGATGAATCTTGTCTGGTTTTGGTCTGGGAAAGTTCAATGGAGAAATTATAATGTGTCGACAAGACCAAATGTTCCAAAGGATCAAGGAACATATCAATTAACACATTTTCAAGTTATCCTCAATGCCAGTCCTGTCAATGCCAGCCCTGTTAATACGAATCAAAATCAAACAGGGATGCTTTTGATGAATCAACCAACCATACTTACGATTCTCAAAAGATTTGCAATTTTAATCAAAACTCATTAAATTTTTTGCCATTTTACTTTTAATCAAATCATTAAAAGTTTTGCAATTTTAATTTTAATCAAAACTCATTTAAGAACCTGAGATTTTATTTTCTTCTTCGTAAGTTCCATTGATTTTAAATGAGTTTTGCAATTTTAATTTTAATCAAAACTTGTTAAGAAGCTGAGATTTTATTTTCGTTCTTCCTAAATTCCATTCTTTTTATTTTCGTAGATGCTTTTGATGAATCAACCAATCATTCCTAGGATGCTTTTGATGAATTAAACAACCATTTCTTCCATTCCTAGGATGCTTTTGATGAATTAAACAACCATTGTTAGAATCCTGTGATGAAATAAACAATCATTGTTAGAATCCTATGATGAATTAAACAAACAACCATTGTTACAATTTTAAGATTCTGGAAAGTTTTGCAATTTTAATCAAATTCATTAAGAAAATCATTTAAGAAGCTGAGATTCCATTTTCCTAAGTTCTATTCCTTATTTTCCTAGATGCTTTTGATGAATCAACCAACCGTTCCTAGGATGCTTTTGATGAATTAACCAACCATTGTTAGGATTTTAGGATTCTTGAAAGTTCTGCTATTTTAATCAAAATCATTAAGAAAAGGAGCTGAGGTTTCATTTTCTTCTTCCTAAAATTCAGTTCCTTTTATTTAGTTAGGATGCTTTTGATAGACCAACCATTCTTAGGATCCTCAAAAGTTGTAATTTTATCAAACTTGTTGAAAAAAAAGATTCTTCAACTTTTATCAAACTCATTAAAAAAGAGATGGATCAGAGATTTCATTTTCTTCTTCCTAAAGCTATGTTCCTCTAATTTTATTAGGATGCTTTTCATAAATCAATCAACAATTTTTAGGATTCTTGAAAGTTTAATTTTATCAAACTCATTAAGAAAAAAGATCTTATTTAACCAAACATTTCTTAGGATTCTTGAAAGTTTAATTTTATTAAACTCGTCTCTTTTCAAGCTATCATTCTGATGATGGATCATGGAGTGTGATCCGAAATGTTCATGGAAAAAATGCCACACAGGCAAAATCTAGAAGCCTTAACTACTAATATGATGGACTGTGAAAATTTCATGCACCTTATTTATTTAACTCATTAAGAAAAAGAATCTTATTTAATTAGGATGCTTTTCATGAATCAACCAACAATTCTCACAATTCTTGGAAGTTTAATTTTATCGAACTCATTAAGAAAAAAGATAGAGCTGTGATTTCAAATTCTTTTCATTGAGTTACTTTCCTTTTATCTAATTTTGAGATACATTGAGTTTCTCTCTTCTCTAATTTAGAGATACTCCAAGTTTCTTTTTATGTTATCAACAAGTAGCTTGTGTTGGTTTGTGTTATCAATGTAATCAATGTTATCAACAAGTAGCTTGTGTTGGATTTTTGCTGGGATTTAATTTTTTTTTTCTTAAAGTTTCTTTCCTTTTATCCAATTTAGATTAACATTGAGTTTCTTTTTTTTTTTGGCGTGTTTGTTATATCAATTTCATCAATGTTATTAACAAGTAGATTATATTGGCTTTCTCTTCTTTTAATCTTTATAAAGCTTACATTTTCAAGCAATGATTAAACCAGTTGTGTTTCAATTGCTCGGTGATGAATCTTGTCTAGGTGTGGTTTGAGAAAATATACATGTCATTGAATGAATGAAGAAATTTTAATGGCATTAGGTCAAGGAGCACAATGATGAACATTTCAAGCAATGATTAAACTAGTTGCCGGGTTTCAATTCTTCAGTGATGAGTTCTATCTAGGCATGGTTTGGGAAAGTATACATGTCATTGAATGAATGAAGAAATTTTAATCACATTAGGTCAAAGAACACAAGGATGAATACATGTCACTCAATGAATGAAGAATGACATTTGATCAAAGAACACAACGATGAATACTTTTTTTAAGTTTATGTTGATGTCAGCTCTTCTATTACAAATTTTAGTTATAATGATGAGTACATATTCAAATTCCGCTCAATCTCAAAATAGTGATCAACCCAAAACTTTGGCAACGTCTAAACAACAACAAACTAAAACATGTATCTTATCAAAGGGAACACTTAATTATTATTTTTAATCCTCCTAATATTGTTTAGATTTTAGTTGGCTATTTAGCCACGGCATGGGCTAAGCTCCAAACAAAACGCACCAAAGACAAAACAATGTCAAACATGTTTTTTTCAAATTCACAAAAACACAGTAATTTTTTTGCAAATTTTTTGTGGTTTTAAATCTCAAAATATGCAAATCATGAAAAACAGATGCTAAAAATTTTGCTAAAATCTTTTCTAATATTTGATATTTGATCAATTATACATTTTATAGTGAGCTTAACAGTGTCCTTTTACCCACTACCCAAAGTTTCTCCCCCATCAACTCTATTTTCTATTGTGGATAAGGAAATTTACTAATTTATGAAACCTTGACCTTACAATTGAAAGGTTGCACGTCTCCAAATGTCACAGCAGAAGCATGCAAATTTTACAAGAAAAAAACAAAGAGGTGATGAATTAAGTCCTCTTAAGCCTTGGAAGCTGGTGCACGTGGGATTCTAGAGGCAGAGCATGCCTGACAAGAATGGACTGTCCTCAACTGAATATGATATGATATGATTCAGTGAATGGGCAAGCTAATATAGCCACTAGTCCATTGCAAAATATCTCAAAATTGACACCTATAAAGTACATAACAACTTTTTCATGGAAGCTCACACACAGGCGGGTGGATTGTTCACTCACCTATTTAATTCTAAATTAATACTCAACTGAGGGGCCCAGATTTTGATAGCACCCTCACGGGTACCCTTCTCTGCTCATCAACTACTTCCCCACCACGTTCTACGAACATTAATAATGAGCTTGAAAGCTTTGTTTGTTTATTCTTTATTTTGTTGGCACTACACTCAGTGAAACAACTAAAAAGAGAAGGTTCACATAATGGTGCTCGCTGCCATAATACTATTTTGTATTTTTTAGATATAAAGTTTGCTTTTATTTAGTTTTAGATGTCTAACTTGTTTTTACATTTTCTTTATTGGTAAAGTTGAATTTTTCACTTAGTTGAAAACATCACATCTTATCCATTATTTGTAAAATTTGGATGGTTTACATAAAAAAGACTTATCTTTATTATCTTTATTGATATTCCGTGTGGTTGAATAGAAATTAGAAGAGTGTTTGAGTCATTTTTTTTTCTTAAGAAAAAACAATGAATTGGGGTCTGATAATAAAAAGCACTTTAATTTTGGCCTCGCAAAATTTTATATAGATATTTCAAATCAGTCTTAATTTTGTACATCTACTTGTCCATTCTTCTATTTAAAAAATTTGGTTTGAGTCTACATCGTCAAATATGATATCAAATCATCTCCTCTTTTTGTCGACATGTCCAAAATGGTACCAAAATAAAGTAATACACACAGTTGTGCAAGTCATGTTTATGGACGCGTTGACATGCAATCACATAATTAGTTGCTTTTTTAGAGTTGTTGAAATCTTTTTTGGAATATGTATTTAACATGACACTTTTTGTAATCCATTAGAGAGCTAATTGTGCCCAACAACCATCCCCACCATTGGACACCACTCTACTATGAGCTCATCTCCCCTATGCAAATGTTAATATGGGGTGTTTCATAGGGAAAATAATTGTTTTGAGTTTATTCTTTACAATATAGTTCCAAGAATAATAATATTTACAACCTCCCTTGGAGTCCACTCTTTTAAAATAGTTTTAATGCAAGACACATTCAATGAAAACATTTTAAGTTATGGGAATTAAAATAATTGAGAGATTTGTATTATAAGATCTCTTTCAATAGAAATACTCTTAATCCAACAAACATGCAACAAATTCAATTTTCATTATGAGAACTAAACAAATTAGTGAAATTATTATTATTTGTTCAAATTTGAATAATTTATTTTTTATAATCTCTTTCAATAGAAAAATTATAGCTTGATGTTAAGAAAGTGGTCTTGCTTTTAAAGGAAATACCATTATTTGGTATTAGGGAAGGGTCTTATACACATTTCAAAGATAGAATAATATAAATTATGTGAAAATAATATTTTACTTGTCGTACATCTTCATAAATGTATATAGTCACATTAAAAATTCATTTGGGTTCACTAATAAAGTTCAATGTGACATTGATGTGATATTTTGATGAAGGGCAAGGTAGGAGAATCCCCAATGGAGATGTCCTAGCCCTAGCAAATAACCACACAATGAAAAAAAAAATAACAACACAGAGATTTAGATCCACACAATGCAAATACTCATAATAGAATCATCATATTTTCATCCAACATGCCCGGCTGTAAGGCCTTCCGGGTTAC
>MU228095.1:3443701-3482590 GCA_018584345.1 Thuja plicata
TGAGATATGAGTGAAGTCTTTCATACCAGGCTCTAGGTGCTTGTTTCAATCCATACAAGGCTTTGTGTAGTCTACATACCATGTTTCTCTTGTCTAGATTAACAAACCCTTCTGGTTGTTCAATGTACACCTCTTCTTCAAGTATTCCATTTAGAAATGCAGATTTGACATCCATTTGGTATACCTTGAACTCTTTATATGCAACATAAGCAAGTAAGATTCTAACTCCTTCTATTCTAGCAATGGGTGCAAAGGTTTCACCATAATCAATACCTTATTCTTGTGCATATCCCTTGCATACTAATTTTTCTTTATTTGTAGTGACTTCTCCATTCTCATTCAACTTGTTTCTAAATATCCATTTGGTACTGATGACATTCTTGTCATCTAGTCTCGGTACTAGTGTCCATGTGTTGTTCTTCTCAATTTGTTCTATCTCCTCATTCATAGCACTGCCCCATTCTTCATTCTCAAGTGCATTGTAAATAGATTTAGGCTCAAAATTACAAAGTAAACATCTTGTGTTTAGTGACTTACTTCTTATTCTTGTTCCAGCCTTCTTGTCTCCTATGATTTGATCTTATGGATGATTTCTTCTGACATACTTGGCAAGTTTTGGTTCAGCTTTGTGTTCATCATTCTGATTATCTTCTTCACCATCATCTTCATCTCCATTGTTTGGAACATCATCTTGAGTATTATCCTGATCGTCGGTAATTACAGCCTGATGCTCGGGTGCAATGTTATGATGCTCAGGAGTGACACACTGTTGCTCATGTAAAGTGTTAGGTTATGTATAAAAAAACCTGTTGTAGTCCTTTGGTTCCTTTTTGCTATCCTTATCATTCTTTTCTGCAAATTCATCTATTTTCAAATTTTCACTTTCAATGATTTTGTTAGATGACTTGTTTAGACATTTATAAGCCTTACTTTTGGTTGACTACCCTAGGAAGATACCTTCTTCACTTTTGCAGTCAAGTTTTCCATTTCTATCATCCTTCAATATATAACATTGACTACCAAAGATTCTAAAGTAACTTACATTGGGTGTATGACCATACCAAATCTCATAGGGTGTCTTCTTTGTGTCCTTCAATTGTAATATGTTTAATGTGTAGACAGTAGTACTGACAGCTTCCCTCTAGAAAGTTTGAGTGATGCTTTTCTCAATAATCAATGTTCTTGCACAGTCAACAATTGATCTATTTCTCCTCTCAGCAATTCCATTTTGTTGTGGTGTCCTTGGTGCAGAAACCTGTCTTTTTATTCCATGTTCATTGCAACAGTCAGTGAATTCTTCTGAAGTAAATTCCCCTCCTCTATCTGACCTTAATCATTTCAATTTCTTTTCACTTTGTTTTTCTACCATTTCTTTGTACCATTTAAACATCTTAAATGCTTCATATTTATCTTTTAAAAACATGACTGTCATCATTCTAGAGAAATCCTCAACAAAGAGAATAAAATACCTATCTCAATAGTAGCTCTTTGTCCTCATCGGTCCACATAGATTTGTATGGACTAATTCTAGAATTGCAGTAGATGTATGGGTTTTTCTCTTGAAACTAGACTTTGTCATCTTACCTTTTTGACAATTCTTGCACATGATATGTTCGAACTTATTCATCGTCGGTAAGCCTCTGACATTCCTTTTGTTGCTTGTCTTTATCATGTTGTCAAAGTTCACATGACATAATATTTTTTACCGCAACCATAAGTCTTCATTTATAGCCATCAAACAAGTGGTGTTAGTGTCATCAAGATAGAAAAGGTTACCTTTTGTCTGCTCACCGGTACCAATCAACCTTCCTGATTCATTGAAGATCTTTGCCTTCTTATTTTCAAATGCTACTCTGTGACCTGAATTGTTCAACTAAGAAACACTTAACAAATTGTAATTTAGTCCTTTAACCCAGTAAGCATTTTCACATTTTATTAGGTTATTCAACATTATGGTTCCTTTACCTTCAACTGGACAAGGTGTATCATTACCCATTCTTATTGAACCACCATTATAGCATTCAAAAGTCTCAAACTTTTGTTTATCACCGGTCATATGGTGAGTGCAACCACTATCTATGATCCAGACATCATTTTTACTAACTTTAGATATGAGTGAATTTTCTACATACCTTTCTTCATCTTCATCTGAATCATCCTTCATGGCTACAAATACCATCTTGATGTCTTCTTCTGATTCGGTGTCAGTGTCATCAGCTCTGCTCTCAGCTAGGTAACAATATTTCTTCCCTTTGTCATTGCGGTCTCGGGTATCTCTCTTGTCAGATTTGCAGTTGCTCTGGTATTCTCTATTTTCACCTTTGTCAAACTTCTTCTCAAATGATTTGTCATTTCCTCTGTCATCTTTTCATCGGTTTGGACATCTTCCAACAAAGTGTCCAACCTCTTTACAATTGAAACATACAAGTGGTAATTTACCTTTGTATTTGCCTTTGCCTCTCTGCAATCTTCTAGCCATAAGTGCTTCAATTTCATCAAGTCCTTGATCCTCATTGTCATTGTCACTATCATTTCTAACACCATGTCTATGACTTGAGTTACTTATCTTTAGAGAAGATTTGAATGCATATTCTATAGATGATAAGACACTATTATCAAAGTTGTTCATCTCAAATGATATTAGTCTACCAATCAGACTATCTAGAGTCACTGTATTGTTTACAACTGCTCTCATTTCTTGAATAGCAGAAACTCTAATAGCATAAACATGTAATAAGGTTCTTAAGATTTTTCTTACCACTGTCTCCTCTTCAAGTGTACCTCCAACTCATTGAATAGCATTGACTACCTCTTTTATTCTACTGCTATACTGAGTAATGTTTTCTTCTTCTTTCATCCTTAGGTCATCAAACCTCCCTCTGAGGCTTTCTGCCTTTGCTCTTAGTACATTAGCATCTCCTCCATGTACAAGCTTCAACTGATCCCACATTTTCTTTGCAGAGGTGCAAATTTTTACATCTTCAAACTCAACATCGGAGAGTGATGATGTAAGTTCTATCATCACGCAGTTATGCTCGTGCTTGATTCTTAATTGTTTAAGAGTATGAGGTCCTGTAGGAAACACATATTCAGTATCTAAGTATTGAACAATATCATTTCCTATACCTGATAGGTGGAGTCTTATTCTGATTTTCCATGATGTGAAATTATCTTTATTCAACTTGGGCACATCTCGTCTGTTCATCTTGTGATCTTTTGCTTGAGTTGTTAAGCTCCCTTTCTAAGCACACAAGCTCTCATACCAATTTTTAGTAATAACTGAGAGGGGGGGGGTGAATCAGTGGCCTCAAAAATATTCCAATAATCAACCCTTAAAACATAGTACCACAAAATTATAACTCTATTTATCTTCAGTCCTATAAGATGAATGCCTCCAAGTACTTTTATCAATTTACTACTGATCGAAATGCTTTGTAAAACCTTCTACCTTGTGTTTACTGAAAAATAGTCTATTAATTTATCGATAGACAGTAAATTATCTAGAGTATACCAATTCAATCCAATTACGTTATGTGTAATGCAAAACACTAATGTAATGATTCATAGACACATTGACACGTGAGTTTTTAATGTGGAAAACCTGTTAAAGGAAAAACCACTTGGGACCGGTAACCCAAAATTTTCACTCTTCTGAAGTGAGATCAGTGAAGAGCCAACCCTATTAAAGGTTACAAACACACTGTTAGGTGTGACCTTTTTAGAGGATTTGAAAGTTTATTATGTCACTTGATATCGGGCATCTCTATGCTACCATCCTTGATCAAACACTCACTTGGCCTGTCAATAGGTATCTGGCATCTCATGCTATCTTCCTGATCAAACTTTTTGATACTCCATTGGATGTATCTCAATATAGAAAGGATCTTTAAATCTCAATTGGTTAAGAGACTTTCTGAATCAATGGTTAAATTGAAATAGTATGATCTGTTCACATATACGACTTATACTTGCAAATTTTCAGATCTATTGTAATCTCATAAAATACTTTGATCAATATAACTTTGTTTATACCTTTGCTGCACTTTGATTCTGCTCGGTGATGCTATGCTCTGTTGCTTGGTGTCTGCAGAATTATTTAGTTCTTTCCTTAGCTTGATTGATCAACACTGAATGAAGTTGCTCTTCATCAATTTCTCTTTAGCATCCTCTTTTTCATTCTCTCCCCACACCAATTCGTAATGAATTGATTTGTCTCTTTATAGACATGTTATCACCGTTGTTAGGTTCTTGATTTTCTTGATCTTGGCGTGATCCATGATTCTCGCCAATCAGATTTAAAGAAAAACTCTTGTTTTATCTTGCTGAGATCTTTCCAATTGGATAAATTAGCTTTAAATCAATCACTTATCTCTAGCTTATCTTGTTGATGAAAACAAAGATAACTACCAGTTAACTCTATATTTAGCTCTACCAGCTAGATATTTTATCGTTTGTGAACTCTAGTTATTTTTTGGTTTTAACTCTCTGATAGCGTTGGTTAACACTTCAGTTCCCTCGGGCTTCTCCATCGGTTTACACTATGTTTCTGGCCATCAAGTTTGCTTGTGATTCTGCTCGCCGGTTTTCTTGCTCAGGCATCAATGTGACTTGACTGTCAGTGATCTCTATCCATCGGGTTCCACTGACCGTCGGTGTTTGTAGTCACAATGTGAATTCTTGTCTTTTATGCATTACAAAAATCATAATATTTATCTCTCTGATTCTCTGAAGTCTTTGAAACTTTGATTATAACCGATTAGATTATATCAAGTTGACATCAATGAAAATACAATCCATTAACTGATTTAATGTCATGCATTATCCTTCTGCATTTTGGTGATCAACTTAACATCTTCAAACATTTAATCAATTACATGTCATCAAGTGGTACCATGAATGTCATCCCTAATACTAATCAAGCTAGTAAGTATGGATTGACATGTGCTCTTATAGACAGTAGAGCTAGTCAGATTATTAATGGAATCTTGCAACCTTTGAATTTCTCTATTAGTGCGTGCAAATAGTTCCTTAGGGGGAATTGGTGCATCTGCCATGTGTGATGTGTAATAATATGTCTAATAAATCTATATATATGTATGTACCTGAAAGATTCTATTTACTATCAAATGAAGTCTACATATATGTTTTCCTAGAATTTAATTGAAAATAAAATGAAAGTACACATTTCGCTACATTATTTCAAAGTAAAATCAATTACACACATATACACATGTCTGTATGTATATGTGACAACATATGTACACATGTATATATACATACACATGTATGTATATATATACATGACATATGTACACATAAGTACATATACATACATATGACATACACATGTACATATGTACATATATATTCAACATATACATATGTACATGTATATTTATGACATATACATACATATGACATATATATATATGGCATATATGTACATGACATACATATATATATATACATAAATACACATATACATGCATATATGTGCATATGACATGTACATACATGTACATATGTATGACATACATACAACATATACATGTATGTATACATACATACATACATACAATATGACATATATACATGCATATGACATACATGTACATATGTATGACATACATACAACATATACATGTATGTATATATACATACATACATATAATATGACATATATACATGCATATGACATACATGTACATACATACATACATATGACATACATATACATATATGTACATATATATGACATACACATGTACATACATACATATATACATGCATGTACGTATATATATATGCATATATATACATGTATATGTATACATGCATATACACACATGTATATATATGTATACATGTATATATGCATGTATACATGTATATATATACATATATACATGTATACATGCATATACACACATGTATATATATACATGCATATACACATGTATATATATACATGTATATATATACATATATATATATATATATATATGTGTGTGTGTGTGTGTGTACATATACATATATATGTATATATACATGTATATATATATATATATATATATTACACATAATATATACATGCATATATAGATATATATATATGCATATATATACACAGATACATGATGCATATATATGTATATACATGCATATATCTATGTACATATATATGCATACACACACACACACACACACATACATGCATATATACATATATACAAACAATATATATTAAAAACAATATACATGCATATATACAAACAATATATATTAAAAAAATTAAAAAAATACAAATAGAAATATAAAATACCTGTTTGCAAGACGTTTGCGAACGAAAGCCCCACAGCTCAATGCACTATCAACCCAGCTGAAATAGTGAAAATGACTATTTTGGCGGGTTAAAAACCACACCCAAAAATCCCTAAATTACTTTTGATCGAAAGTAGGTAAGTACTTTCGATCAAAAGTACTTACTTTCGATCAAAAGTACTTACTTTCAATCAAAAGTAATTTAGTACTTTCGATCAAAAGTAACTTACGATCGAAAGTACCTATATTTGGTACTTTTGAACGTAAGTTACTCATTTGCGATCGAAAGTTCATCCTTATTCTGATTGAAAGTAAGCTTTTTTTTTGTCCGCCGCGCTTTTCGGGGTGAATTCCTTCCTCTGAAAAAGTGTAACCCACTATTGTGGGATCACCCCTACCATTTGGATCATATACAAGGGTTATATATTTCTATGGGAGTGGCTAATAATGTCAAGTGTTAATATTTTCCAGTTTTAAAATATTGTGTGATTAGTATTTTATGATCTAGGCAACACATCAAAAATAGAACTAGAAGACATGTTTAAGAATGTTATAAACAAGAATGTATATTAGAATTGAGATTTTTTTGACATGAATTGTCAGCATAGGAACATGTGTTCAAGAATAATATGCATATGTGTATATGTGTGTATATAAACATGCATGGGTGTATATAACATATTTCATCATATAGACAAAAATCGAATGCAAGTACACAATCTAGACATTATGAAATAAAATACACTTCCTTTGAACAAATTTTTTATTCAAACATACAAGTTTTAATAATTACATATATCAAACAAAACTTCAAGTGTTACAAAGTTGCCCACAATAAAGACAATTCTTTACTGCAAATGAAAAACAAAGAACACTAACATTGTTAAGCCATAACTATTCATTGCATATTAATAATGAATTACAATGTTACATGACACATGATACATCTTTTCTAATGATTGATTGTTAGACTCTTAAAGATAAAAACATTCTCCTATGTATGTTGTATAAATGATAATTCATATCGATCATTGCATCCTTGACCGTAAAGTTATCAGAGCATTCTTAAGAACTCTCATTCTTTGGCCACTCTATATATTAGGGTATAATGTCACTCCTCGTGTTCTTTCCAATTTCACCCATTGTAACTTTCACTAAAATTAGTCTCTCCTTGCCTTTGAAACAACATATGTATGGAGTTTTTGGGGCAGCGCTAAAGCCAGTGCCTGAATTCATGATATTTGAAGCATTTATAGAAACTTCCATTACCAAATGAAACATGTATTACCAATCCTTGTTATCAATGGCTTCATCCTTTACCCTAATGTTGTAGGAGCATTCTTTGGAAGTCCCATTATTTCACCACTCCTATTGTTACAGAATAATGTTTTGACTTGAGCTTCAAGATCCACACAATGGATTTCTTCTTTAGCATATTGTTGTCGCAACACAATTCATTTCCTTCTTTCCAATTCCCCTCATTCTAACATTAGAATTCGCATGAAGGAATTGATATCTTCATTCTTCACCCTCATGTTGATGGAGCATTCTTAGGAACTCCAATTATTTTATGACTCTAATTGATAAGGCATAAAGTCGGCCTTGTCATTCTTTTCAATTATGACACTTCCTTTGTCTCATCCTCATCTTCTTCAACCTCTCAAACCTCTCTCATCATTCAACATCTTGGGCAAAGATGAATGCACCAAACTTCAAAAGAAGACAAAGGTGGAATGCCAATGTCGTGGACACAATGAAATGCTCGTATGTTGTCAGGGCATTCTTGGGAATTTCCCTTCTTTGACTCTTTTCTTCTCTCATTCTTTCCAATTCCAGCCATCCTATTTGTGACTACAATTGGCCTGTCCTTGCTTCTGAAACTACAAAAGTGGAGGTAGAACAATTTACAATGACTCTAATAATATAATAGAATTATCATTTTTAATCTAATAGCATTCTTATAAGACTAGAGAGTGCAAATTTGGGAATGCTATACTAAATAATAAAAAGTTGTCACCCCTACTCGGTCTTTATAAAAGAGTCAACTAGGTCATTTCTCTATCAAAGAAATTAAGTCATGCATAATCAAATAAAGTTGACGATTACATGTCCTAAATAGATTCTGTAATGTCCCCTACCAGGGATTTCCTATTTAACATGTATAATTATATATTATTATGCCTCAATTAAATTAAATGATAGTTAGTTCATTCATAACAAAATTTATAATGGGGTAAATGCACCAAGTTGGGTGCCAATTCCATGGAAGTCCACGGCCAAGAAATTTTGGCTAAAGAAATGGGCACCCATTTTTTAAAAAATGGGTGCCCATTAAACTTCGGGGGCTAGAGTTGTAAATATAAAATGGACACTCGTTTAAGTTTGGGTGCCCGAAGCTAAACAGGCACCTGATTTTTAAAAAATGGGTGCCCGTTTCATAAATATTTTTTTTGTTTTTAACCGTCTTGCAAGTCATTTTCACAACTTGTAATATAGGATCATAATTTTCAGCATATGGGTGCCCATTTTGAGTGCTACCACCGACCCCCTTAGCTATTGTTTTCCCGATTCTAGGTACATACCATTATTTTTTATTATTTTTATTTATTTATATTATGTTTTTCATTAAAAAATGTAGTTTATTGTTATTTTTTAATAGTTAGACAAGTAATTTTATAGTTTCAAATTTTTTTTCTAATAGTGTATAAAAAAATTGTATTTTATGTTTGATTTTGTTATTTTTAATTTTAATTTACTTTGTAAATTATCGTACAAAACAAGAAAACTAAAAAATTTTAAAACTTAAAACCTTCGGTAGAAAACAAAAATGTAAACCCAGACACAACTGAAAAAAGGAACCCTAGGTCCATAAAATAAATAATAAACTCTTGCTCTCTCTATCTCTATATATATATATATATATATATTATGTTTTTAAATTTATATTTCTAAATTATGTTGTATTTAATTCTAAGTCTTTCTTTGTAAGGTAAAATTTAAATTATATAGTAATTGTAAATTTTCATGTTTGTACATATGTATATTATATCCATGGATGATTTTGACATTGATGAGCTCTTAGGTCAGTAGGCACCTCCACCTCCACCTACTCCCACGGAGTTTAGAGACAATATTAGGAAAAATGTACATGCAATTATGCAAGACATCAATACCATTAGACATGATCCTCATCCACCTCCCCAGCTACTACACCTTGCAGAGAGCATGCAAGGCATTCTAGATTTTGTACAGTCATTAGACTCTGAACTAGATAGTTTTTAGTCATGGAGGGACTCCATGGATGCCTATTATGTTGATGACCTCTCTTATCAAGAGGTCAATGAGTTAAAAATTACCAAAAATTATATGAAACATTATTTTGTGAACGCCAAAATGGATGAGGAGATAGTTGGCAAGAAGCCACGTATTTATATTAAATGGTGTCAATACCCATAGATAGCTGAGCATTTTTGGGAGCGATGGTGGATGGTATTTGACCATCCACCAAACACCAATCATGAGGTCCCCCTATATTTTTTGAAAAAATTATGGGTTGAATTTGAATTGGGTAAGAAACTCAATTACTTTGATATGAAAGAATTTTGGGGTGTTGTCAGGGTATGCCACAGAACAGGGCAGGGGCCAAATTGAATGATAGAACTATAAATCATCTACATAATGAGACCTTGTTCCTCTTTCTTCTCCATTAGTGCCTACACCTATCCATCATCGAGCAGTGCAGTCAGCTCTTGGTTTATTGAGTGGCCTTTCAGGCAATTTTTTAGAGAAGTTGACCCAGGTGAGGGTTGCCCCTAGCATAACACATGTTTTTACGAGATACGGAGATATATGTAGGGGTCCCTAGAGTGAGCCCTATGGTGATGGTGTTTCCCATGGCGTTGGAATTGGTTCCATTATTTTTGTTGGAATTCATTTTTTTGTCACTGATGTCAACACATGTTTCTAATATGGCTGAACAAACTGGTCATTACTATTACTTGGATGACTGGCATAAGTGTATGGGTACTGTACGGATGATTCAGAATGTGCGATGACAGGGATGTGTAAAATAATGTGTGTTGATCTTATGTCTAATATCACATGCGTTAATATGACATATTGAATAATTTACAAATGTTTTAGTGAAGACTGGATACTGGTCTGTGATAGAGAAGTGTGACATAGTTAGTCTCTATGTTTTAAGGAAAACTTGTGTGCGACATGGATTCTAGTTATACGATCTTAAGGGATGATAGAAGACATGCTGAGGAATTTTTTTTTATGTTCTGTGAGTCGTAGGACTCTTGGTGACATCAGTTGTGGCGTGTGATATGGAGGAGACCTATTTGAAGCCGACTTTGGAGATGAAGCGTGTATTGTGATTTTTGAGTGTGGATTATAGATCTTGTATTATATTTGATGATTTGTATTCTATGTTTACTTGTTATAGGTATCCTGTGTATCTTAGCAAGGGGTTATGTAATCATTTATTCATTGGGGAAGCTTAATTAGCCGACCTAATTGATTATTTTAATAGGGTATACAGGCGAGATCTTTTCTTATTGAAAAGAGGAGTATGTATGCGAAGTGGAAATGAAATTGTGGAAGCTATGAGATTGTGTCTATTAGATGTAAAGAAGAGGTTGTGATTGTATTACTTCATTGGAAATGATCAAGAAAAGAAAGTTGCTATTAGATAGTTCATTAGATTGTATATCTCTATACATTTGTATTTCAGACAGTGAGTCCTGAAGGTGGATTTAGCCTTCTTTAGGAAGTGAGCCTACTGTTACTCTTGACTCCTAACAGGGTATGTCCTCTAGCAAGGACTATGTACTATAATACATCAATAAGCACCTAACAGGGCTAAATATTTTAATAGGGATACTATACTCTCAGTAAATTATTTATGGGTGCTAATTCCCACTGGGGTTTTACCTTTAACATGGTTTCCTCGAAAACAAAGGATTGTGTTATGGTGTTTGTATTTACTGTGTTATCATTTGGATTAAAGTTTTGGTTTATAAAGTTTAATTTTTAATAATTGGTCTCACAACTGATTCACCCCCTCTCTATTGTGTTGGTGGACTATTATTCCTAACAATTGGTTTCAAACCTACTGGTCCTTAGAGAGAAATATTAATATCTTGAGGTGATCCTGAAAGATGGAATTCTATAGGAAGGATAGTCCGAAGTTTGATCATGAAAACTTTGACATTTGGAAGAACAAGATGAGAACACATTTGCTATGCTTGGGAATCAACTATTGGATGATTACAAAGAAGGATGTACAGATGAAGGCTGAGGATGAACTGGATAAAACTACTGATGAAGAAAAGAAGATATTCTCATATAATACGGTCACAAGAGAAGCATTAATTAGTGCGCTTTCTGAAGGTGAATTCGTAGAGGTAAAAGATTTAGATTTTGCACATGAAATTTGGACCAGATTGGAAGCACTATATGAAGGAGACAAGTTTACAAAGCAGGAGAAGTTGCATAACTGAAAGACAAAGATGGAAATATTAAAAATGAGAGATGATGAGAATATTAGATAATATGCATAGAGAGTTTTAACTGAATTATTTATTTGCATCAGAAACTCTGGAGGCACTTACAATGAGGAAGAATTGATTGTGAAAATTCTTAGATCCCTGACACTTGTATACAAAACTAAAGTATAAGCAATAGAATAAATCATACATTTGACAATGAATTTCAACAAAGAGATGATGATTGGAAAGTTAACCACCTTTGAAGCTGTAGAGCTAGGAGATTCTCTACTGAAGACACAATCAACATTCAAGGCAACTATGCATAGAAACAAAAAGACCTTATCAAGTCTAGCGATCACTAGCAGAAGTAATCTGAAAGAAGAGCTTGGAGATTATGTTGATGAATGGGAGAAGATACATGAAGAAGAAAGGAAGTTAGATGAAATTGTTTCCCTGATTGCAAGAAGAGAAAAGAGAGGTAAAGGTAAGTTTGAAGGCAAGCTACCTCTGAAATGTTTTTCATGTAATAAGATAGGTTATTTTACATCGTGATGTCCTACAAGGGTTCCTAAACACAAACCTAAGTTTTATAGACCTAATTATTCGAAGAATAGAGAATGTTACTATTATAGTGAAGGTGTTTATGATGATGATACTATTGATTATGATGAGATTGGATTTATTTCTATTAAGGATGATGAACCTATTCATGAATAAAAATCCTTAGTATCTCATGTTGAAAATAAATTTGAATGGATCATAGTTAGTGGATGTTCACATCACATGATTGGTGATAAAAATAAGTTTGTTAAATTCAGTAAGTATGATGGTGGTGTAGTAAGATTCGGTGATAATACTCCAAAGCTTATCATTGGAGTGTGATCTATTTATCTGGATGGAAAGACTAATACTGATGATGTACTGCTTGTTGATGGACTTGAGCATAATTTTCTAAGTATTGGACAACTTGTAGAGAAGGTTTATCAACTGAAGTTTATTGATGGGAAATGTTCTGTCAGAAGTAAGGCAAGAGAATTAATCGTATGGTGCAGGAGCATCCTAAGGTCTTTGAAAGATCTTGTTAGTCATTTTGGCTTGTAGTTTGGTTTGGCCAACCATCAGTGAATAAGGACTATGTTATAAAGTCCCAAGTGTGTCTAAGGTGTGTTTAGGGTTAGTAGTGATTAGGGTTTTTTAGTTGTCGAATCAAGTTGCTTCTAGGGGTCTACATCCTTAGAAGTCAACCAAAAGGTCAAAGGGTTGACCAAAAATCCAGAATGGAGTGACATTCAAGATTTTAATGTTTTAAGTGTTTTAGGATCATTTGGTAAGTTTGGAAACCAAATTGGGCCATTGGAGTTGATAGAATGTCATTTTGACAAAAATTGTAAAAGTTGTCATGACAACTTTTGCAACTTTGCAAAGTTGTCATGACAACATTTCCTAGATTTTAGGATTTGGCTTTAATTATGCCTAAATCTTGACATGAGGTTCTAGACATGTGGGAATAGGATATATAATGTGGAACAAACCCTAAGGTGACAGTTGGAGTTCATTTTGTACAGACTGATTATGGAGAAGTAAGTTTTTGACACTGTATTTGCAGACAGAACCATCATCCAATACCTTAATGGATTGAATGGGTTGAATTAATGCATTGAGAGTGTTTATTTTTTTATTTCCTTAGTCTCTGTGGAATTTATTTGATCATTGGTTCATACTGGTTAGCATTTTGTAAATTATTTAGGTTTCACTGGTTCACTGCCCAGTTTTGAACCAGTCATGTAGATAATGGATTTTCTTGGAGTTCCTGTGGTCCAAAGTCCTATGTACACTTGGAATCAAGTAAATCCTTGTATATATAGTGTGTGGAGTGTGTGTGTATAGGGAAGGCATGAGAACATTCAGGCCCTAGGCGAGTACTGGTTATTCTGGCTAGGTTAACTGAACTGAACAGAGGCAAGAATGATTGCTTGGTGATTGGTGTGCACCAATAAATGGTAGAGGGGTGTAGGGGAATGTACTACAGACATGTGGATGGAAGGATAATTTTAGAGGAGGTGTTTAGAGAAGCTAAACAAAGCCAAGAAACCAAACCAGTGTTCATGCCCTAGAAACCCTCAATTTTAGGGGTTTGGTGAAAGTCCATTGTACGGACAAGGTGGGAAATTGAGACCTAGAAAATATTTAAACCTAGGAAAAAACCAAAAATAATATGTAATTATATTTCAGGGGTGTTAAGGTATTTTGAGAGCAAATCCACTTTTTTAGTGTTTAGGAGGGCTAATAGGCCTAAAAAGGCTACAATGCCTAGAAAACTAGAAATCTTGAACCCGTTTAGAAATAGGGTGAAAATTTCACAAGATTGGATATAGGGGAGTTTGAAGAGACCTAAAATAATTCATGAATCCAATCCACAAGAAGATGAGATAGTTGGGAAAGTAGAAGACCAAGACAAGCCATGAATGTGAAGGGTTATGGAGAATGACCTAGTGAAGAATTTGAACTTGTTGGAGAGATCCTAAGGTGTTAGGGGATCAGAGAGGAATCCTCTAGTTAGGGTAGTGAATGAAACCCTAATAAATACCAAGATAATTTCTAGAAGAGAGCAATAAATATCTAGGAGTAGGAGCTCCCCATCATCGCATCTGGTACTAAATCAAGAGGAAATGTATTTGAATTGAATACATCTGAGGCTTCATTTTTTACTGCAAATATTGATGACAATTGGTTATGGCACAAAATATTTTGTCATGTGAAATTTGATAATATTATAAAGGCATGTATGAATAATGTTGTTAGAGATCTACCAAAGATTGTGAAACCATCTAACACCATGTGTAGAGAGTGCGTAATGGGGAAAAAAAACTTGAAGCAGTTTTCAAAGAAAATATTATTCAGCTAAAGGGAAGTTGGATCTGGTGCACATAGATCTATGTGGTCCTATAAGAACAAGATCTTATTATGGTGAAAGGTATTTCATACTTTTTTTTTATGACTTTTCTAAAATGATGTCGGTTGCGTTTCTTAGAGAAAAATCTGAGGCCTTTGACAAATTTATAATCTTTAAACCTAAAGTTGAGAATGAGTCTGGATTGAAGATAAAATGTTTGAGATCAGATATAGGGGGTGATTTTACTTCACATATGTTTAACAACTATTGTGAAGAGCATTGAATATACAGACAGACATCCACTCCTAGAACACCACAACATAATGAGATTGCAGAGTGAAGAAACTGAACAATATTGGATGCTACTAGAACTATGATGCTGGAAGGAAATGTATCACATGTTCATTGGAGAGAAGTTGTTGGTACTGCTCTTTATACCTTCAAAAAAATTCATAGCAGAGAAGGAACAAGTAAGAATCCTTATGAACTGTGGTTTAATCATACTCGTACTGTAAAATATTTCATAATATTTGGTAGTAAATGTTATATCAAAAGAGATGATGAAATAGGAAAGTTTGATGCTAGAAGTGATGAAGGGATATCCCTTGGTTATTCCACTAAGATAAAGGCATATAAATGTTTCAATATAAGATTGAGGAAGATGATCGAAAGTGATAATATGAGGATTGATGAAAAGTTTCAGATTCAGGAAAGAATATATGACTGTAATCAAATTTTAGAGAACATGGAAGTTACTGAAAGTCAAGAGGAAACTCTTGAAGTTGACAATGAAATTAAAGTATGTATGAATGATTCTATTGAAATAAAAAAGACCCCAAGTTATGTTAAGAAAAATCTTCCTGAAGATCAAATTATTGGAGATGCTGATAAAGGCATGATGACATGATCTAGATTAAGAAATGAAATTTTCTTAATTTCTCAAGTAGAACCAAAAACTACTGATGAAGCATGTAGAGACGAGTCTTAGACTAAAGCTATGTAGGAAGAATTGGATCATATAAAGAAGAAAATCACTTGGGAATTCATTCCCAAACCTAAAAACAAAAATGTTATAAGAACTAAATGGGCTTTCATAAACAAGATGGATGAGGAAGGAACCGTGGTAAGAAATAAAGAAAGACTTGTTTGTAAAGGTTACTCGCAATAAGAAGGCATAGAATTTGAAGAAATATCTTCTCCTAATGATAGGTTAGAAGCATTAAAATTATTTCTTTCTTATGCTACACATAAAGGTTTTAAGGTATATCAGATGGATGTGAAATGTGCATTTCTGAATGGAGACCTAGAGGAAGAGGTATACATTGAGCAACTTGATGGATTTCCTCTGACAGAGAAAGAAGACATGGTTTGTAAATTGAAGAAAGCACTATATAGACTAAAACATGCACTTAGAGCATGATATGCGAGATTGGATAAATATATGTTGAGTCTTGGTTTTAGAAAAGGTAATGCTGATAGTAACTTATATTTGAGAACCAGTAAAGAGGGAATTTTGATAATTGAAGTTTTTGTAGATGATATTATCTTTGGAGGCAATGATGAAATGAGTAAGAAGTTCTCTAAAGAAATGGAAAATGAATTTGAGATGTCTACGATAGGTGAAATGAAATTTTTCCTTGGCTTAAAAATAAATTTTCTCAGACTAAGTATCTTAAGGAAATGTTGAAGAAATTTGGAATGGAAGATTGTAAACCAGTTGGGACACCCATGGTGACTAGTTAAAAGCTTACTAGTACTGATGAGATCCAGAATGTTTTTCTATTAAAATACCAATCAATGATTGGAGGTCTACAATATTTAACTCACACCAAACTAGATATTGTAAATGAAGTTGGAATTGTAGCAAGATATCAAGCAGATCCTAAAGAGATGCACCTTGCTACTATGAAAAAAAAATTAGATACTTGAAAGGAACAATAGAGTATGGGTTATGGTATGAAAAATATGATGATTTTATCTTACATGCATATACTAATATTGAGTGGGAAGGTAGTGTGGATGACAGAAGAGTACAAGTGGAGGAGCATTTTTCCTTGGAAAAAGGCTTGTTTCATGGTTAAGTAAGAAGTAGAATTGTATAGCTTAGTCTACTACTAAGTCTGAGTATGTTGTTGTTGCTATTAACTGTACTTAGATTGTTTGGATGAAGCAGATGATGAAGGAAATTGGAATGATTTTTGAAGAGCCAGTGGTTATCCATTGTGATAACACTAGCATAGTTAACATGTTGAAGAATCCAGTAATGCATTCTAAGACTAAGCATATATTAATAAAGTATCAATACTTGAGGGACAAGGTAGCAGAAAAGGAGACCGGATTGGAGTATATAAGTACAAAGGAACAAATTGCTGACATATTTACCAAACCTTTTCCAAAAGATGGTTTTGAGTATCTCAGAAGCATGCTTGGGGTGAGAGCCCCTCCTTGTTGTAATTAATTGATGCAGGAATGCATCAGTCTAGTAAGCTATCAAAGTTATATATCATTTTCTAGACTTGATGTTGGGATCTACTCCCCAGGGGAGTGATTGCAGGTACTAAATAGTTTCATTTGGGTGATTTTGCACCTGGTTATTGCAGGCATGAAGATTTGAAAAAGATACACCTTGAAAAGTTATGATAATTGGAGATTCATTAATGGTATCCTTTTCCTTTGATGTCAAAGAGGGAGAGATTCAATGATGAAAATCCCTACTATTTAGGGAAAGTTGTGTTGAGGATATTGAGAAGATTGTGTTGAGTACTTTTGGGTTGATAAATTTTCACATATGTTTCCATCAATTACAAAGGAGGAGATTGTTGGAATTGGTTCCATTGTTGTTTTTTTCATTCATGGTTTGTCACTAATGTCAACATATGTTTATAATATGGTTAAACAAATTGGTTATTATTGTTACTTGGATGACTGGCAGAAGTGTACGGGTACTGTACAAATGATTCAAAGTGTGTGAAGATGGGGATGTGTACAAGAATGTGTTGTGATCTTATGTCTAAGATCACATGTGTTAATATGGCATATTGAATAAGTTACAGATGTTTTAGTGAAGACTAGACACTGGTCTATGACAGAGAAGTGTGACAGAGTTAGTCTCTATGTTTTAAGGATAACTTGTGTGTGACATGGATTCTGGTTATGAGAGCTTGAGGGATGAAAGAAGACATGTTGAGGAATGTTTTTTATGTTTCACGAGTCGTAAGACTCTTGGTGATGTTATCATGGCGTGTGATATGGGGGAGACCTATTTTAGAATGACTTTGGAGACGAAGCGTGTATTGTAATTTGCGAGCGTGGATTACAAATATTGCATTATATTTTATGAATTATATTTGATGTTTACTTATTATAGGTACCGTGTGTATCTTAGAAAGGGGTTATGTAATCATTTTTTCATTGGAGAAGCTTAATTGGCTGACCTAATTGATTATTGTAATAGGGTATATAGGAGAGATCTTTTCTTATTAAAAAGAGGAGTATGTATGCGAAGTGGAAATGAGCTGATCAAGCAAAGACAACTTCTATTAGACAGTTCACTGGATTGTATATCTCTATACATTTGTATTCCGGACAGTGAGTCCTAAAGGTGGATTTAACCTTCTTTAGGCAGTGAGCCTACTATTACTCTTGACTCCTAACATGGTATGTCCTCTAACAAGGAATATGTTCTATAATGCATCAATAAGCTCCTAACAGGGCTAAATATTTTAACAAGGATACTATACTCCCAGTAAATTATTTGTGGGCGCTAATTCCCACCAGGGTTTTATCTTTAACAGGGTTTCCTTGACAACAAAGGATTGTGTTATGGTGTTTGTATTTAGTGTGTTATCATTTGGATTAAAGTGTTGGTTTATAAAGTTTAATGTTTAGTACTCTATCTCACAACTGATTCACCCCCCCTTCTCAGTTGTGTTGGTGGACTGTTATTCCTAACACATGGTGGATATGATTATGCTGACAATGGCGCACATGGGGATGTTTGAGATGAGATCACATCATATGTTGATTTTCTCTGTGCGAACGATGATCATCTTGCAAAGGGAAATTTAATTATAATTTACAGTGCAATATTAAATTCCATATTTATACACATCAACCATAACATGTGGATTTTTTGGTGAAAAGAGGAGGGTTGACACTAGGTCATTCAACAACCGTCATTATATCACCTCCACACCTCGAGATATCGGTGACCCATTCACAGTATGCACTTTGATCTAGATACATTTTGTGTGTGTGATTTTTGTACCTGTTTAATAAAGACACAACACTTCAATAGATCATTGCATTACCTAAAAAGGGGTTAGATGAGCATATAAAACCACTAATATCGACCTATTTCTTTCTAACTAAGAAGAGTGTGATTAATAACATAATAGCCCTCAGATTATGCTACTATCAGTGACATATACGACTTAGCATGAAATATTTGAATTAAAACAAGCTATTTAATCATTAAGCAATGCATTCTAGCTCTAAAAATGGAGATAATAACAATGCCTAAACATGAACTATGAAATGAAATGTGAGTCTATGTCTATTCTAACAGCATAACAATGCATTTTCAATATGAGATGAAGGCTTATTTGCTCTCAAAAATGCCTTCTATTTATAGAAGAATGAGGAGAGAGAGGGGGGACAAGGTGCATTAATGGAGTTGAAGAACTCATTAATGGTGTGTAAGAGCAATAAATACCTTTTGAATTTAATAGGCATGGTGGAGAGATGGGCTTAAGGAATCTTCATTAATGAGACATTAATGAAAGCCTTAAAGAAGCATGGGAAGGGTGTAAGAGAGTGGCTTGAGAAAGTGGACTTGAGGGAAGGAATCTTGAGATTCCTTGACTTTCTCAAGTGGGTGGAGTTGTTAATCATTCCTTAATGGAATGTGACAACATTAGGAGGTGTGTTAGGATAGAATTTAGGATTAAAATTAGATTAGCATGGGGTGAATGGGTTGGGATAGGTTAGAACCCAGGGTAGAAGTGGTTGAGATAGGTTAGGTTAGGGTTTGGGGGAATATAAATGAAATGAATTAAACTTATTTAATTCATTCAAAAATAGGGTATTAATTATTTAAACAATTAATTGTTTTTTAATAATCAATAGGACTATAGCCAAGTTAATTAAATTAATTAGGCTAGGGGAATGGGTTCATTTGCAAGTGAACAATTGATTTAGGGGTTTATTTAATTCATTTATAATTAAACACTATAGACATGCTTGAGTATGATTTGATTTAATTGGTTTGAATTGATTTGAATTATATGGCTATAATAGTTAATATAATTCAGTGATAAAAATCACCTAGGATATTAGATTTGATTTAAAATGAATTATGCCAAAGTAACATTGTCATGACATAATTGGGGGTATGATCACACTTAGGGAAAATAGGGTCTATAGTCAGAACAGACCAAATCTAGGTGGTTACATTTTCCCCTCTTTGAATAGATGTGCAAGCAACGCATTGATTCAAAGAAATTTTTTTTGATTTTTGACTTCAGAAAGATTGAGAATTTTGTTCTTGGTTGTCAAACGAAATGTTGATGAGATCAGTCTCGCACTTGATCAACTAAACTGATAGAATTGACTTTTGAACTTGGTTTTCATACAAAGGTCAATAAAAGATCTTAAAGATACCAATTCTGAACTTGGTTGTCGTCCAAAGATTGATAATACTGATTCTGAACTTGGTTGTCGTCCAAGAGTCAGTATGAAGTTGCCAGGAGCTTAGTAAGAATATTTTAAAATGAGGAAACACAAGATATCTAGCTTATGAGAACCAAAGCTTTCTATCTATTAGGAATAAGGTGTCTCAACCTTGTATATTTCCTTACATTTGATATTTTCCAAATGTCGACACTTTGGACAATGTGTAAGGTAATCATGACTGAAACGGTTATTACGAATTCCTATGACGGTCATTAATATTTGTAAGAGCTAATTGTGGAAGATTTGATGATGGGTGAAGACATGAAAGACATGTGGAAACTGATCATGTTGAGTACTATACACTCTTCTGCAACCATGGGGTTAGGGGTATCGCCCTAAAAAAAAATTTGGGTTCCTATTTTCTTGGAGAATGGTAAAACCCTAACACAGTTGTCTTTGGAAGTTGCCTAAAAAGGGAAGCGCATGATATAAGATTTTTTTAAGGGTTGCAAATCTATGTGAGAAGTTAGTGTATTGTTGGAACATTTTTATGCTGCCAAATTTGTCTTCAAGTGTTGATTATCTTTTGAAAGAACTTGCATTGCAAGTGTATTGTAAACAGTAATAGTTTTGATTAATACATTGTGCAGATTTTGGAGTGCTGGGGTTTTTTACCAATAGGTTTTCCCCACGGTAAATCATTGTGTCATTCGCATTTTCTATGTATGCATGTTATTGTATTATCATTCTATAATTGCTAAGGGTTAAATCTGAATTTGCACGATCCTCTTCTCGGGAGTTTAGTGTAGGGAACTATTTTCCGCACACTTAGTTTCCTTTCACTATCCAACAGTTCTGACTTAGATAAGGAAACTATCATGCCCCTAGTTTGTTTGATAATTAAGTCATTTTAATTTTGTTTTTGAGAAAAAATTTAATTGATGATAGTGTAATCATGCCCCCTCGGGAACGAAATCGAAGGAAAAGAATAAAATCCCTTGATTGAAAGAACGTTGCACTTGCAAGAAGTGGTTAGAGCAAGAAGAAGAGAGTAGAAGAAGTGGAAAAAGATGGTGTATTTAAAAATAAACACATGAGTACCAACTTAATTACATAAAAATACGGGTGGTGAGATTGATAAAAAGATGTTAGACCAAGATTTATAATAAAATGTGCAATTTGGATGGATTTTTCAAAAGCAATTCTTCATGTTTAGGATTGTTGCAAAAATATTGTTGTGCTGCATAAAAAATCCTAGGCACCTTTGATTTGGTTCCCGATTGATCAGAAGGAGAACATAAATGTAGTTTTAGTTGCCTAGGAGGAGTATTGGAACTCCTAAATAGCTCAAAAGACCAATATAAGCCTCAAAAATTACCATTTTACTATTCATTTTCACTTTTATCCATAGTAATTCTGAGAGCTCTACATAGAAGATGGTGGTCCCTATTAGGAATCATCATTTCAAGATGATCTGTTGACACCAGCGCCCGACTGACTACCCACCTTCGATAAGTGCCTAAAAAACTACCTTGTGAATTTTGCAAATTTGAATTTCATGCATTTTTGTAGCTTGTATAGCCCTTTTAATTTTGAGTCGCATCCAGTATTCTAGATCGCAACCTATCAAACTTGTGTCGCATCTGGTATTTACCAGATCGCATCCAATTTTTCTAGATTTCTGTATCGCATCCAGGTTTTCCTAGATCACATCCCGTTTGTTTGTTTTCACCTTATTTTGAGTTGAAATTTAGTGTTGCGTTGTACCCTGTCCATTGAGGATCATACCCTACATTTGGGGTCGCATACTGTATTTTGAAAATCGTACCCCGTGGTCTCAATTGCATCCTATTTCTACAGGATCGCATCCAGTAAAAGAGATCGCATCCTGTCTGTCCAGGATCACATCTTGTTAGTAGAATTAGGATTTTATCCATTTCAACCTGCGTGCTTGTCACGAACCTTAAATTATTTAGCTGATTAGGAGTTTGCATATTTTTGTAGATAGGACACTGATGTATCTTTTCTTTTGCCAAAATAGGCCCAATTTGAGGTAGTCACATTTCGTGGCACATATCCAGCATGTGTGCTGGCCTTGTCTGGACTGCTTTTGAATGATGAGCGAGCGACAATTATCCATTGTGGATTACGATCTCTAATATGTTTACCCGAGATAGGGGTAAATTGAGGGTTGTTGATTGCTCTTGCCGAGAGATGGAACTCAGAGCACAACACCTTCCATCTCCCAACTGGGGAGATGACAGTTACTCTAGAGGATGTATGGCACATATTGCGCGTGCCTATGATTGGGTATGAGTTACATTTTGAGGCGACATCCGACATGGCGATTGGTGTTGCCCAACGATACTTCCAGGATGATACCATCGATCGCAGATACCTCTCATGGGACTACATGGTCGATCATTATGATCGATTATCTGTGTACTTAGCAGGTTTGATTCGTGGCATTCTTATGCTAGATAGAGGACAACATGGGTTCCTCGTAGGATGGGTGGATATGTTAGAGCAGATGGTTGTGCAGAGACAAATATTTGCATGGGGGAGATGTATCTTAGCTCATATGTACCGTGAGCTGCATGAGATTGTGTACCATTATACCCGTAGTATGACTGTGGGTATCTTGATTCTTCATATCTAGGCCTGGGAGCACATCCCTATTACATGGTTGATTGTAGATAGACAGAGAACACCTGAGTAGGCCTATGTATATATGTATGCAGGTCTTCTTCAGTAGCCCCATCTAGGCAAGGTCAAGTACTGGCGTTGACTTTTTGATGATATGACAAAGGTCGTTTGGTGGCCATATTTAGATTGTGAGGAGTGGACCTCAAATGCTCGACAGGTTCCATATTTATTTCAGAGCAGATACCTCATCGGGAGGATGAGATACATTGTAGAGCAATTTTTTCATCCTCGAGTCATGAGACAGTATGGCCGAGTTTAGGGCATGACACAGGACATTACCGTATATGCCCGGATCCAAGATGAGACACGGTTATGGGGAGCCTAAATGGTATATGAGACCGCTCGTCAGGAGATCAAAGACATAGTTGGTGTAGATTGGTATCTCTACCTAGATGTTGCAAATGCAGGGTGCTCAGATGGGTACATAGCAGAGATGCTCCAGCATCCATTTCCTCATTTCACAATGCCTAAGGAGATTATTCCTCACATAGACGAGCCATTAGATTATGATCTAGAGGACCGTCTTGTCAGAGGGAGTGGAGGAGCTCAGAGGGATAGGGGTGCCGGTAGACATGGAGGCAGGGATAGTGGTAGGGATGGAGGTAGAGATGGTAGGCATCCTCCTCTAGATGAGGGGGACGATGGTGGAGATGATAGGGGTGGTGGTGTCATGGGTGGCCACGCAGGTGGTGCTAGTGGGAGCAGAGAGGGTCGGCACACCCGATTCAGATTTGTGGCTCCGAGGATAGATCCAGGTCCATTACTCACAAGAGATCAGCAGAGGCAGTAGAGGCAAAGGAAAACTGAAAGAGTATAGGATAAATCATAGGATAGGCCTTCTAGATAGGATTTAGGCAGGGGATCTGACAGAGAGGGTGACACTCTTTCACAGTGCGAGCAGGAGAGAGAGAAATTGAGGGCACAAATCATAGCTCTAGAGGTGAGAACCACAGCAGTAGAGTTTAGGCTTGCCATATCAGATGCCTTGCTTGCAAATAGGGATAGGTAGATGGAGAGACTTTGAGAAAAGAGATACATACAGGCTCGCACAACCACACATCAGGGACAAAGGGCCACTTACTACTATGTTGTTTATCATGCGGTAGTGCCAGAGGGGCAGAGAGCAGTTTCATTTTCACGGTTGGCCCAGCAGTCAGAGGGTGCCATGCCTCCTCCACCTCCATTTGTACCTCTTCCTCCTCCTCCAGATCAGGGAGAGGGGGGAAGCTAGAGCTGAGATAGTCTGCCTCATTTTGTATTTCTGAGTTTATATTATATATATGGATCCTACTAAGATCCTCTTTTTGTACATGACACATACACACATATATATATCAGATTCATTCTGACTCTTTGATATGCTGATACTCTTTATGCCATATTTTTTTTATTTGTACCATGTTCGGACACACATATATGCAGCTGCCGATCCAGATATGTCTTATGATTGTCTCTTTGCTTTGATAGAGTTATTTGCACATGTGATGATATCTTGGTCATATGATGAGTTTAGATTTTAGATGATGGCATCACTTTATGCATGTGTTGAGTTATTATTGATATAAATTTGTTTCAAATGATATTATATGAATATGCAAATGTATTTTTTTGAGTTTTTTATATTCAATGTAGAATGTATGGATGCACTTTAGGATGTAAAAGTGAAAATGCAATACATGGATACTTTGTTTTTGTATTTTCCTGCTGATTCATTTTATGAATGCAAAATGTATGCTATGGATGTGCAACGATATATATCAGTAATAGGCATGGATGTAATTAACTTGGTTTTTAGAAGAAGAAAGATAGAAATCACTTTTGAGCAAATATTCCCAAATTTTTTTATTTCCTTCAAAATGCACCATACAACCTTTAAATGCAGCTATATGCAGACTCTTAGGACTTGTCACTGATTAGAAAATATTGCAACATTTGTATCATCATTGGGTGCTTTTTAGAACGGATACCACCTGATAGTACAACCATCACTCATACCCACTGATATTATGACAATATGAATACTATATTTATTGGAATGTTGGAAATAGACTTAGGCATCAAGGCATAGGAGCTAGGATAACAAAATAGTCACCTTCCTTTTATTATATCAGAATCTGTCTAAGGAAATATATTAAACCCACAATGACCTTGAGAATTCATATCCTTGGGTACATTATGCTTCATATACCTTAGTGAGAATCTGAATCAGAAAACAGACAAGGAAATGGTTTCAACCTCGTCGTAGTTTACATATAACAAAGATTGAGATATATGCGGCTATCCACTCATGATGGCAGCTCTTACCATAAACATCCAACTTAGGTGAAATTTATAGGATTACTTGGAAAATCACCATACACATAAAACCAAGAAAATGTTATGCCCCCTGTCCTTGCGACTCTTTGTCTTTGCACATACATCATGGAGTAACTCGGGAGGTATAACAACATCAATTGAGAAGCAATAAAAATTCATAATTTCTTAGATGCCCCTAGTTTAAGCATCATCAGGACATAAAAGAGCTATGATCAATCCAAGACCAAACTGTGTTTAAGTAGTATTGAGAAATACTATTGATTCTCTCTTTTTTTCAAGCGCAGTAGAGATTCATCAATCAAAAGGTTTGGAATTCAAGAAAATATGTGTTCCATGTTTGTGTACATCGTTATTTCCTATTTGTAATCCTATGTAGGTCTTCAGAACACCGTTCATGTTAGTGCAAGGTTTGTGTCACCTTTGTGTCGTGAAAGTGATAGTTTGGTGAAAGTATCAAGAAGCATCGTATCACAAGACAAACCTTCCTATGACGTTTTAGTAGACACAACCTATTAGGCTGGCAAAGATGCCCCTAGTGCAGAATGACTTGATCCTAAGATAGAAATACAGACAAATCCCAAGCAAGGATAAGATTGTTGTAAGGAAACAAAGTGAGTGTTTTAGCACAGGTAAAACTGTGAAGGCTCAGTATCAGTGGTGTTTTGATAGATGGAGTGCAGAACACAAGTGACGCCTGATTGCCAGGTTTTCACCACTTGGCAAGATCTTTTCTTTCTTTTTGCTACCAAGATGCTTGTTTTACCAGGTGCTCATCAAGGCACTTTTCTCTTTTTCATTTTTTATGCTATTTTTGCTTTTTTGAATGTTTTTGTAGTATCAAGGCACCTGTTTACCAGATTTTCACCAAGGATACCCTTTCTTCAGGACTTTTTCCATTGTTTTTGGATTTCTTCAGGATCAATTTTCTGAATGTTTTTGGTATTTTCTGAAAGAACGTCACCCTCAGGTGTAGCTAGTTGATAAGCTCCAGTCCCAAAAGTAGCAGTGATAACATAAGGTCCTAGCCAGTTAGGTTCAAATTTTCCTTTCTGCTCTTTGTTAGGCTGGTTCTTAGGATTCTCCTTTAGGATGAGATCCCCCACTTCAAATTTTAATGGTTTGACCGTCTTATTGTACCCCTTGGACATACGTGCTTGGAACACCTTTAGATGATCGAACTCCTGTTATCTGCATTCATCTAGTAGGTCTAAAGAGTTCACCCTATCAATGTGATACTGCTCATCAGTAATAAGACCTTGTAAAGATATCCGTAAAGATGGGATTTCAACCTCAATAGGTAGTATTTCTTCAGCACCATAGACTAGAGCAAATGTCATGGCTCCTGTTGGTGTTTTGATGCTTGTTCTGTAGGCCCATAGTGCTAGATTCAGTTGTAGATGCCAGTCTCTGCCAGACTTACAGTTCGGTGTAGGATTTTCAGAATATTTTTATTGGATGCCTTAGCCTATCCATTACCTTGAGGATAATAGATTGAGGAGAAATGTTGAGTGATATGGAACTGTTCACAAAGGTCATCAATGTCTTGATTTTTAAATTGGCCCCCATTTTCTTTTACAATTGAAGAATTGGGATATATTTGTCCAACCAAGTCAAAGGCCCATTGCTAAAATGGCCAATGTGTTATGAAAGGTATAAGTTCTCTAGTAGGAGCATGGATGAGATTTCCATGTGTCTGGCATTTATGACATGTTTTCAAGAATTGAATAGCATCTTTTTTCATCGTAGGCCAGTAATAGCCTACTCTGAGTAGTTTCTTAGCTAATGAAAAGTCGTTCGAGAGTGATCCACATACACCTTCATGGACTTCCTTTAGTGCGAGATCAGACTCTTCAAGTTCTAAACACCTAATAAGTGTACCGTCAAGACCTCATCAATATAAGTTATTAGTTATGAGGACATAACACGATGATGTCCTAATCAGGGTTCTCTTCTCATTTTTGGATAGATTAGCGGGAATGGTTTGGTTAGTGAGATAGGAAATGATATTGGCATACTGAGATTGGTCTGGGGTGTTTAAAACACATATTACTTGGTATTTAGGGGTATCAAAGGTGGGATAGGAGAGTTCTTCCACCAATAAGTCATAGCAGAATTTATGTTCTTCCAGTTGTAACATGGACGCTAATGTGTCCATGGCATCTACAACCTTATTTTATATTATGGGTATTTGCTGGAATGTGATGAAGACAAAATATTTCTTTAAAACATCAACCAGTTGCTTATAGGGCATCAACTTCTCATCTTTCATCTGATAATAGTCATTGACCTGATTGATAATGAGTTGACAGTCACCATACATGTGTAACTCTACAATCTTCCACTCCATAGCTAGCTTAAGACCGTTTACCAATGCTTCATATTCTAAAATATTTTTGGTGCATGGAAACATCAATTTGTAAGATTTGGGAATCTTGTAACCCTAAGGAGTTATGAATAGGACCCCTGCTCCAAAGCCTTGTTGAGTGAATGAACCATCAAAGTACATCTTCCATGGATACTCAGTTAGATGCATGATGGTTTCATCATGGAATTCAATCTTTAAAGGTTCATCATCCTAGAGTGGTGAATCAGATAATTGATCTACAAGGACCTATCCTTTAATAGCTCTCCTTTCTACGTATTCAATGTCAAACTCACTTAGAATCAGGACCCATTTTACCAAACATCATGTTAATGTTGTTATGCTTAGGAGATATTTTAAAGGAACTATCTTAGCAATGAGCCTTACTATATGTGACAGCATGTAGTGTCTCAATTTTTTTAATGTGAAGACGACTGCTAATCATGCTTTCTCAATAATGTTGTAATTGAGCTCATAGGTGACTAGTGTTCTACTAATATAGTAGATAGCTCTTTCTTTTTTTGTTTCATCCTCTTGTGCTAGCAATACTCCTAAGGATGTAGTTGTAGCTGAAATGTACAGGAGTAATGGCTTCCAATGAATAGGCACCATAAGAATAGGAGGAGTAGCCAGGTATCCTTTCAATTCTCTGAAGTTGGCTTCACAGTGTTCATCCTATTTTAAATTGACCCCTTTGTGTAGTAGTTTGGTAAAGGGTTGTGCCCTATCTGCAATTTGGGACATGAATCTCCTGATTGACTGGAGTCTCCCTTGTAGTGTCCTCATTTGACTAATATTGCATGGAGGATCCATCTCTAGTATAGCCTTAACCTTAGAGAGGTCTACCTCAATTCCCTTTGCTAAAAATATAAACCCTAAGAGTTTTCCTGATCGGATGCCAAAGGCACATTTCTTTGGATTGAGCCTGAGTTGGAATTGATCCATTTGATCCAAGATCTTTCTTAGGTCATTAATATGAGTACCTCTTTCTTTGGATTTAGAAAATGTGTCATCCATGTAGTCCTCCATGTTCTTGTGCATCATGTCATGGAATATAGTTTTCATGGCTCTTTGATATGTTGCACCGGCATTCTTTAACCCAAATGACATGAAGTTCTAGAAAAAGGTGCCCCATGCACATGTAAATCTATTTTTCTCCTGATCCTTAGGGGCAATTTTGATTTGATTATAGCCCGAGAATCCATCCATTAATGAATACATCTGGAAGCCTGCTGTGAGGTCTTTGATCATGTCAATGTTAGGTAGTGGAAAGTCATCTTTCGGACATGCTTTGTTTAAGTCTCTAAAGTCCATACAGATCCTGATAGATTTATCAGATTTAGACACGGGGACCACATTGGAGATCCATCCTGTGTAGGCAATAACTCTGATAAATTTGGCTTTCAACAATTTCTCTAGCTCTGCTTTTACCAATAATGCAACATGAGGATGCATCTTTCAAAGTTTTTGTTTCACGAGCTTGATCCTTGGAGCTATAGATAGATGGTGCATGATTAGATTAGGATCTAGTCTAGGCATATCTATATAAGACCATGTGAAGTTGATTTTCTTTTCCCTCAGGAACTCTATGAACTATGTCTTCTCTTGTTCTAACGAAGATTGTGCAAGGTGTACTACTTGAAGATCTTCAATGGTGCCCAAATTTACTGGTTGTGTTGGTTCAATCAGCACTGAAGACCTTTCTTGAAAGTGTTCGGGGAGGATATCAAGAATCCCATCTTTTGGTGCCTCTGAGAATTTTTCACCACCAAATATGTCTTTTCTCTTTACTATTTTAGGATTTCATACTACCACAAAGTGGTTTTAACCATCAATCCTCTTTTTCTTTTTATTTTTTAGTTTTTGACTGAGAAACCTAATATCCTCCTATGACATGTTCGCACTCTTTGCATTGGTGGAAGAAGGGTAAGGTTCATAAGCATTGAGATAGTAAGCTAGGGTATAGTCATTGGGAAAGTCAAGGATAAGCGTAGGATCTATGTTAGTCCAATCAATAAGTTTTGGGTGTATCAAAGACAACGAATCAGACTCTGGGAAGGACAACATCGCGTTAGCATCAAGACCATTAACCGACATGACATGTTTTGTTAAGTTAATTTCTTCAATGTTTATATTAATAAGAGTTAGATCGTCATAAAAAGGGTCGTTGTTAGCCATATGTGGATCAAACTCTAGTGACTCATCAATATAACTATTATCTTCATCTCTCCGTAAAAGGAGGCTTCTTGCTTGTAGCCTCTAAAATTCTTCTAGACTTATGAGAACACCAGTCTCTTCATCAATGATTGGGGGAAGGAACTCTTCTTCTACTTCAAGATTATCAGTATTGTTGGGAGTAGTGTTAGACTATTCACGAGGAGATGAGGGAGCTGCAAACATGTGAATTGTATCTATTCCAATATCTTCAGTGGTGACAGATAGCTCATCCCATTCATAACCATGAGAGTCAATGACCTCATCATAAGATCTGTTTAAGTATTTGGCAATGGTTATTTGATGTACCCGGTTAGCTCCCTGCAGATCAAAGTGTGGTAGATCAAGGACATGTGAAACCGTGACCAATTTCCCCCAGTTAGGATGTAAATCCTATCATCGGGGTGTGTTGGTCATAGCTATTGCTATCAAGGGAATTTCTAAATTATCTGTTGTTGAGTCTCCTACCTCTTGAATGGGAGGTTGTTCTAACAAAGGGGTGTGAAGATCTTGTGGTACCTCAAAGCTGGGTACATAGCGTTCTCCTTGGTAGTTGGGATTCTGTGTGCCAACATGTAATAATATTTCATAGGACCACTACTCTAGTTCATCTATTTCATCACTCCCTTTGTCTAAGTTTGGACTGTCTTTTGAAATAGGTTTATCAGTTTTAGTATTAAAACCCAATCCTATTTTGTCTCTAGTATTCCAGAAATCCATGGGTATAGGCTCAATAAGCCCTCATCATGTGATGTTTAGAGGTCCCTTTTCTTTGTATCCCATCTATTTGAGGAAATCATATCCCTTTCCATACTGTTCTTGGGATACCTCTACATGTTTGACCTCAGCTTCCACCGGTTCTCCTTTGTAAAGCCAGACCAAGACTGCTTGTTCTTCTATGTTATCTAAAGAAGATGTGGATGCCTTTACCATGCCAATTTATTTGTGTACTTATGGCTCCTTGGATGTAGTAGGTGTGAATGTCGAGGAAGGTTTCCCATAGGATCTTGGTGACACCGAAAGTTCTGTCAGTGACGGAGTCAAGTCTAGCTTGTACTCTCCCATACCTGTTTCTTCAAGTTTTAAGGTTTTGCCAAAACTCTTCATAACCATGTCCTTGGTAGTTTCAGGAGCAATCATATCCATATCCTCCTTGTTATGTGGGATCATACTACCAGCTTTGATATTGTTACAAGTATAGTTAGCATCTGCAGAAATCATCACTTCCACCCCATTATGTGGGAACTTTATACAGTGGTGGTAAGTGGATGGCACAACTTGCATTTTGTGAATCCATGGTCTTCCCAACATTATGTTGTAGGCTAGGGGTAGATCCAGAACCTGACATACAAAATTCCTCTCAATTGGTCTGACTTTGATAGGTAGAACAATAAGACCTTTAGAGGATCTTTCTTCCTCATCATAAGATTTGATGGTTATCTTGCTTCTAGATTCAATTATTTGTTCTGAAAGACCTAGTTTCTTGATCAAATTAAGTATATAGATATCCAATCCTGCGCCTCCATCTATCAACATGCATCTAACACGGGATTTACGAATGAGGACTTTGATATGGAGGGGTTGATTATGTGGATGTGTCAATGACTTATCATCCTCTTCAGAAAAGGAGAGGTAATGTGGCACTGAGATGTGATTGACCATCACTTGGAATTTGTGTATATCAATATCGTTTGGGACGTTAACAGCATGTAGATCTTGTTCTAGGATTTCCCTATGTACTGTGGATATCTTGAGCAACTCAAAAATGGAAATTTTGGTAGAGGTTCATTTTAATTGGTCTACCAAGTCATATTTTGCTCCAGGAATAGTAACCACATGTTTTTCTATTGGTTTAGGAATAGTAATGATAGGAACCTTGGACGTTGATGCTGGTTTTGGGGGTCCTTTGATTGTGACCTGCACTTGGCTTCATGTTACAACATTTGAGTGGAATGAAACACCTTTGATTGTGACCAAAATGATTGATTCTATTTTAACGTCCAGCATATTGATCACATTGTCATTATTGGAATAGGTGTAGTTCACTTCATTACTCTTCCCTTTAGATGTTTCTCCTTTGTCGTAATTAGGAAATGGTTTATTGAATGTTGTATGATCCTCATTGGTAGTGTGTCCATCTACTTTGATCTTACCACCTTCAATGAGGTCTTGAATGACATGTTTAAGCTTAAGGAAGTTGTTAGTCTTGTGCCCTTTGTTCTTGTGGAAGACACAATAGGAATTATCATCCCACCATCTTGGTTTGACGGTTAGTTCCCACGGTTTTGAATAAGGAATTATGAGAATCTTGTTATCCAATAGAGTCTTCAAAATGGTCTCGAGAGGTTCTCCTAGAGGACTAAATGTTCTTTGAGGTTTTGAAGTCCTTGACCGTCCTTTACCATTATCATTGTTTGTTTTGGGTATGGGGGTCGTGACCTTGGTGTCTTTGCTTACCTGCATGCTATTAGTTAGATTGAACACCTCAGGTTTAGGGTTAATGTTAGAGGCGTCAACTACTCCATCATTGACAACATTCTTGTTTTTCTTCCACCATTTAGGCTTGGAGTTAGAGTTGTTGGTTTTGTTTTCATTTTGAAGGGTGATCTCCCCCCTTTTGACCATGACTTCCTCGATACGAAGGGCATTCTTAATCATTCTATCGAAGCTTGGGAAGTCTTGCATTTGTAGTGCATAGTTCAAATCAAGCACCAGGTTATTAACAAAGATTTCCATCTTCTCCGATTCGGGAATGGCCCTTGAATATCGTGCAAAGATCTTCCTCTATCTTTGTAGGAAGTGTGTAAATGATTCACCAGTCTTCTGTTCAGTATTACACAGATCCATCATGGTTACATCATGTTGGATGTATAGGAGTAATTCTGGATAAAGCGTTGAATTAGCTCCTCACATTTTTTGACCTTAGGGTTCAGCTTTGAGAACCACTCCATGGCATTACCTCCTAGACTTCCTGGAAATAGTCGCATGAGGTATGTAGGTTCATGCATGTATTCTATGCTCAAAGCACAGAATTCCCTTACATGATTGTGTGGGTTAGTTTCTCCTGTGTACTTGTCATACTTCGGTCTTATCATATTAGGAGGAAATGGGATCATAGTAATACTCTTATCAAAGGGGAATGGACAAATGGAGTCCAAAGAGTACGGTGATTTTGGTTTAGCCTTCTCTTGTTTGAGATTTGTAAGCTCTGTTTGCATCAATTTTAGCTATTTGGAAAGAATAGATATAGGAGTTGGTACCTCCTTTTCTTTGAGTTGTTCCACATTGTAATCCTTAGGTAACTTGACACCCGTGGATGCTAGATGGATGAAGTATTTCTCTTTACCCTCGTCAATCCTCTTTTCCATTATTTTATGGAACCTCTTGCTCTGTTTGAGTTTTTCATATTCTTCTTCAGTGATATCATTCTCACTGTCAGACTCAAATAAGGGATGGTTGAATGTGGGTTCTTCTTCCTCATCCGTATCTCAAGATTTTGGTGTTTTCCATTGTTATATTCCTCAAAAGCCTCACTCCATTTGTGAGTGTCGCTATCCATTTGTGGAGATTCTAGATCGAGTAGGGAACTACTAGATGTTTCCCCTTGAAAGTGTGGTGTTTAAGGAGGCACTTTCGATCCCTTAGAGGTGTACTTGTTGCATCTTGTGTTAACCATGAAGTTGTGTCTCAACTTTCGTTAACATTTCCCAAGAGTGTCAGGCAGAGTCTCAAATTGTTCAAGTGGGTGTGTCTAGGTGGAAGTATTGTTTGAGTCTTGGTGGAAGTAAATGATTCAAGCGTCAGAGGGTTAGAATGCTCTAATAGTGAGTTGGGAATCAAGTGTTTGTAAGAAGCAGATAGACCACACGTATTGCAACAGATTATGAGAAACTGATAGGACATGCAATGTGGATGTCTGAAAAAGTGTTTTGATATAACGATAGGGAGACCAGAAAAGACAACTGGGACATACTAAAGAGCCAAAAGGGTATCCAAATCAACTGAGACTTTCTGAGAATCCATTTTGCAAATGCCCACTATCCTAGATGCGAGGTCCTAGATGTGATCCTAGAAATACTGGATGTGAGCCACTGATGACCCTAGATGCGAACTTATGTACTAGATGCAACTATGTGCTGACTAGATGCAATCTAGGATACTAGATGCGAGCCTAAATACTGCATGCAATTTGGGAAATCTAGGATGCGATTTTATGGTCTCTGTCAGTTTTAATTAGTTTTGAAATGTTCATTTTGGAAGTGCGTGAAGCTCGTTTGACTTGCAATTTGATTTCTGAGACCCGTTGGTGAGTGAAAAATGCATGTGTTGATCCAGGATTGAATTTTTTTGTTTGTTTGACGATGTTATCTTTTTAATGATTTTTCAAACACGTCAAACAAATTTGCATTGTTAGGAGGTGAAACAGACGCACATCATTTTCCTATTTTCTAGGTGGATAATGAAAATCTTTGCTCGTTGACTTAGGTACACACTCAAATGCTAATCATAATACAGCCATCACCAAGCATGCAATGGCTCCAGTCATGATATTGTATTAGCCAACTCTAAATGCAAGTGAGGGAATGATATGATGAGTGTCTTAGGGCAATTAATTTTTGCCTTGCACAAAGATTATCACCCTTTCGGGGGTGAATAAGGAATTCTTTCAGTTGAAATTATTGTATATTATTGGGCAATTCGTTCGAAACTGTCCCCCATAGAATTACACAAGGAAAAATTGAGGCGTATAGCCCTATGAGTACCTTAATATGTGTAGTCTCGCAAGCAAGATTCAAGCGGATCCACTCTACACATACTCAAGCATGTTCAAGGAATGATGTCAAAATTCCATGAACAAAACCGGCTCCGTCTTTCGAGGCTTTAGCCTACGAGGAAGAAACTATTTATAGTGAGTTGGAAGGGTTGGCGTAAAACCTGTCCTCACTTGGGTCATTCTCAGGAGATTTTTTCCTCAACTAGCAGGCCCTCTACTATTAAATATGCGTACAAAGGATTGGCAAGCGTAGGACGTCTAGATTTCTGATTCTTCCGAGGAAGAAGAGCATACTCTCCTAATCCATGTCATTTTCTCCTAAAATAGATTCAAACAAAAATTCATTCCCTCAAGCAATGTTGTGCTCGATTTAAAGTGTTCCTATTTAATGGAAAACAAAATTCTTTGAAGGGAAATTTGGCTTGTTCAATTAGTCCATAATCTTTAAATGAGTAGCTTGTTCACTTTCTGATCCAAAATTAGACGATGAAACTTGTTCAATTTGTCCACAATTTTAAGTGCTTTGATTGGTTCAATTACAGATTCCAAGAGTAATTATACGATGAGATTTTTCTTGTTCAGTTATCTCCAAATTCTTTTCAACCCATAAATTGAGGTCTGAGTTTCTGATTTTCCTAGAAAGGAAAAGAGCATAGTCCTCTAGTCAGTTTAGTGGTAGATTGGAAAATGTTATTAGTTATGGAAAGCAAGTAAATAGAGGTCAAGATGGGGAGGGTTAGCAACCTGAAAAACCAATTTAGTATCCTTTATTTCAACTCCCACAAAAAACCTTCAATAACAACCTGCAAACAATTGTTAGGCTACAAAAATGTTAAAAACACAACTGGTCAAGATGTTGGGGTTAGGAAAATGAAGTGTGCAAATTTTCTAACTAGATGCGAGCCTAAAATAACAGAATGTGATATCTTGTACCAGATGCAACCCCTTTCACCAGATGCGACAGTATTTTTACCAGATGTGATCTCAAACCAGAAACAATCTGGGAAATCCTAGATGCGAGCCTCATTTTGTGCGGTGCGACAGCCTATTCCAGATGCGATTCCTTGTCACCATAAACAACTCTGGACCTGAAAATTGGGTGGATAGATTAGTGGAAAATGATGTCAAAATGAGGTCAAATCTTGATTTGTGCCCCACGGTGGGTGCCAGAAATGTGTGTGATTTTTGTACCTGTTTAAGAAAGACACAACACTTCAATAGATCATTGCATTGGCTAAAAAGGGGTTAGATGAGCATATAAAACCACAAATATCGACCTATTGTTAGAGTATATAGTTATCTTCACTTATTAATTATATCATGTTGATATTAATTATTAAGTTAGTCGTACTCTATTTTTCACTTAAGCTTTCTCTTAGGTTAGCTCTTTCCCTTTTTAGGGTTTCATTCACCTTTAAGGTTGAATGCTTGTAATTATTGTTAATTACTTTTCTAGGAATACATTTTGAGCTCTCACTTTTGAGCACATAAGGGTTTCAATTTTTTTCTATCTTTTGCTTCATTCTTTGTAACAGGTATCTAGCATGCAGATTGGTCTTGGAAGTCAAAGCTGTATTTCTCAGTTTCAACGTGGTATTAGAGCCATTCTGCTGCTGCTTGTTTGAGTTCTTTTGAAGCTGTAGATCAAGCATCTTTTTTCTATTATTTTTATTGGATCTGGGGAGTCTCATTTTTTTGGTGCACTTTGGACAAAAAATGACCTCACGGTTGCGTTCAGAAGGCCCAAAAATCTCAGTTTCCATATAAAACATGACCTATTTAGCCTCCAGAGCATCTGGGAGAAATTTTTTGCCCTATTAGGGCGGTATGGGCATGAAAATAAAAAAAATTCATTTTTTCGTTAAAAATATCAATAAAACCTTTCAAAAATAACGCAAGAGGCATTTTTTCAAACGCGCCACCGACACTCAGCCAGGACGTCGCCCACACGCCGTCCCTGGCCCGCGCACCACCCTCCGACCATTGTGCCGCCACCGAACCCCGCCGCCCCCGCCGTGCCACCCCGCCCGGCCGCCACCTCCGCCAGCGCCGCTGCCCACCGGCCACCTCTGCCCGGTCGGACGTCCTGTGACAGCCATACGACTGTCAAAAATTTTCACGGGACTATTTTTTTCCAAGGAGCTTGTCTTTTGGGGGTACCTGTGCCTTTTTGGTCCTACAGGGCTCATACAAACTCAAATTTTTAACTTCTATATATCGTCAAAAAGATCTTTTTGAGCCCATCACTCTCATCCAAGTTTCATTTCCTGATTTTGCCATTTACTTGCCAGATTTTGCAGTCAAAGATGCACCTTATTTTGTGCTCATGTTCTACTTCTGGAACTCAGGTTTTTTTTTTCTCATTTCTTGTGCTTTCATAGTAATTTGTGGTGTACGGGGATAGTATTATACATTGTGGGGGGTGCATTTTAATTTCTACAAATTCCTTCAAAAAGACCCTTCTACTTCCATCTTATTCTTCTCTCAATGTCGGACCCCTCTGTGGCCTGGCTGACACCACACAAATACCACACCTGGAAAGCACACATGACCAGGCTACTCATGTCACGTGGCTTATGGTCATGCCTGGATGAGCACCAACCTGTTATGTAGTGCCCATTTGAGGTCCTCCAGCACAGGAACAAAATGGATGAAGCCATGGGCTTGATTGCATCGCACATTTCTGACAGTCTCATGTTTCATCTGGATGGTTTGACCACTCCTCGCGCCTATTAGGGAAAGTTTGCAGATCTATTTGGCACAATGAATTAGTTTAGGGTTCTCCAAATAGGTGCAGAGTTCACCTCATTGGTACCTGAATCATTCACCAGTACTGAGGACTTCCTGATGAAGTCCAAGTCTCTTTGATCTATTTTATAGGTTGTTGGAAAGATGAAGTCAGATGATGAGTGCATCTTTTTGATAATCTCAAAGATTTGTGGCCCTTATTATATTTTCACTTCTACCTTCTACTCCACTATGGATGCACTGGGTGCACATCATTTTATGCCCTCTTTTGAGACCTTTTGTGACAGGTTAACTCGTGAGCAGTCCAAGCTCAGTTAGATGGATTCTCTTACAGGTTCACAGTCATAGGCATTGCTTGCCAAGACATTTCAAGATACACAGAAGTTGAAGCCGAAGCAGATATCTAATTCCTCTTCTCAGCACTCTACTGGCCCACCATCTTCTTCTAAGAAGGAGAAATAGAAGACTAAGAACCCTACATGTTCCTATTGTCAGAAGGGGCCTCATGATGAGTCACATTGTTTTCAGAAGATATTTGATGGCTATGAGAAACAGATTGCAAATTTGCAAGCTCTCCTTCAGAAGAGCACTATTTCCTCTCCATCCTCTTCCACCTCACATGGGTCTTTTTTTCAGTCTTATGCCTCATCTTTGACATCTGGACAGGATTTTGGACAGGGTCATGCATTACGGGCTTCCGTTGCATCCCCTTCCCAGGTCCCTTGGATACTGGATTCTGGTGCTTCTCACCATATGGCATCTTCTCCGGAGATCTTCTCTTCTATTGAGGCTTCTCCTATTCCCCACATTCTCATGGGGAATAACATTGTTATGCCAGTCTATGGGAAAGGTTTTGTATGCATTCAGGATGGCACATTCAATGATGTATTGTATTTTCCCTCTCTATCTGCAAACCTTCTCTCAATTTACCAGATTACACACAGTGGATCAGGGAAGACAGTTGAGTTCACGCTAGATTCAGTCTTCATTCGGGATAGTGTGACAGGTGGCATTGTTGCTACAGGGACAGTTGATCATCCCACCTATCTCTACACCTTTTCTCACTTTGGTCCACCATCTCCATCATTGGAGCATAGCTCTCCTCTTCCGCGAGAGCATCATGTGGTGCAGTCAGGTCACTTGAACCTCTATGTTGTTCCTAAGACCACAAGCAGCAACAGAATGGCTCTGATACCATGTAGAAACTAATAAATACAGCTTTGACTTCCAAGACCAAGACCAATCACTATATATGCCCTCAGATTATGCTACTATCAGTGACATATACGACTTAGCATGAAAGATTTGAATTAAAACAAGCTATTTAATCATTAAGCAATGCATTCTAGCTCTAAAAATGGAGATAATAACAATGCCTAAACATGAA
>MU228095.1:3482829-3494731 GCA_018584345.1 Thuja plicata
GAGTGGCTTGAGAAAGTGGACTTGAGGGAAGGAATCTTGAGATTCTTTGACTTTCTCAAGTGGGTGGAGTTGTTAATCATTCCTTAATGGAATGTGACAACATTAGGAGGTGGGTTAGGATAGAATTTAGGATTAGAATTAGATTAGCATGGGATGAATGGGTTGGGATAGGTTAGAACCTAGGGTAGAAGTGGTTGAGATAGGTTAGGTTAGGGTAGTGGCCCCTGCCAGCCTCAGCTCCACTGACCCCTTCACTCCTCATCCCCCACCGCTCTTGCCTCCACCGCCATCAGCCCCGCCGCTACGCCCGCTCAGCGGCCCCTCCGCTCTGCCTGGCGCCCACGACCGCCACCACCCGGCGGGTGTTTTAAGCCCCACGGCCTATTTTTAGCCCTATGGAGGTCCTATAAGTGACCAAGGGCTCTGGTTTAGCCCCTGCATGGGCCATGCGACCAAGGGCCAAAGTTTTTTAGTCCCAGGGGCTTAAACCTTGGTTTTTGAGGCCTTTTTGACCCTCCAGGACTGTTTTCGCTCTATCTTGAGCATACGGGGGTATTTTTCTGACTTCCAGATGTCGTCAGAAAGCTCTTTCCAAGAAATTTCCGATGATGGAGGTTGGGGTTTTGGGTTCTACTATTTTGACAATATTTTTTCTGTCAAAGTCATATGTTTGTTTTTTGCCTTCCGGGAGCCATATCTGGCTCATCTGAACTCCATTTTTGGCAAACCAGATATCGTCAAAAAGCTAGTTCAGTGAGATATTCAGTTGCAGGGGTATTTTTTCTAGATTCTGATCTAGGTTCTCTCTCCTTTGAGATTTTCTCTTTCACACTCTGGCGGATTACTTGGGTTCTACAGGTCCTGGGATCTCTTCTTCTGATCTTTCTAGCTCACTCTTCTTTCTGACTTCTGAGCTTGTATGCTTCTCTTCTATAGCATTTTTTATTATATAAATACACTGTGATAAAGTGCCTTCTTCTGCATCTCTGATATTTTGAACACCTTGTGTGTGTTGTACTCGCACTCAGTTATAAAGTGCCATGGGGGGTTATTATGTTATGTCATTTTGTGCTCATCCACCTTTGTCAAGTGAGCATACCTTCCACAAAATTATCCCATGTTGTGTGTCGGTGACACCGCCCTTTATCCTGTGCTTTTCCTTCTGTTTCACTGTTGGTGTTCCTAATTCTACTTTCTACAGATGTTTCTGGCATTGCATTTCAGTGTTCCTGACACCTCTCCCTGTTCAGCATTATGGGGGGGTTCACCTATTGGTTCTATTGCTTCCTTGGTTTGATTGATCAGCTCTTCAGACTTTGTCTTCTCTACTTGGTCATGCACTTCAGTGGGGGTTCCAACAGTTTCTTCTGACAGAGTTTTCAGCTTCATGCTTCAGAGATGCTTCTTGCTCTTTCTTGTTCCTCTCTTTGGGACTTTCCCTAGATTGAAGGCTCAGTTTCCTTCATCTAGTTTATTTCTTGTACTTGGGTACCTGATCAGGCCTTGTTGCTAGGACCCATCTTTCCTACTTTCTACAGTAGTTTCTTAGGTTTTGCTTCTCCCTAAGCTTATCTTAAGGGGGGGTGTTAGAGTAATAGTCCTTTGAGTTATTAATTAAATCATTTTGATCTAATTACTAACTCACCTATTCACTCTAGTTTCCTTTAGCTAACCTTAGGGTTTCCCTTTTAGGGTTTCGTGATTCCTTTATAAGGATTCACCTCTTTTGTTTTAGTAAGGAGTTCTTTTACATCTCATTGTAATCTAGAAACAAATTGTTAATATATTGTTTTCTTTTGCATACAATGTCTCCTCTGGCTTTTTGGCCACCATAGCTTCTTTTGTCTTTGCTTCGTTCTTGTAACAGGTTATGCATGTAGGTGTTCTTGGGAGAATAGGGTTGTACCTATTCTAACAGATTTAGGGGTTTATTTAATTCCTTTATAATTAAATACTATAGCCATGCTTGAGTTTGATTTGATTTAATTGGTTTGAATTGATTTGAATTATATGGCTATAATAGTTAATATAATTCAGTGATAAAAATCACTTAGGACATTAAATTTGATTTAAAATGAATCATGCCAAAGTAACATTGTCATGACATAATTGGGGGTATGATCACACTTAGGGCAAATAGGGTCTATAGTCAGAACAGACCAAATCCAAGTGGTTACACATTTAAGTACATTTAAAATAAACAATTAAAACTTTAATTGATAATGTGTTTGATAAATTTTTGCAATTTTGGCGGGTGCTTCATGTAATACTCAGGTGGAAATTCTTCATGGTCTTCCCTACCGGTCACTGAGACTCTACCTCATATACCCATAGTATATTTTTAATTCATTAATTTTAAGTGTTTATATGCTTACTAATTTATGTACAACTTTTATTCGTGCTTATTTTTTGTAATTGTAGGATTTTGGATTGTCTCATGCTACATGACATTTACATCCTGACTCATCAGTGAAATTGGCTACATGTCAAACATCTAATGTACATGCTTTTGTTCCATACATTTATAGTCGAGTTATATACTTTAAAATTTATGTATATACATGTTTGATTCATGCTTTATATATGTTGTTCAGATCAATACCACCATGATTCTTGGCATGGCTACAAGATTGAGCCAAATCCAACCATCGACATTGTCCTTTGAGGTCATGATTAAAATTAATTTTTCAATGTCTATTGTGTACCTGTATTTTATACTTGGATTATAAAAAAATTGTAATTTTTGTTTTTACAGGACTTAACTACATCCACTTTTGATGTTGCTGAGAGAGGACCTCCTTGTCCCAATGAGGGCATTACTGAGTATGGACGCATGGTAAAATTTTAAATGTTCATTAATATTAATTAATTTTAAGTGAATTATGCAAGTCATTTGAATTAAACACACATAGTCTTTTGATGTGATCTTTTAAAAATGTACAGGAGAATGAGGGCACTCAGGAGAAAACACAACACGACGGTGCATCTTAGTCACCTTCATGGGGAGTGAAGAGGACTGTAGATCAGCTCAACGATCAGAGTTAGATTATATATGTTACATACATTATTTCACTCTGTTTTCACATGTTAGACCTTGTTATGTTATTATATGATTGACATTTTATGATGACACGTGTTATACATGTTATCGAGACTTATTATCATGTTATTGGGACTTGTCTTATCAAGACGTGTTATCATATTATTTGGACTTGCTTTTAGAGCATGACTTTATTGTGCGGTTATATATATCATGATTTGATATGATAGACATTATGATACATATTATTTCAGGACTTGTTATGTTATTTATCTTATTCGTGGACTTTTTAAATCCTATTTCATGGTTTTTTAAATAGTGGTTTGAATCTAGGTATATGAGTTTATCAAAACATCAATTCCAATTTGATCATTAATAGTAGCTATTTCTTCATGTAACTGACAAGAGAAATTGATTTTTAAACTATCGTTAATCAAATAAAATATTATATAATTGACATGAAACAATATAGATGTAACTAATATTAACTTCAACATTAACTATAAAAAAATCATCTATCTAACAATGACATTAATTTGAACTATGAAATATGGATGTACAAATAACTATATCATTATCTATTAGTGAACATAGGACTATACAACTACGCATTGAACTTGTGTATAAAACAAAATTGGATGAATAAAAGTGAACTCATGTGTTTTATAAAACTAAAATTGGATGAATACAAGTGTGTATTGAACTGCATAAATAGTTCATGTCTATGTTCTTCTAGAGGTCTTGCATCATAAAAATGAATGTTGAAATGTTAGAAAATATGTATTTAAATGTAAATTTCATTTAAAGTCAATTATCATTAATGTCAAATTTAAATCTAGGATCCAAAAGTTAAATAAATGAATTGCACTCACCTAGTATTACAACTTTGATTAGCCACAAGTTGTAAAATGCATAAGTTGACTATCATCTATTTTGTCCAGTTGTACTTGACACCTGAAAACCAAAGCAATTATCTCTAAATATGAGACTTCAAAAAAGACATCTAAATATAGAACTACATATAAAAATAAAATAATTAACAAAAACTTAGATGTATAAGTTTGATTCAACCTAATGTACCATCAACATCCTCTCTTTTCTGCAATGCGTCTATGATTGCCTCATTCTCTTCCATTGAAAGTGTCCATAATATTTTATTAGCAAGTCTCCCTTTGTATCTTTCCAATTTGATATTTGTTGCCACTACCAAATGAGAATAGTGTATAATTTTCTTTTCTGACTGGTAGTCTTCAAAACTTGGCAAACCATTCCTTCTTGTTAGGTATTTGTGTAGCCATTTACCAAAAACCACAATAGACCCAATTGGATACTGAAAACCATCATCATCTACTTCATGACATATCAAATTTTTCTTAGGTTCTACACATCGAGCTAGCTAATACTCAATCCTCTCTTCTTTATCCTCAGGTGCAACAATAACAACATACACATGTCTTGCAAAACAAAATTAAGTACACATACAAATAAAACTTTTTATACTTTTAATTCAAATACAATAATAAATTATATGACATACATAAATAATATAATTTACATTTTTACAAGAAATTAAATTGAGACCAATGATTCCATAATGACAGTAGAGTTTGATCGTCACTTGTGTGATGTTGTGATTGCTACCATACCCTTGTGAGTTGGGTGGTGTTGTACTGTTATAGCCAGTTTGATGATTTGTGATGTGAGTTGTGCATACCCCAGTGTGGGAAGAACCTCCCTAGTTGTTGGTCATACATACTTGGACTCATCAGTTTGTAATCTCTCATGTGTGAGCATGATGAACACCCCTCTGAGAGATTGAGTCTCATATTCCAACCTCGTGTGTGATTTCCCTTATGGTGTAACAACCCTCTTCATGTTGTGTTCCTAGTGAACTTATGTTGTGAACTTAGCATACATTTTGAGGTTGTTCTTGGACCCTCATTTATTGGAGACCTTGCGTAATGGAATTACTACATTGCATGGAAAGGAATAAGGAAATTTGAATTACAAAATAATATTGATTCTTTGTTAGAATTATATATCTGCATGATTTAGATCTTGATAGTTCATTATTTGGTGTGTGTGGGTATGTTCTCTAATTCTACTGAAACAATGTGTTCCTCAATATTGTGTGGCAGTTACTCCCTCTTATGTGACTGATTTTGATCACAATGTTTCGTGAATGTATTTCATGATTGGGGATTTATTTTATCTTTTGGTGGATCTTTCCACATGTTGTGTGAGTCAACATTGAATTTTGGTATTTCTTATGCTTGGACTAGTCACCCAAATTTCCCTATATATATCTCTTTATGGCAGTTTTCATGTTTGATTCATTGTTGAATTGCTAGAATTCTTGGGATTTACTATTGGATTTGATGATTCCCACATTTTTTTTCCCTTTTGTTTCATGGTGACTATTCCAAATATTTTCTATTGCTTCCATATCTTGTATTGTATCACTCTATCATGTTCAATATGAACCTCTGATAGTGCGTGCAAGGGAGAAAATCACAAAGAACATACTATGCATTTTCATTGTTGAATAGATGTAAATATGATTAATGAGAGTAACTTGTCCTACTCAATTGTGAGAAATTCTTGCTTGTATATGAAAGAAGTGCAAATTAATAATGATGTATATGCATGTTAGAATTAATTGATTTAAAGATGCATTAGATTGTAAAGCTCCTTAGTATGGATGTTCATAGCTGCACTGTACAATTGATTGGTTAATGTGTCCCATATTGATGAAATTATAATTGCATGACCTTGATGTAAGCTGTAAGGAATGAATGGTCATGATTGGTAGACCTTATTTTGAGCATTAGATAGAATCATGATAAATATGTTATTTTTTGTCTATGGAAATGTTTATCTTGTAGGGTGTTGGTTGATTGTGAATACTTGCATTGGATTATAGTTTAATTGCTTATTGAGATTATGTATGCTCCCATCCCTATGAGAGTGAGATCTCATGTGTTTCATTTCATGGAACTGTTCTTTGGAAATAGTTGGGTGAGACTTAGTCCACCTGTGAGATTTGATCCATGTTGTGGGTTTTGATGACCATGTCTTTTGGTTGTTCTTGTATCCTGCAAAGTGATTGTGGAAGTTTATGATGCACCACTATTTTGGTTATTATTACCAATGAGTGTTCTTTGGGGCCGCTTTAGTGTGGGTTCCCAAACTCTTCTTGGACTGGTATATTATGGGAATAGAGATTTCTCCTTTTCCAGTATTTGACACTCCCATAGCTATATGTATATATGATTATCTATATGGTATTATATTGGTTAAGTTATCCCTCCTTGGCTAGACCCATGTTGGAGATTGGACTTTTAGAGGATTTCTTGTAGAGTAGGATCTATAGCTTTTGGCTAGAAGGAAATGGTACCAGTTGGCATATCTTACCATCTCGAGCTCAGATATGGATGTAGGTGTAGGATGATGTTCACCATTTGGGACTCATTTCTATCTTCTTGAAGGTGAAACCATGGTCTAGTTTGGTTAAGCGGCCCTAGATTCCAGCTTTAGTTGAGCTCTCAACATTGGAGAAATCTTGTTGCTCCTATGATTAGTGTTTAGTTGGGCTTGTTAGAATAACTGAGATGAGGGTGAATCAGTTAGACCTAGTGCCCTCATAAAATTATCCTACAGTCCCAAATTCCTCCAAATCTATAACAAAACAAATTCAATCATGTAAAACTCAGCTCGGTGAAAATGTATTTTGTAAACTTAAACTTTCATCAATAGTGTTTACCGAATGTTAGTAAATTAATACTGTGATTACTGATCTAGGTCAATAAAATAAAGTGTAAAGTAAAATAACAATCTACAACATTCATACACATTGACACATATTTTTAATGTGAAAAACCTGTTAAGGGAAAAACCACCTGGGACTGGTAACCCAAAATATTTTCACTCTTCTAAAGTGAGCTCGGTGAGGAGCCAACCTTGTTAAAGGTTATGATGTACACTATTAAATGTGACCTTGTTAAAGGATTTAAAACTAAAATTTCTCTCTTGACTAGGAATTTACTATGGGTCAACAAGAAAATAATCAACATTCTCTAAATCTTATAATAAGGATTCACTATCCCACTCGGTTAAGAGATTTACCTATAACAATGGTTAAACTGATACAGTAATGATCTTATTCAAATACAACTCTGATTTGCAGATATTCAGATCTATTCTAAGTACATAATACCTCTGATCAATTTTTCCATTGCCCCCAGATAGAATAATCAGCTATGTACCGATCTGGGATCTGAACTATACCACCCACAAGCCATATATGATATGTAGAGGGGCCCAATTATATTGAGGTGGGGGTCCAAGCCTATCCCATTCTATCTGAAACCAGTGTGGTGAGGGGGGGGTTGTGTTCCTTGTCTTTGTCCGGCTAAAAGAAAAACCAATCTAATCTGGGCGTGGCTGAGTTTGTTTGGGAGATGATTCCATATAGAGGGGGGGGTCTCAAGATCTGATTGGGTTTGGTCACAACCCCGATCTATTCAGGTAACTGTCCACTATCTGGCTAACAACCTATCTCTATCTGGGCCTATCTCTATCCCCATCCCAGTCAGGGAAATCATCTTAAAATGCCCGCAACCACATAATCGATCGCTACCTCTTCCTTTCCTTAACGCGGAGCGAGAATAGTAAATAAAGGATAGAGTTAGGAAATTGATTGACTTGCAATAGGCCACCATAGATAGAGAGAAGGGTGATGACAAGTGGCGAGTACACTATCGATAGCAATATAACCTTTATCCATACAACAGCTACAGCGAGAAACCCTTTGTGCTTATTGATAGAGCGAGAGCGAAGCCCTCTCCATTTCCCACCCATGCCCATTCCCATTCCTTTTGTATAGCTTGAATTCCTAGAAAAAGGTTCTGAGTAGTCTCTCTCTCTTCTCTAGAGTTCCCAAACCTCCTGCCTTCTTTTCTAGAGAGAAGAGACTCTCCCCGTGAGAGAGATAGAGACTACACTCAACTAATGAACGACTTCCCCTAGAGAAAGAATAGCTGACGCCACTGCCCTCAAAGCTTGTTTCCGATGAGGATCTCATTTTACTAATAGGCTTGGTTTCAATTTGCTGGTTAAGAGGTGAATGATGGTCAAGTAGGCCCTCTACTAAAAAACATCATTGTTTGAAGGCAATCTATACGGCAATCTGGTTTGCTGGTGCCCCCCTTACCCCCTATAATAAGTTGTTGGCAACTGAAACTTATAATGGGGGGTGGGGGGGGTTAGGGGGGTATGGGGGATCTTGAAAGAGCAAGTGGTACTAGCAGAACCACTTTAGTTCATATCATACTTGTTCTGCTCAGTAATCCTCTTTCCCTTGCTTTCTCGACGATGTCTGTAGAAATGCTCGGTTCTATCTTTAACCACTTTGATCAGTCATGCATCAAATTCACATGTATGCTTCAGCATCTGTGTACATGATTCATAAATGAATCTATTGTCTCTTATATAGACATCATGTATCATTTAATTTTCATCCTTCAGATCTTGCCACTTAATCTCCATCATTCATTTTCCCACTTGATCCTTTCTCGACAGTTGTGTTAAAAACACGTTTCGATCTCTATCATCCGATCTTCCTTGAATTTTCATAATCGTTTGATAAAATAACAAACTTTATCTTTTACCTCAAAATTATCAGTTGCCAGATCATCTTCCAAGTCAGCCTCAATTAGAATTAATTTCTCATTCTTAGTATTAACTGTGTTGTGTCGGCAATCCCTTACTCGGTTATCATTGTTGCTCGGTATACACTGCATTTTACTCGGTTATTATTGTCACTCGGTGTATACATAACTCTTCATTTTACCGACCACAAAAAAATATTTTTTTCCAGATCTTCAATACATAACAAATGTTTTCCACCATAACAACACTCAAATAAGTTGACATCAATGATAATACATTAACTGGTAATATTTATCATCACTTCTGCAACTCGGTTGAATATCAACAAATGACTTCAAACATATAATCAATTTTAGTTCATCAATCTCTCCCTTTGGTATTGATAGCAACACAATATGAAATATGGAATATAAAATTCCATACAAAAAAACACCAAAATTTTGTTCTACAACTGCAACAATTTTGTAGCTCTCCCTAGCTTGAATATAATATGTTTCAATATAAACAAAGTACTCATTGTGCACACTCTCCCTGCAGTTTTGATTGTTCAGCTCTTGAATCTCTCTTTAGATTAGATATGTCTTTGCTCTACCTTTCTCTTTTCTCCCTTTAGTGGATAGATATCTCCCTTTGTATTTCATGAAACTCTCTCCCTTTGACAACAATTCCAAAAATAAAAATATGCATCTCTTTAGTAGCCAAATAAAATATCTCTGATTTTTGGTGTATTAAGTACCTTTCAGTGTACTGACATCTCTGTGTTGGTCCAGTTCAAATTTGCATCAACATGATTGATATTTTGATTTTATGTAGGTTGATGCAACCTCCTAATCTTCTTAGTTACCAATAGACAAGGGATGAATGCCTACTCTACCTCTCAAGTACTCAAATGTATCCTTCGGTAACAGTTTTTTGAATATGTCTTCCAGTTGTTCCTTCGATTGTACATATTCCAGAATTACTTGTTTTTCTTGTACTTGTTCCCTCAAGTAGTGATACTTTATAGATATGTGCTTTATCTTTGCATGCATCACTGGATTCTTTTAAATATTTATAGCACTTGTATTATCACAATAAATCATCACTGGTTCTGTGATCTCTTCATTCATTCCTTTCAATAATTGTTTTATCCATGCTATGTTAGAACAATTTGCAGAAGCAGCAACATACTCTGCTTCTGCAGTTGACTGAGATATGCATCATTGCTTCTTGCTAATCCAAGTAACTATTCTTTCTCTAATAAAGAATGCTCCACCAGTAGTGCTCTTTTTGTCATCTATATTCCCATCTGTATAGACTTTCAATTCAAATTTTCCTTCTCTTTTATACCAAAGTCCATAATCCTCGTTATTCTTCAAATATCTAAAAATTCTTTTTAAAGCGGTCATATGTGATTCCCTTGGGTTAGCAGAAAATATTGCAACCATTCCAACTGCATGTGCTATGTCAGGTCTTGTGTGAACAAAATACATCAATTTACCAATCATAGATCTGTACAAGGTTTGATTTACCTCAGGTGTCTTGTCTTCTTTTGTTAGTTTGCATCTTGTCACCGTAGGTGTTCCGAATGGTTTTGATTCCTCCATTTTGAATGTCTTTAGTACTTCCTTGATTTACTTTGATTTATTAATGTATATACCTCCAAATATAATATCATCAACAAATATTTCAGCAATAAGTATCGTATTATCATTTCCTCCTTTTAAATTCAAATTTTTGTTGTCACTTGTTCTAATAAATCCAATCCTTATTAGATAAGAATGCAGTCTTTCATACCATGCTCTTGGTGCTTGCTTCAGTCCATATAAATCTTTGTGTAACTTACATACCATGTGTACCTGATTAGGATCAACAAATCCCTCAGGTTGTTCAATGTATACCTCCACTTCCAGTATTCCATTCAAAAATATGGACTTCACATCCATTTTATATACCTTGAATCCTTTATATGTAGTGTATGCAAGTAGTATTCTTACTCCTTGAAGTCTAGAAACTGGTTCAAAATTTTCTCCATAGTCAATTCCTTCATCTTGTGCATACCCTTTGCAAACCAATCTTGCTTTATTTCTGATTACATTCCCATCTTCATTCAATTTATTTCTGAAAATCCATTTGGTGCCAATGAAATTTTTATCACTCGGTCTCGGTACTAATGTCCATGTCTTTTTTTTTGTATCTACTCAATTTCCTCATTCATGGCATTAAACCATTCTTCATTTTCTAATGCATCTCTAACATTTTTAGGCTCAAATTCACAAATTAAACAAGTGTCATCTCTGAACTTACTTCTTGTCAATATGCTTTCTCTTTTATCTCCAATGATCTGATCCTATGGATGGTGTCTTCTTACATATCTAGAAAGTACAAGTTCAGTTCTTGGTCCTTCATTATCTTCTTCAGTATCTACATTGTCTTCTGGTTCATGATCTTCTGTTTCAGCATTTTCCTGATTCTCGGTCTGTGCTACCTGTTTCCCGGTAATGTTAGGCATCTGCGTTGGTATAGTATCAGGTTCTTCCCAGTAAATAAATTTATTGTAATCTTCAGGTTCTTTCACGCTGTCCTCATCATTTAGACTAGCAAATTCATCAACATTTACATTTGCACTCTCAATGATTTTGTTAGTTGCCTTGTTCAAACATTTGTAAGCTTTACTCTTAGTAGAATATCCAATAAATATTCCTTCATCACTTTTTGAATCAAATTTTCCATTTCTCTCATCTTTCAGAATATAAAACCTACTACCAAATATTCTAAAATAACTTACATTTGGTGTATATCCATACCATAGCTCATAAGGTATTTTTTTTTAATCTTTATTTAGTTGTACTCAGTTCAGTGTGTATACTATTGTGTTGACTTCTTCTCTCCAGTATGTTTGTGAAACTCCTTTCTCAATCATCAATGTCCTAGCACAATCAACAATTGATATGTTCCTTCTTTCAACAATCTTGTTCTGTTGTGGTGTCCTTGGTGCAGAAACCTATCTTTTGATTTCATACTCATTACAAAAGTTAGTGAATTCATCAGAAACACATTCACCTCCTCTATCAGATCTTAAACACTTCATTTCTCTATTAGTTTGTTTTTCTACTTTAGCTTTATACCACTTAAACATCTTAAATGCTTCAGATTTTTCTTTTAGGAACACGACAACCATCATCATATAGTAGTAATGAAAATATATATATA
>MU228095.1:3494818-3507578 GCA_018584345.1 Thuja plicata
TATATATATGTCTCCATAATAGCTTTGTGTTCTCATTGGTCCACATAGGTTTGTATGAACTAACTCCAAACTGTCATTAGATGAAAAATTCTTTCTCTTGAAACTAGATTTTGACTTCTTTCTCGTTTGACAATTTTTGCACATTACATGGTCTGGTTTAGATAAGCTCGGTAAGCCTCTAACTTTTATTTTTCTACTAATCTTAACCATGTTGTCAAAATTTACATGAAAAAGTCTTTTATGCCATAGCCATATATCTTCATTCTTTTCCAATAAACAAGTAGTTCCACCTGTGTCAAGATAGAATAGGTTACCTTTATATTATTCACCAGTACTAATCAATTTTCCTTTTCCATCATAGATTCTTTCTTTTCTGTTATCAAATGAAACTTGGTGACTTGTGTTGTTCAAATGTGAAACACTCAACATATTGTAGTTAAGTCATTTTACCCAATAAGAATTTTCACATTTGATTTGATTATTTAGCATAATAGTACATTTTCCTTTCACTTAATAGTGTGTATCATTTCCTATTCTTACTGATCCTCCATCATAATGTTCAAGGAATTCAAATTTTCCTTTATCACCAGTCATGTGATGTGTACAACCACTATCAATAACCCAAATATCATTTTTACTAACTTTAGAGATAAGTGTTGTTTCTACATACCTTTCATCTTCATTTGAATCATCTTTCAATGCTACAAACACTGTCTCAATATCTTCATCACTGTCAGAGTTACTATCATTAACTTTATCTTCAACAATGTAACAAGCTTTCTTACCTTTATCCTTGTAATCTCGGTTATCTCTTCTGTCATAAGGTCAGTTGCTTCTGAAGTCTTAGTCATCCTTTCTATCATTAGATCTATCATTTCTATCATCATTCTTTTTGTTAGGGAATCTTGCAGAAAACTGGCCAATCTCTTTACAATTAAAGCATATCAAAGGTAGTTGACCTTTATATCTTCCTTTACCTCTGTGTAATCCTCTAACCATTAAAGCTTCAAGTTCATCAAGTTCCTTGTCATCACTATCATTGTTGTTGTTATTTTTTATTATGTGTTTGCTACTAGATTTACCAATTTTCAAAGTAGGCATAAATGGGGATTCCATAGATGGTACAATAATTTTTTCAAAGTTATTCAGCTCAAAAGAAATCAATCTTCCAACAAGACTATCAATAGTAATGTTATTTCCAGGTGTTGCTCTCATTTCATGTATTGAATTGACTCTTATAGAATAAATACACAATAGAGTTCTAAGAATCTTACTCACAATTGTGTCTTCATCAATGGTTCCACCAGATCCTCGAATAGCATTCACAACTTCTTTAAGTCATTTACTGTATTGTGTGATGTTTTCTCCTTCCTTCATTCGCATGTCATCAAACTTTCCATGAATACTTTCAGCTTTGACTCTTAGTACATTTACATATCCTCCATAAACTAGTGTAAGTTGATCCCACATCTTCTTGGTAGTAGTACAATTCTCGATATATTCAAATTCAGAATCGGTAAGTGAAGAAGCAATCTCCACCATGATAAGGTTATGCTCATGTTTCTCTTTCAACTGATTCACTGTCAGAGGTCCAGTAGGTAATATGAATTCATTGTCTAGAAAATCTTCAATGTTGCTTGCAATTCCTGATAGGTATAATCTCATTCTGATTTTCCATGTATGGAAGTTATCCTTTTTCATCTTAGGTGCATCTCTCTTATACATCTTGTGATCTTTATCTCAAGTCCTTGAAAACATTATTCTAAGCATTGTATGGTCCCTGATAAGCTCTGATTCCCATTGTTAGAAGAACTGAGAGGGGGGGTGAATCAGTTAGACTCGGTGCCCTCACAAAATTATCCTAAAGTCCCAAATTCCTCCAGATGTATAACAAAACAAATTCAATCATATAAAACTCAGCTCGGTGAAAATGTATTCTGTAAACTTAAACTTTCATCAATAGTGTTTAACAAATGTCAGTAAATTAATACTTTGATTACCAATCTAGGTCAATAAAATAAAGTGTAGAGTAAAATAACAATCCACAACATTCATACACATTGACACATATTTTTAATGTGAAAACCTTGTTAAGGGAAAAACCACCTGGGACCGGTAACCCAAAATATTTTTACTCTTCTGAAGTGAGCTCGGTGAGGAGCCAACCCTATTAAAGGTTACAATGCACACTGTTAAATGTGACCTTGTTAGAGGATTTAAAACTAATAGTTCTCTCTTGATCAGACATTCACTATGGGTCAACAAGAAAGAAATCAACATTCTCTGAATGTTATAATAAGGATTCACTATCCCACTCGGTTAAGAGATTTATCTGTAACAATGGTTAAACTGATATAGTAATGATTTGATTCAAATACAACTCTAATTTTAAGATATTCAGATATATTCTAAGTATATAATGCCTCTGATCAATTTGTTCACTTCAGTTCATATCATACTTGTTCTTCTCGGTAATCTTCTTTCCTCTGTTTGCTCGGCGATGTCTGCAGAAATGCTTGGTTATGTCTTTAACCAGTTTGATCAATCATGCATCAAATTTGCATGTATGCTTTAGCATCTGTGTACATGATTCATAGATGAATCTCTTGTCTCTTATATATACTGTATATGCTAAATTTGGGCCTCTGATTTAGTCGTACACTTCAACATAGTCCTTCACCAGCCACATACAAGAATGGATATGAAATTATTCATCTTGCATGTTTGTATGATTCAACCTATTGCCTCTTATCTAGGTAGGGTTTTGAGTAGCTCTCAGCATTCAAGAGTCCAACAACCAAGATCAACCTAAGAATGGAGGATTTATAATGTAGGAATGCAGTGCAAAATTAACCTAAGAATGATAGATTCAAGATTAATCTAAGCAATGAGTATGATAGTAAACTAAAAAGAAGATTAATCTAAGAATGCTTGAAAGAAGCTAAACTAGACATGATTAATCTTAGAAAATGATATTAATCTAGAAATGAAAGCTAAGAATGATTAGAACTTGAATGCATAAATGTGAGTCAGAAATCCTGTAGCGATTCGATACTTCAATAGTGAATTCTCCTCCCTCCTTGAATGAGAAATGAGGTAGTTCTTTTATAGATTGAGAGTCTGTTGAGAATATAAAGTTTCCTTGGAGAGAAACTATTAACTTATTGAGAATTAGTTGAGAATATAAAGTTTCTTTTGAGAGAAACAGTCAACTGTTGTCTTTTTGAGTGAGTGAGGTAGTTAATTGATTTGTTTCTATTTTCAATCACAGTTAACTCAAAGTTTCTATATCTGAACTGGAGAGAAGATTTTGGAGAGAATATTTAATTAAATAAATAGAATATGACCTCATTAATGTATTTTCTCAATTATTTGAACAATTAAATTCAATTATTGAAATGAGGATATGTATTTAATAATTAAATTTTATTTAATTCCTTTTTATGTATTTTAGCTAAAAGGGTGAATTTAATTTAATTAAAGTGCTAGGACTTTACAATTAAATTAATTCGATCATTAGATTTATTTAGCCAATTATGATTGATATTTAGGAATTAAATAGAATGTATGATTAATGCAAATTTAGGGTTTTCTGCATTTGACACTTAGATCAAGTAGAGTCAGTCAAAACTCAGAATTGCCTAGTACAATAGGACTTTGATGATTCAGAAGAATGATAGATGCAACAAAATTGGTTAGGGTTGCATGACGCCAATTTTAGGGTGTTACATTTTGCCCCTCTTTGAATTGATGTGCGAGTAGCGCATTGATTCAAAGAATAGTCTGATGTTTGAAGCATAGAAGAATAGTTTGAAATTGATTTCAAGGATTGATGATGGTTTTAGAGCTATCTCCATAATGGAGCTTAACTCTCTGAAGTCTAGGTTAGATTTTTGAGAAGTCGGTTAAATCAATTTTTTGTATCTCCAGAACGAAGCTTGATTCTCAGGAATCCAGATTAGATTGCCCTGATACCTAATAGATTGTCACTTTTCAAAAGATTGTCCCTAGAACGAGGCTCAATCTTTAGGAGTCAAGGTTAGATTGACCCAATACCTGGCAATGAGATTTCAAGAACCATCTTTAGAATGAATCTTGACTCTCAGGAATCCGGGTTAGATTGCCCAGACACCTAATAGATGAGATTTCAAGAATCATCTCCTGAACAAATCTTGATCCTCAGGAATCTGGGTTAGATTGCCCTGACACCTAATAGATGAGATTTCAAGAATCATCTCCAGAATTAAGCTTGATCCTCAGGAATCCAAGTTAGATCGCCCAGACACATAATAGATTGAAATCAGATCAGATTGATTAAGATAGATTGAAAGTGATTCAATGATGTAATCATCATGCCCCCTTGGGAGCAAAATGGAAAGATGACATGTCAGAATGGTGATTGAAAGTGATAAATCACAAATAGAAGTTGAATCGAAGGTCAAGAAGAAATTAGAACATATTATGAAAAGTTCTGGAAGGATTTAGAATGTGATTTTGAGTGATTTAGCAGTGTCATATTTCGATTTCGATCCCAAAAATGGATTGAGCATATAGTTGAAGATAGAGAGCGAGGATTGAACACTTGTGTAACGTGATGAAGCTAGAATGGTGAAGAAGAACCCATCATCGTACAAATCAAGGAGAACACAATGATGTGAATACCAAAATGTTGTCTAGAATGCAAGTCTAGAATGAATGTGCAATCTTATGCTAGATGCAAATGAAAGTACAATCCTATGCTAGATGTAATCCCTAGGATGTGGTTGTTGGACCCATTGGAACGGTTATCATCATAGAGAATTATTTGGAACATTAGAGTCAATACAATCCTTACTGGTGCCACTGCGACCATAGGGATATGAATATGACTTTCATCAGATTAAATATGGGAAACTAACATAAGCATTGAGGAACAAAATCCAAGATGACCTGAACATTGTTTCCAATTTTGATAGAGCAAGAGAACACCAGTATCGAGGCATTCAAAGCCAAGATAACCATGAGTGCACACTTGTGTAAAAAAGCACATAAGTAACAATCAAGGAGATAGTACCAATCTCATAAACAAGCAGTAAACAAAGAAAAGATCAACGAAATCCATGAGAACAGACAGCATACAAAGAAAGATTCAATCATAGCTCGGCCAGTTTCAAATTTTTCAGATGTGTATAGGTATAGGGGTGTTGAGAAACATCATTGTGCTTGTGAGTGTTTTGTGTTTGATTTCTATCAATAGATGTTGTTCATGTGTGCGATATCCAATGTTCACTTGTGCGATATCCAATGTGTGTTGAAAAACACAGATGTAGCCAAAGATGGTGTTGAAAAACACTATTGAGTGTGGTGTTGAGAAATACATGTTTGTGTCAGTAGAGTGTTGTCCTTTAGAACTGACAAGATTACCAACTAAAGATACGATCAAATTTGGGGACCTATGCCCCTAGTGAAATTTTGAGAACCATATCCAGAACAGAGCTTGATTCTCAGGGATCTAAGTTAGATTGCTCAGATACCTAATAGATAAATTTTTAAGAAACATCTCCAGAATGAAGCTTGATCCTCATGGATCTGAGTTAGATTTCTCACATACCTAATAGATAAGATTTTGAAAATCATCTCCAGAACAAAGCTTGATCCTCAGGGATCTGAGTTAGATTTCTCAGATACCTAACAATGAGATTTTGAGAATCATCTCTAGAACAAATCTTGATCCTTAGGGATCTAAGTTAGATTGCTAAGATACCTAATAGATAAGATTTCGAGAATCATCTCCAAAATGAAGCTTGATCCTTAGGGATCTGAGTTAGATTGCTCAGATACCTAACAATGAGATTTCGAGAATCATCTCTAGAACGAAGCTTGATCCTTGGGGATCCGAGTTAGATTTCTTAGATACCAAATAGAGAGATCTAATTGGGGACCCATGCCCCTAGTAGAAAACATCGATGACTGACTTGACTCATGCTATGAGGAAAAACTTGATTTGATTTCCCCTAGGGTTATGACTCTGGATCAGTTTCAAGTCAGGAGAGTTCTATAGAATAACCCAAGCGTCACAAAAGTGACCAAAAGCTATATACAGACTAAGGCAAAGAATGCCAAGACTGGGCATTGATAGATAGAGCATTGAGTACAACTCCAATTTCAACAGATTGATGTCAAATTGTAGATATGTGTTGTTTTTCAAGAAATCTCATCAGTACGGCGACAGTAGGCAGATGCAGTGAGAACCACTAGTGACTGACACAAGAGAGATTCTCAAGTAGAAAGATCTTAGTAATAGCTAAGTGACAATAGGAAGACACAGTGAGAACCACTGGTGATTGACATGAGAGAGATTCTCAAGTAGAAAGATCTTAGTAATAGTTAGACATCAGCAAGCAGACGCAGTGAGAACCACTGGTGAGTGACGCAAAAAAGAGATAGCTAGGCATCAACAGGCAGACACAGTAAGAACTACTGGTGATTGATGCGAAAGAGATCCTAAAAACTAATAGTACAGTGCCCCCTAGACCAGGAAGGTTGCCCCTAGAGTATGACCAGTTTCAATCCATGTTTTCGAGTCATCTTCAGAACAAAGATTGACTCTCAGGAATATGGGTTAGATTGCCTAGATACCTAATAGCTTATCGCCTTTCAAAAGACTGTCCCCAAAATGAGGCTCAATCTTTAGGAGTCAGGGTTAGATTTCCCCAATACCTATGCATTGAAAGATAGTCAAGAGAGATTTTTTTTTTGGTTGATTCATCAAAGTGCCTATTGCTAGGTTTTCACCAAGATGATCATTTTTTTTAGGACTTTTTACGATTTTTAGATTTTTTAGGGATTACTCGATCTCAAGCAAGATCACAGTGGTTTTCCCCCAATGTCTAGCAAGGTAGAGGTCATTGCAGATGGACTAGAAAGCTGATGGATGAGATGAATAGACAATGATGGATGAAGAGGGTGAATGCGACCCTCAAAGATAGTCTCCTCAAGATTATCCAAGCTAGGGAAAAAAAGGAATATAGCAATGTAGGCTCGTGGAGCAATGTTGGATAGCATATAAGATTATGACCTGATGTCATGAAAGTATGTGGGCCAAAAGTGTGGACATGTCAAGAGACGTTTAGAGAAACAATTTTGCATTTTTTTTGTTCTTCATTTAGATCAAGACCAAGGGGTCAATTTTGGATAGGATATAGCTATGATAGTGTAATTAGGATAAGAGGTGATGTAGGTATAGGTAAATGTTTTGGATTATGGCAGAAATTCTCAGAGATAGGAAGGATAGGCTTAGGATAAGCAAGATCAAAATAGGGTATCATGGAATAGAGCAAGTGAATAGGCTAATGGAAAGGATAATGAATGCCAGGATACATGGTGCTCATGGATAGGCTCAACCTTGTCAAGATTAGTAGAAGGAACATGGATGTTCACAAGCTAGCTGGATGTAAGATATGATGGGAGAAGGTGACATGGAATGAACTTTCCCCCAAGTGAAGAGTGCAAGTAGGAGGAATTACGCATGATGCCTGTTTGCCAGGTTTTCATCATGGTACTTATCCAAGGCGCCACAAGAAGTGGTTTTCACCATAGGACAGATAGATTTATCTTTACTTTTGCTACCAAGGTGCATGTTTACCAGGTTTTCACCAAGGCACTTTTTCTTATTTTTTTTTTCTTTTTGTACTTTTGATTTTATGGAGGAACTTTAGCTTCTTGCTCTTTAGATAGTGCTCCTTTGAAACATATGTTATGATAGGCCAAGGCCGCTGAAAGTATGCTCAGAGATGTTGATAGGGTGATGGTAGGGAAAAATGATATGGAGAATAAGAGAGATGTTAGCCAAGCATTTATGCAATGGACTGGATGAGAGGAATAGAAAGAATGTAAGGATCCAATGTGGAAGGATGGTAGGTAGGGGTGGGATATTGGGTCCGGTAGTGAGATTTTTGTGTAGGCAAGATCAACATCGACACACATCTTGAAGGATGATGGAATGATAGAGGAAAAGTGTGTGAAATGGGTTTAGGTTTTTATATGGATCTTGGTACACAAGGACCCAAGATGGATGAAGACGTATTCAAAATAATGGATTTTGGGACATGAGGACCCAAAATAGGTTTAGTAGATGAAATTTTTTTGAAAGGAGACGGAGTGGAAGCCTTTGGAAGCTTGGATGCCAACTCTAACTTTTTCTTTTTGTTCAAGCCTTTTAAGAGAGATTTGAATCCACATAAATTTTGCTTTTCCTTTTGTATCCAAGTCCTTTAGAAGAGACTTGGGAATTCACATAGCTTTTGATTTTCCGGTTGTATCAGATGATTTAGAACACAATTCTTTCATAATGGATTTAGGAACCCATATTTTATTTGATTTGGTTCTTTGCTCAGTGGACCTATGTTGTCTCTTGAATATTTCCTTTTTATTTGCAGCCACATGTTGATTAGATGAGACATAGTGACCTTCATATGTAAGTGGATTCTTGTATTTGTGATTTCTTCATTACGCATCCAAATTGCTTCCAAAAGACTTAGGAATTGTGGATGAATAGGGCTGATATGACTAGTTCATATGAATGGGTTGATAGGGAGAATTCAAAGATGTATGTCTTTGTTGAGCTTGATAAGAGATAGGGTAAGTGGATGACCAACTAGTAGTTATAGGCATGGTAAATTGAGGGACATAAGGACCCAATATAGATGGCAGGTTTGACGGTTTTAGCTTTGGAATATGAGGACCAAGGATGAATTTGGAAGATGGAGAAGGTTGATTCTTACGTTTGAATGGAGGGATATAAAGTGTGGAGGGGATATCAACATCTTTAGAGTGAACTGCATGACCAAGGCTCGTCTCTTTAAAATTCATCTGTATATCAATAGGAGCATGAGTAGCTTTGCTAGGAGAAATTGAAGCTTGATGTGATTTATCATAATGCATGAGATTTTGAGGAATGATAGTTTCTGGATATGGAAGAGTATGACAGCGAGATGATGGGATGCTCTGATCTTGACAAGGATTATTAGATGGTGTACAAAGGGTACCTTCCTCTTGATTTTCAATAGGCCCATTACAGATGCTAGAAAGGATATTTTGATCTTACTTGGGAGATGGATAAGATATAGGAGATGTAAGAGTTTCTTCTGGGAAGAAATGGAAGGGGGTGATAAAATCATCATGAGACTCTTGAGATATGTCACTTTGGTAACCCATTGGATAAGGATAGATGGTGTCTTGATCTTGATCATTAATGATATATGTTTCTTCATATTGTGGATTGTCTCCTTGACATGGAGCCACTTCTAAGGATGAGGTAGGAGTGTTGTATTGCATGAATGATTCTTGACACGCTGATGGAGAAACTGTTGGAATAGGCATGATAAGTGTTGAATCACATGGGAGCTTTAGGTCTATGATCTTTGAAGCCTGAGAAAGGCTTGCATCTGTATGTTGATTAGCTTGGATCTCTTTCAAAGGTAGTCCTTGAGGGTAGACATAGTTAGAATTAGGCTCAGTGCTTGATAGAGATGATGAAGCTTTAGGAGATCGAGGAAAAGTGGAAGAAGTAGACATGATATAGGAACAATTGCTAGACATGGATTCCTAATATTTATCATGCTTGAGATTAGTATCTGCACTAGATGATTCATTAGGATTTTCCACATCAATTATGCCATCATCTATGAGATCTTGGACTTTATTTTTCAACTCCATGCAAGATGAATTTTTATCCTTGTTACTTTGATGATATGCACAATAGGGACTCAAGAATCTGAATCCACATGATGTGGCTTGAGGAAATGTGATAAGATTATTCTCAAGAAGTGCCTCCAATGCTGATGTATAAGATTGTCCTAAAGGAGTAAAGACTCTCTCTAAAGGATAATTAGATGCTTCTTGACTTCCAATATCTTTCTTGTACATATAGAAAAGACTTTCATCTGATTCTGTCATAATTTCCTCTACATTCTCTTGATCAAAGATAGGATTGTCGTAAAATTGTTCTTGATCAAAGATCGGATTGTCATACCAAGATTTATCCATGTTGGAAGAAAGTGGAGAGATGTGAGAATCATGGTCAAATAGAAAAGGACAGGTTGATCTTAATGAGGATTCGTCAGATGAAGTATCCTTTCCCTTCTTGTTCAATTCCTGAAGTTTGGATTTCAAAGATTCAAGTTGTTTTGATAAAGTTGCCCTAAGGATCTCTTCTTTACTTTTAGACATTGTAAGATTGTCTGGATGCGCTTGCTTAGAAGATTGAAGAGAAGGTATGATGAATCAATTGATTGAGTGATAGGTGCTGAAGTGATATCTAAAGTGCTGATTAAGTCCAAGACCAAAGGACAAACGAGATAATGTCCAACTAAGATAGAGAAGCAATGACTCTGATCTTGAGTCAAGGTTGACAAAACTTCTTTTGCAACTCAGGATAAGGACCGCATAGACAAATATGATAATATTGAAATAGATAATGGGTCATTTGGACTAGCACAAAAAAGTTAGATTTTGAAACAGCAATGAGTCAGACTATCAACAGGTTGCAGTAAAAGACAAACTAGTAGCGATGTTTGATGAGAACACAGATTTGTGAAAATTCAGACAAAACCTTCATAGTAGAATAGCAATTTGGGTAGCAAGTTGACTGATGTTCATATTTTGATAGCAGATGCAGAAACTTGGACAAGAATTGATAGTTAACACCTAGAAGTGCAGATTTGGAAACTAAATGATCGGGTTGATGTTTGATTTGAATGTTTGTATGTCTGTTTGTTTTAGTGCTTCACCCACACAAGACACATTAAGAAGAATATTTGTTGTAAAAAGAATAACAGACACACCACAATCCTACGTAAGCCAAAGAAATATCTGTTGAATTCCCACTTGAACCAAAGTTCAACCACACCTACTCATAGCAGACAAATTAGAAGCTTAGAGGCATGAGCTCCTCCTTACAGTGCACTCACTTCTCAGGCACATCAAGCTTTGAATCCCAAGGGTAATGACTTCCCAAGGGACCGTTGTCTCTACTAAGAGTCGTGAAAGTGTGGGACATCTTAGTCGGTCTATGACCTTTTGCACCAATAAATAGAGGGATTTTGGTTACTAAAACAAAGTGTGTAGTCAAGGCATCCGTTCAGGTGGTTATACTTGCGGTAGATTAACTCCATTATGGAGGCCTCCCAGCCTACAAAAGTTATGTTCTATAGGTTTTAACACACCACAAGGGTACTGAGGGAGATCTTCTTCCCGATATAACACAATCAACACATGTTCACTGTGACATTAATCACAATGACATTTTTTATATACCGGTTCAGAAGGGCTTGGCTTTAGCCTATTACCGGTTGGGCTATCTACTCTCATCGGCTCTGTTAAAGCACTCGAAGGTAGCCACGCTAAAGGATTTTTATGGATTTCTCTTACACCCAAGATCTACAAGGGCGAGGGGAGAGGATACGTCCATGCAATTCCTTGGGTTTACAAAAGTAGAAGACACTTCAAGCAAAATAAGAAAAATGACAATAATGTTTCTGGAGTTCTGATCATCCCAAAAGGGCGAGAGCATAGTTTCCTAACATTATTTTTATTCCTAAAACATCAAACAAATGTTCATTTTAAGAAGTCTTGCATGTGGGTTCCTATTTTAAGAAATCAAAAACAAGATGCAAGCATAATGTTTTACATTCTATCGATCAAAGGCAACCTGCAAAACCAATTTGTGAGTAGTTTGTGTTTTAGACTTCTTGGATAATGTTCTGCAAACCACTGTTAGGTTGTACACAAAAGATAATCACATGAAAATCAAAGCCAAAGATTAGTCCACATTATCAAAATCTGAAAATTAGAAAACAAATCACATATTCAAAAAGTAGACAGAAAATCATGCAGTTTCAAAAAAAATTGCACTGAAAAAGGTGATTGTATGAGCCCGTACAAGGCTCCAGAAGCTGCAAAAGCGAGGATTAGACAGGTATAGGCACAAAAAAGAGCAATTTATGATCAATCCAGAGACCAAAAACATAAAATAACTCCACCACTATGATCCTTGGGAGAATCTACCCAAAATAATAATAAAAATTGCACTCAAAAAGGAGCCAGATCGAGTGAGATATGAGCTTCTAAAGTTAGACTATAAAACCAAAATTTCATATGGTGAATGCCAAAAATTTGAAACTCCTGTTGACATTAGCAATCCGCGTGATAAAATTTGACAGTCCAAAGGCTGTCATAAAAGGCCAATGACACTGCAGAAAGACGATTGGAAAGCCGTCAAATTTAAGATCACAAATATTTCTGTGTGGCAAAAAAAAAATCAAATAATCAGCCGCCATGTGTCAATTTTTAACTTGCCTATTTTGAGGGTTATTGATGAGGTGGCCGCTAATGGTGGAGGAGCGGGGATTGGGTGGCTGAGTGGCGAGCTGGTTCTGCGCGAGTGGCAGAGGAGGGTTTGGGTGGAGCGGCTGAGGAAGTGGCAGAGATGGGGGTCGCAGGGAGGAGGGGCGGGGGTTTGAGGGTTTAGTTGAAGGGAGCAGAGGCTCAACGGTGGATCGGGGAGAAATGGGCGGGGAGAGAGCAATGCATAGAGTGATGGAAGTGGTGCAGGTGGTAGGGTTGGATGCATGGGTGTAGGGGTAGGGTTGGATGGAGTGGGAGACGGGCAATTGGTGGCAGAGGGTGGTGGTCGCTAGTTTAAAGCGGCGCAGAGGAGGGGTTGTGCATAGGTGGGGGAGGAATGGAAGTAGCGTGGGCTACGGAGGAAGTGGAAGCGGGG
>MU228095.1:3507604-3539904 GCA_018584345.1 Thuja plicata
GAAGAAGCGTTGCATGGGGGGAGAAAGGAAGTGGCGGGTGGGGGAGAGGCATGGAGGTAGTGACAGAGTGGATGAGGGATGTGGGATTTTAATCCCACATTTCCCCTGCAAACAACAAAAGTGGAGTTCAAATACAAACTTTGAAGCTTTATAACCGAAGCGAAGAGAAAGGTATTTGGTGATTAAACAGTAGGATTTCTCAACTAAGAATTAAAGAACTTAATAATGCGCAGAGTAGGGTAGGGTATAACATATAGGGTATTAAATTAAGCACCAACAATATTTTTTTGAATAGAAAGCAGAGACTTTTTAAATAGAAAATATATTGCCTTAGTCTATGTGCAGGAAACTTATCTCAATTTGCATGTCGAGGTTGTTCGGGCAAAAAAAATTTGCCATAGATTTGATTTTGGGAAAATATAGCCATGTTTATAGTCGTTTCGCACTGAAACAAAGCTCCGAATGCAGTGGTGGAGTCAGATTTGACTCAAAGTTAATGCATAACAGAGTTGATAGCAAAAAAGAAATATGAGGCCAAAAATTGATTTTCTACACCACCGTGGGCGCCAGAAATGTATATGCTAAATTTGGACCTCTGATTTAGCCATACACTTCAACATAGTCCTTCTTCACCATCCACATACAAGAATGGATATGAAATTATTCATCTTGCATGTCTGTATGATTCGACCTGTTGCTTCCTATCAAGGCAGGGTTTTGAGTAGCTCTCAGCATTCGAGAGTCCAACAACCAAGATCAACCTAAGAATGGAGGATTTATAATCTAGGAATGTAGTGCAAGATTAACCTAAGAATGACAGATTCAAGATTAATCTAAGCAATAATTATGATAGTAAACTAGAAAGAAGATTAATCTAAGAATGCTTGAAAGAAGCTAAACTAGACATGATTAATCTTAGAAAATGATATTAATCTAGAGATGAAAGCTAAGAATGATTAGAACTTGAATGCATAAATGTGAGTCAGAAATCCTGTAGTGATTCGATACTTCAATAGTGAATTCTCCTCCCTCCTTGAATGAGAAATGAGGTAGTTCTTTTATAGATTGAGAGTCCGTTCAGAATAGAAAGTTTCCTTGGAGAGAAACAGTTAACTTATTGAGTATCAGTTGAGAATAGAAAGTTTCTTTTGAGAGAAATAGTCAACTGTTGTCTTTTTGAGTGAGTGAGGTAGTTAATTGATTTGTTTCTCTTTTCAATCACAATTAACTCAAAGTTTCTATTTCTGAACTGGAGAGAATATTTAATTAAATAAATAGAATATGACCTCATAAATGTATTTTCTCAATTATGCTAACAACTAAATTCAATTATTGAAATGAGGATATGTATTTAATAATTAAATATTATTTAATTCTTTTTTATGTATTTTAGCTAAAAGGGTGAATTTAATTTAATTAAAGTGCTAGGACTTTATAATTAAATTAATTCGATCATTCGGTTTATTTAGCCAATTATGATTGATATTTAGGAATTAAATATAATGTATGATTAATGCTAATTTAGGGTTTTCTACATTTGACACTTAGGTCAAGTAGAGTCAGTCAAAACTTAGAATTGCCTAGTACAATAGGACTTTGATGATTCAGAAGAATGATAGATGCAACAAAATTGGTTAGGGTTGCATGATGCCAATTTTGGGGTGTTACATAGACATCATGTATCATTTAATTTTCATCCTTCAGATCTTTCTGCTTAATCTCCATCATTCATTTTCCTTCTTGATCCTTCATCGACAGTTGTTTAAAAATCATGATTCAATCTCTGTCGTCCGATCTTCCTTGAATTTTCATAACCGTTTGATAAAATAAAAAACTTTATCTTTTACCTCTAAATGATCAATTGTGAGATCATTATCCAAGTCGGTCTCAATTAGAATTAATTACTCGGTCTTAGTATTAACCATGTTGTGTCGGCAATCCCTTACTCGGTTATCACTATTGCTTGGTATACATTGCATTTTACTCAATTATTACTGTCACTCGGTGTATACAAAACTCTTCATTTTACCGACCACATAAACATTGTTTATTCCAAATCTTCAATACATAACAAACATTTTCCACCATAATAACACTCAAATAAGTTGACATCAATGACAATACATTAACTGATAATGTTTATCATCACTTCTGCAACTCGGTTGAATATCAACAAATGACTTCAAACATATAATCAAATGTAGTTCATCAAGGCTTTGGGTATCCCTTCAAGTGGAAGGAGTGCACTATTGAGCCTCTATTGCGTGAGTGTTCCTTGTTGTGAGAGGAAACCTTGTAAGTTTGTATCTCTTGGTACACTGAGTTGGATTTAAGTATGCTCCAGGTGAGCATGGTAGTGATTTTAGCATTTTTGGGCATGATCTTTTCCTTGTTCTTTAGTTTCTATCTTGAGATTTTTGGTGCCTTGGTCTAAAGGGAGACCCATTAAGGTATTGTTTGGTGGTTTGATGCCTCGTGATGAGGTAGAGTGTCTTGTGTTATTCCTCTTTGGTAGAGGTTGTGACTATATGTGTCTTTCATAGCATGTATTGAGTTCCTTGTTGAAGCAATTTGTGAGAGTTGATGATGATATTTTATGTTTGTTCATCCTTTTTGCAGTTATGAGGTTGGATGGTAAGAAATTGGTGTGAGTTGGCCAGACTTGTGGAGGAGGCAAATGGTTATTCTTTCTTTTGATATTGCTTTTTGATCTCGCACTTGGTGTCCTCTTTTGGTTTCACTTGCAGGATTCTAGGAGTAAGCCTAGTCTCTGGGAGGGAATGATGTAGTGTCTCTCTCATTTTGTTTCTGCATGACATCCTGATAGATGTGGCCTTGATTTCTCATGCTCATATTGAGTGATCATGTTGGACCCATGTGATGTTTGTACCTTTGGGGTGATCTAATTTATGTCGTTACAACAGAAAGTTATTTATGCTTTATGATTGGTTGTGAGAACCATTGTGTTGTGGCTAGTTGTATACCTGATTTGTGATGCCTTGTTTTGGCTTTGATATGATTTTAATTGCTCCTATATGATTGGTTGAGTTGATTATGTAATTCAATGATTATTCTCGTGCTATGGTTTTATGTCGGTATTGTGAGATGCACCCAATTCAGTTTATTCTTGTACCCATTCTGAGATTTTTGTTGAGGTTATGATGAGAGTGATGGTTTCATTGAGGTATGTGTCATTTATTACCTAAATTCTGAGTATACCATGATGATATGTCATAAGTACCCATGAGATGTGATCTAGTGGTTGCACTGTGATACATTTGATTACCGCACCTTATTTTGTTTACTGCAACATTGTAATTTATCTGTTAGATTACATTGTTATTAGTATTTTTCTCGTATCTACATGATGATTCTTTGGGATAATATGGTATGGTGATTATCATAGATTCCAGTTATACATTGTGCCTACTATTATGTTCAATATATCAGTTGTTTACTTTCACTAATTTATGCTCATATTATCCTAAAGTGATTTATTTAAATACTTTAAATTTAAATGCAATGTTAATTTAATGATATGATGTTTACTGCTTCACCACACAATTGTTATGGATTATGCCCTTTGTGCCCGTACAAAGTGAGATGAATTCGTAGTCACTCATTCGTGAGATCCACATGATGTATCACCATCCTTCACTATTTTTTATCATGTATTTTATGTGCTTCAACTATTTGTATCATGAGAATCAACACTTGATGTTTTCTTATTTCAGTGAACAAGTACCAAACAAATTATGCCTGAGTTGCAGGATTTGAGTGTGTCTATATCCCCAATAGTGGCACAAGAGATAGTAGCTTTGGTCCCTTCATATTTGAGCCAACATCGTCCCTATATGGACGGTGTATCCATAAATGGTATATTTTATTTCTCTGACACATGATTGGTAAATTCATATTCATATTGCATTTATGCTAGACCAGTGATTGTCTGTGCATTAGAGTTCCCATATTTGTCGTGAAAGGATTTAATTTTATACTAATTTAATTTAGTTTAATTTCATTTTTTATTTACCGACTAATTTGTCGTAGTTGGATTCCAGTTATTGGAATCGATTCTATTTAATTTGCGAAAAGGGTCTATAGTCATTTAAAAATATTTAAATGGCTTATTTTAAAGTCACTTTTGAAAAGTGCCTTATCTTGTGAAAGTGAGTTCATTTTCACTCACTTTTGGAGTTTTATGAAAATTTACAATTTTCTCCAAATTGTTGTAGAGAAAATTGCTCTTTTTCTCATCGTGATCAGTTGGATTGTCCGATTTAGGTGTTCGACAGCTCATTGGATTCATGTCGTGAATACCTTCGCTGGTGTGGAGCCATTTGTGATTTCATGTGAGATTTATTTTATTCTTCCATTTCCAAGTTTTATCCTCTGGCTGTGAGGTAGGGCCTTTGAGATTTAACTCATTTCTCAGTTATTTATATTATTATTTTGTTTGTAAATGCTTCATGGGCTGAGAGTTAGTACTCCCCCACAATATTGTATATTTCAATTACTCGGTTGGCTTTCTGTGAGCAACTAAGGGTTTGCATTTGGATTTTTTTCCCTGTTATGCTGTGTGTTTGTGTATATATTACTAGAAGTGAAATTTTATTAGATTTTTGTGATTTTGGGTGAAAAATAGCAAATGGGTTTTGATTTGGTTGAATTCTGAGATGTTTGAATTTTGGGTATTCCTAAGTTTTCCTCATTTTGTGTGCCACCCAAAATATGTGTAAAATTTTCTAGGAACGAATGAGAAAGCATACTTGACAGTCTTCCATGTCTCTTATATTATTGTGAAGAAGGAATGAATATAGGACATTCTGATTATCTTTTATCGCAATCCAAATGTGCCTTGTTGATTCAATTTTTCTGATTTTCACTCTACGAGATTTGCTAGAAATTGGGTTTTCCTCATTTTGACCCTTGTGAGACTTTCCTCATGCTTCTGCGAGATGTGTGATGAATTTATTCATAATATGAACTCTTGGCGTAGTGACCAATCGAGTAGTTTAACTTTTGGGTTTTTCTTTATTTCATTTGGTTTTGGTGATTGAGTGTTTGAGAGTGCCTTATCCTCCAACTATTGATTGTTATCTTGTTTAGATGTCCTTATGTTCTAGCAAGATTCATGTTGGCTTTCATGAGAATCTGCGCTCTTTGCATAGTGGCCAATTGAGATATTTTTTGTTGTGTATTTTCATTGTTTTTGCTCAGTTGTATGCCTTGAGTGTTTTGGAGTTGAGATATCCTCCTTTCTTTCTTTTTGTGTTGTTTCTCATGTCCTTTGTTTTTACATCATCCATGCTTGAATTTGATCTTACATGTGATATTTGGATGTTAGGTGTTGAGACCGCATCCCAACATGTAGTTGAGATATGCTCCTATGTTTAGGTCTGAGTGACCTATGTTCTTGGTATTAAGACTAATAGAGCTTACCAGGTTTTGGTGGTTTATGACTCTAAGAGTCTTTTTTGTCTTTTTCCCTATTGCATTATTTCCATGTACCTTGTATTGTAATGAGATTATTTTTTTTGGTGTTTGATTAGTGGAGTGGAGTTTCTCTCCAAGGCTAGCTAGGACACAAAGGGGTCCCAGGGTATCCCTTGGTAGAGTTATTAATAAGTGATAACCAAATAAATGAATGAGATTATAATATAATAAAAATAGTTAATGTGACTACCTTGTCATCATTTGAGGACGTTGATATGGTATGTCCTTGCTTTTTTGTCATTTGAGGATGTTGATATGGCATAGTACCTTGCTATCTACAGATGTTGATATGGTACATATATTCTTTCTATCTATGGACATTGATATGGATCACTATAAATTCCTTGTTGTGAGAAGTATTGCTCGAAGCCACATGGGCCACCTTGTACCATGTTATGACACTCTCACTCTTGAGCCTATGCACTAAACCTTTGTTAGTACTAAGTAGTGACCATGTGTACTTTGAGTGTGCCTAGTATGCACCTTGGATAATGGAACACCTATTGAGTATTCTTCATGTGTAATTGTACTCTTCACCTTTGTGTATTTCTTTGGATCACATGTTGAGTGTCCTCTATGTGCCTTATATTCTATATCTTGGTGTTTATACTTAGACTAGTGTATCATCCTTGAGTCATGAATTTGATTGATGCGTGTGTGATTCATTCCTTTCTTCTGTATTTTCATTGTGTTTGTGGATGGGTTACTATCTTCGCAAGCACGGTTGGGTGGGTATGAGGGTTCTACATGGTCAGGTGGCCTTTCACTTTATGATGTAGAACTGAGGTCTAGTTCTTACCCTGAGTCAGCCTGACTCTATTTCAAGGTCTCTTAATGGACCTTACAGGGAATTATCAAACCCTAGCTTGAGGAAGGCACTAAGATCTTTACCTCAAGTTCTCTAGAGCTGGTTCTCACTGTTAAGCTACTATCTCATGCTATCGAACCTATTAGGATAGATTCATTCTCCAAGTTAAACTGACTGATTCAACATGAAAAACCAAACTGAACATATTACACAAAGAACACATAACGAATTACAAAAATTAGTGCTAAAAAATGCTCTTTGTATTTCTATCTAAAATCTATTACATGTACAATCATCTACAATCTTCCATCCTCTACAATCTATCTACTACTTCTATCGATTACAAAATTTAACTATGTAGATATATCTCCAAAATATCTTCTTGTCCTTCAACAACTTCAACAACCTTGCAAAGAAGGCATGGGCGATCCATAAATGACCCTCCCATCACTGGAACAGGTGTCCCTGTTCATCAAAGACAAAAATGACACATTGGGGGTCATTGCAATTGACCTAGCTGGTCATAAATGTCACATCTCGTGTTTCTTGGGTCGTTAACCGACATAATCGAGCAATAGATTGCCATTACCGAGCACTAGTCCTGAGCGTCAAAACTAACTTCGCCTTCAATACCTGAGCGTTAGTCAACAAACCTGAAATCTACAAGCAACCCCAAGGAACATCACCGAGAAACATCCCCGAGCACCAACTGTAACCTGAGAGACATCACCGAGCGACGTTCCTGAGCATTCCGCACAACATACCTGAGCAACCTAGTGTAACCCAAGCAAGGTTCCCGAGTAGCATTCCCGAGCAACAGAGTTTCTCGAGCACCAGTATAACTTAATGCCATTTCACCAATTTTGGTTGCTAGAGCCTCATTGGATTTTTTAGAGTTTTATAAGCTACCTCAACACACACTTAAACTAAAAACAAGCTATAAAGCAACTATGGTGTTTTTTCACCGATTGACCTCGGTCATTACAAGAATGATGGAACAAAATGCCTTACAAACTTAAAAAAATGCTTCTCTAACCTAGAAATGTTTCTAACCTAGGTGCTCCTGCACCATACTCCCCAAACAAAAAGAAATCAACTTCCAGGTGATTGGAGCAAGTCAGAACTAATGCCTAACTTCTTAAAATTGGTTTCTTACACCCATGTAGCCTTTGAATTAGCTTGTCCTTACCATTTGACCAGATTTTCCATGTAGGTCTGCTTTCTAGTCTATTTGGCCACTCTTGAATTCAGAATCTTCTCTGCCGTCAGTTTTGGTGTAACAAGAATTTTGAGTGCTTTGAGATCCTCAGTATCTGTTGTTAGAACATAATCTTCTTCTAGAATTGGTCCTTTATAGGATACCAGATGTGCAACATTGAAAATAGGAGATAATCACATGTCTCTAGGAAGATCAACTTTATGAGCATTAGACCCATACTTTGCTAGAATTTTACAGGGGTATATCTTCCTCATCTGAAGTTTACTCGGAACTCCTTTCTGCAACTTTGCTTTGTTTAGGTGCACCATGATAAAATCTCCAACTTGAAATTAAATATCTCTTTTCCTTGCATCTACCGTCTTCTTGGTGTGAATTGTACTCTCTACTAATGCTTTCTTTACTGAATCATGGACCTCTTTCATGGATTGAGAAAAATCTTCAGCATACCCACTCCTCTTTGCATTTATTCCAAGATCCCTGAGTTCACATATACCCCTGGGATGAATCCCATACACTATTTCAAAAGCGCTCTTTCCAGTGGATCTATTTACTGTGTCATTGTATGCAAATTCTGCTTGAGCAAGTAACTGATCCCATGATTGTTCGTACTCCTTGGTGAGGCACCTCAAAATATTTCCTAAGCTTCAGTTCAACACTTCAATCTGACCATCAGTCTGTTGATGATATGCTGAGCTAAAGGAAAGATTAGTACCAAGCTTCTACCATAAAGTGTTCCAAAAATGACTCATGAACTTAGAGTCTTTATCTGATACAATACTCAAAGGTAATCCATGTCTCCTTACTGCTTCTTTAAAGAACAAATTTTTTATGTAACATGCATCATGTGTGGTTTTGCATGGCACAAAGTGAGCCATCTTGCTGAACCTATCGACAATCACAAAGATGCTTTACATTCCCTGCTTGGTCTTCGATAGTCCAACTACAAAATCCATACTAAGGCATTCCCATGGTCTATTTGGGATAGGAAGGGGCTGATACAATCCTACATTTGATAAAGTCCCTTTTTCCTTTTGACAGACCATACAAGTCTCTACATACATTTGGACATCTCGATTCATTCTTGGCCAATAATAATACCTCTTTACCAACTCTAGAGTTTTATTCAACCCAAAATGTCCACTCAAGTAACCATTATGCTTTTCTTGTATTAGGTTCTCCCTCATGGAACCTCTTGGTACACAGAGTTGTCCTCCTTTAAATAAAACACATTATTGAAGAGTATAATCCAAATACTCACTATGAAAATGATTTTGATAATCTTGACATACCTTTTATGTTGTTGCAAAGTCTTCATCTGTTGGATACAGATCCTTGAAGCTTTCAATGCCAATGCTCCTTAGCTTAACTTCTTGCACTGTGAGTAACCTTCTACTTAATGCATCTGCTACTTTATTCTATACTCCCTTCTTGTATGGTGAAGGTATAGGCTTGTATATACTCCACCCATTTCATATGCTTATGGCTTAGTTTATCTTGTGAACTTAGAAAACTCAAAGCCTGATTATCAATAAAGACTACAAATTCTTTGGGAAGGAGATAATATCTCCATTTCCTTAGTTCTTGCACTAATGCTTACAATTACATATCATATGAGGAATACTTCCTCTTTGCATCACTGAGTTTCTCACTATGAAAAGCTACTGGCTTTCCTTCTTGACTCAAAACTGCACCGACAACCATGTTACTTGCATCACACTCCACAGTAAACAATTTGTCTAAACTAGGAAATGTCAATATCAGTTGAGTCACTATCCTCTTCTTCAGATGCTCAAATCCTTCATCATCATGTTCATTCCATTGGACCTTGGCTTTCATACCTCCTTTGATAGTATCTAAAATAGGTGCACTGATTTCACTATACTGTTTGATGAGCTTTCGGTAGAACTATGCTAAACCATGGAAGCTTATTACTTCAATAGCTGACTTCGGTGTAGGCCAATTCAAGATTGCTTCCACTTTGTTGATATCCATCTTCTAGTTACCCTCTGAGATAACAAATCCTAAATATACCAACTCTTGCTTCATGAACTCACTCTTTTCCAAGTTGATTGTCAACTTTTCTTCATGCAATCTTTGCATTATCATTTGTAGGTATCTAAGATGATCCTCTTTTGTCTTTCTGAACACTAAGATGTCATCTAAGTACACTACAACCCATTTTCCAATGAAGTCCTTCAAAACCTCCTTCATCAATCTCATAAATGTGCTTGGGGCATTTGACAACCCAAAAGGCATAAAAAACCAGTCATAAAGTCCTTCGATAGTCTTAAACGCAGTCTTCCACTCATCTCCTCCTTTAATTCTTATATGATGATATCCACTCTTAAGATCTATCTTGGAGTAATATCTAGATCCACCAAGACAATCCATCAAATCTTCTATCCTTGGTATGGGAAACCTATACCGGATAGTAATCCTATTTATGGCCTTGGAATCGGTAAAAATCCTCCAAGTACCATCTTTCTTTGGGGCTAAGACTGTGGGAATAGCACAAGTATTTATTCTCTCTCTAGTCAACCCTTGGTCAATTAGTTCCTGGATTTGGTTAGAAATCTTTGCATTCTATTGTGGGTTCATCTTATGAGAAGCTTTATTTGGAAGTGAGGCTCCTGGGATAAAGTCAATCTGATGACTAATAGATCTCTCAGGTGGTAGGATAGCTGGTTGACCATCACTAAGTATGACCTGCTATTGAGTTAACAACCTTTGGATCTCTAAAGGAAACTCTTCCCTCTTGTTTCCCTTTTCACCCTTTGGTTTCAACACCAAAGCAAAGCCTACTCCATCTTCTTCTTCTAATGTCTTTAAGAATTCTTTCTCATCGACCAACAGTAGGTTGGGACCTCTTTTCTTTTCTTTCTCTTCTTCCAAGGTTGATTGTACCCTGAAAGTTATTCCATCCTTCTTGAAGGAATAGGAGTTCTTAACTCCATTATGTACTGCAGCTCGGTCAAACTTCCAAGGTCTACCCAATAGAAGATGAGACGCATCCATGGGAAGGACATCACACAAAAATCTGTCCTTATACCTTCCTATGGAAAATACTACCCAAGCTTGTTCATTGACTATTAGATGTTGATCTTTATTCAACCAAGTAACTCTATAAGGATTAGTGTGAGGAATCCTTGTCAATTTTAACTTCTCAATAGCTTCTAAATAAACTATATTATCAGTAGAACCTGAATCTATGATAACTTTACAGACCTTACCGAGTACCTTGCAATTGACTCGAAACAAAGATCTTCTTTGGCTTGGCTCTTCTTTGATGGGTTCTTTGAGGAGTGCTCTACGAACCATCAAATGCTCTCCCATCTCTGATCCTATGGAAATTTCTGCAGTCTATCTGCTAGAAGACTCTTCTTGCACATAGTTATCTCTTTTCTCTCCTCCTTGTGAAGTAGAGCTTTTTGCAGGACACCGATATGCAGGATGCCCAAACTATTGACAGTTATAGCACTTCATCGAAGAGAAGTAAGATCCTCTTCCCTGATTATTCTTGAACTGTTATTTGAACCTCTCCCTCAGTTGTAACCACCTCTAGTGTTACTAGATTCTCCTTGGTTCTCTATGAGTTTGGACTCACTCTGATTCTTAGCTTCAGAATTCCTTCCTCCATATCCCCCTCTATGACCTCTTTTGTCTCTTCCTTTTCCTCTACTACTTGAATCTTGCTTCTTCTTGAACTTCTCTTCTACCTTGAGAGATAGTTGATAGCATTGGTGTATAGTCTTAGGGCTTAAGAGATTGGTCTCTTCTTGAATACTCTATTTGAGGCCATTAAAATATCTTTCCACTTTTAGGCTTTCTTCTTCCATCACATGGGATCTTAAGCATAGCTTATGGAATTCTTCTGTATAGGCACTGACTTTGAAGTCTTTCTGTCTCAGATTTTGCCTTTTCTAGTGCAACTACACTTCATAATCATCAGGAAGGTAATTTTCCTTCATCTTAGCCACCATACCTTTTCAACTAGTTATGGGGTTCTTTCCTCCTTTATTCCTTTCATCTTGGACAAATTTCTACCAAGTGAGAGAAGTTCCTCTCAATCTTGTCTTGGCTATTCTAACTTTCTGAGATTTGGTCACACTATCACAATCAAAGTGATTTTCAAGACCCTCTATCCATTCCATAATTAATTCTGGATCCATCTTGCCACTAAATAGAGGCACACCTTCTAAGGACTTACCACTCATTGCCTTCAACGCCTTCAAGAATGGCTCTTCTTGAAGCACAGGGTCTGGCTATGGGATCATGTCCTCCTCGGTCACTAATTTACCCTTCTCATCAGCTTCTCTCATCAGTTCACTGACTACTATAGTTCCAAGTTGCACTTCTTCTAACTTGCATGTCATTTTGGCTAACTACTCCTTCAGGAGTCTGTTCTTCTCTCTCTGCTCTCCTACATCTCTTGTTATCTCTGCATTGGACACCATGTTGGATGAATTTATAGACTCTGCTTAAAATCACACCCAAGCAACACAAGCCCAATTTTCTAACTTTCTCTTATACCAATCTGATGTAGAACTGAGGTCTAGTTGTTACCGAGAGTTAGCTTGACTCTGCGTCAAGGTCTCTTAATGGACCTTACAGGGAATTATGAAACCCTAGCTTGGGGAAGGCACTAATATCTTCACCTCAAGTTCTCTAGACCTAGTTCTCACTATTAATCTACTATCTCATGGTATCAAACCTATTAGGATAGATTCATTCTCCAAGTTAAACTGACTGATTCAACATGAAAAACCAAATTGAACATATTACACTTGATCTTCATATATGTACTTAGAGTAGATTCATTGATGTTCTTACACTTGATCTTTATATGCTTATGTATGTATTGGATCATAGAGTAATTTATTGGTTATATGTTCTTGATTTTAATTGAGTGGGTAATGCCTCAATTTTCATGTATCTAGTACTCCTTGGTATGGAGAAATATTTTATTTTATGTTGTACATTGGTGTCAGAAATCTTTCTTGGTCCTCAGACCAAGAAACCTCATATGTTGCATGTTTTAGGCCAATAATGGCTTGCCTACTATTGGACCACATTCGATTTAAATTGATGGTGACAAAAATGGTGATGTGAAACATTTATTATTAGTCCCTTGTGTTTTATAGCTTCTCAAGATATTTCTAATGCATTTAAAAAGAGGTCAAATAAACATCGTATGCAAAAGTTATGGCCTCTGAAAGGTCTAAAATTAGTCTAGCGCTCCTGATTTGCAGATTAGTGTTTCATACTTGTAGTTCAATGCATCTGACATGTATTTTAGTGCTTTTGACCTAAAATTTAGTGTATATGACCAAAATAATAGTGCTTTCAAGGTATGATATTGGTCATCAGATTAGCGCCCCTCCCAAGTCTTTCAGTGCTTTCACCTAGTCTTTCAACAAATATGAATCAGCACAATTAAAATAGTGAGCACTTCCTGAGGTTCCATTAGAAAAATAATTTCATTTTTGGATACCCTTTATCCCCTAAAGACCTTCTTAGTCAAAAAAATTAGGTTGCAAATAGGGTTGGTTATGTTTACCCCCTGAGTTCTTTTGACCCCTTACTTTGATTTTTCCCGAGGAAGTAGTCATCTCCTCGATGTGTGACCATTGATGTAAGTCTAGTCTTGTTTCGTGAGGTTTGTGGAAAAAGTCCAAACTCTCATGAGAGGGATTATACATGCCTATTAATTTCTCGCTTGAGTATTAGGTTTGTTGGGAACCTTTGGAAGAGTTATAAAGTCTTTCGCTTATGTGCGCAATCATGTAGCGATCGACATGTTATGTCTTGCACGTTGTATTGTGCTTATGTTTATGGCTATCAAATGCACTTGATATATTATGTTCACACGATGTATCAAAAAAAATTTGTTCTATGTATATTTAAACCTTGTTTCCAAGGGTTCACTGGTGGGGCATTACAATAAGATTCTTTTTTGTCAATGATATTGTCTATGAAAATACCATAACCTCGAGCACATTTGACGTAAGCTAGGTAGCTAGGAAATTATTTCTTCATCGGGACTCTTTCTAACTCCCATTGACTTGTGAAACATGGTTAATAGGGTTAATACTTTTTGAATTGCATAGATACAACTAGGGTTTCGCTATTTTCTTTGAAATTGTTCTCTTTGCAAATTCAGAATATTACAAAGCTTCTAACACTTTCAATCTTAATTATTTATCCTTAAGAAACTATAACCAATTCTTTGTGAAGAAGAAAATATTTATAGAGATAATAGAACCAATTACTATATTATTGTTTGTATCAACACTAGAAAGCCTTTGAAAAATTATTAATAGCTAAAATACCATAAATTTTAAGCACTTGAGTCTTTTGGTTTCTTAGGAGAGTAGGAATAAATGCAATTGTATCAAAGATGTAAATGCAATAAGGTAGACAACTACCAAATCCTTTATTAATACTCATGAATGCAAAGCATATAGTTGTATGTAGTCATTTATAAATTTTATATCTTTCTTAATAATCAATATAAGTAGGACCATCCAATGAGACTGATATTGAACAACTTAAATCGCTTTAAAACACACATGTATTAACTATGAACTTTGAGTCACTGGGAAAAGGAGTTGGTTAACAAACAAGTTGAAGAGCTCAATTGAAAGAGCCATATAATATTATAAATTTTTAATCAAGAATGCCTCTACCCTAGCCATCTCTTTTCCTCTTTACAAATCCAACTAATTGAGTAAGAACATCTTTATTTTAGACCCCTCTTAGAACCTCTTGATGTTTCAACTATTGCACTTAATTTCAGGGATTTAAAGTATCATAAACTATAGCTCTTGTCAAATTTTAAACTTTAATTTTTCTTTTATAGAAAATAATTATTTGATATTCAAAATATTTATTTTCAACAAACAAGCCTCAGAATATCCCATTTACCCATAGAAACAAACAATTGAAAATCAAGATTAATTGTTATCATCTTATATAAGCCCTAAATATCTACGTATTATATTGTACTACTTGAAATTGAATTTATTCTTTAAACAAACTTCTTCTTAGTAATTTAGGGATTTTGGATAAATGCACTAATTTCAAAATTACATGGGCAATTGACAAAAATCAATAGAAAATCCATTAATGGCAATATGCACGAACTATAGGTTCACACATAGCCATTCTTTGTAGCTTTGAATATGCATCATTGATGTTCATCAATCATATAGACCAAAGACTATCACATCCTATTTGAAAAATCTTAAGCAATTAATGTGCAAGTAAAAAGTGCATAAGATAGCTCAATGGTCCTACAAAGGTCACACATCGTATGTTCTTGCTTTCTCACATTCTGGCCCTCAACCTGCATTAGAGAACATGTAATAATAATGAGAAAAATTATCTAATCAAAAATTTCCATGTACATGATATAGACATATGCTTGGAAAAGACACTTGGTATAATTATGTGCTAGATCATTACGATGTGACACAATATCACAATGTAGAAACTTCAACTTCAACCCACTTCAACAAAATTGCAACACAAACACTTTACACAATGATTTATAGAAAATTGATAGTTAGAAAAATTTCCCACTAAATGCAAGCACCCAAACATTAGGATTTCCTTATCAAGGTATAGGAAAATTCAAACTGATCATAATTGGGAATGAAAAGAGACTTAGGATAAAGGAGCTAGTAATGAACACCATTACATAACACAAGTTATAAAAAAATTCATTAGAGTTTGAAGAGATTACCACAATTCTCTTGGCTTGCGACAACATCAACTGCCATAATTTGTTGAAGTCGCATTCACCTTTATGGTCTTACTTCTTCGATTGTAATAAATCTTTTTAATTGTATCATTTATTTAAATAGTTTTCTCCAAATTTATCTATTTAGTTTGTGTCAATGTATTTTTTGTTTTCAAAACTATCTCGGGCCTTGATAGGGTTTTCATAACTTCTTTGGAAATCGAGAAGAAACACACAAATTTCAATATGAAAAATTATTTTCTTAAGACAACTCTATTCACAACATGAACAACATTCAAAGAATTTGGAAAATCAATATCTGTCCTTAAAAAGGGTTTTCAAAACCATTATAAAAGGCCAACAAAATTTTAATGAAGAAGATTCAATCACAAAAAAAATGAGCTTTTGAAACCTTCTCTGAAAGCCAACAATATTCTCAAAATTGTTCAAACTTTTGATAGCTTTTTCCAAGTGTTATTTTTAAATTTTTTGGAAAAAGTAACATCAAACTGCATGCACAAAAAACCTCATTTCATTGAGACACAAGGACACAATCCCTTCCCCACCTAAGCCTTGCATTTTTGAGATGAGGATGTCTCTGGGACATGAGGATGAGGATGGGGCATCCTCCCACCATCCCACCACCACCAATAGGATGTTTAGAGATGATGGAGATGGCCAGGCATCTCTAGGATGTTTTGGGGATATCCAAATGTCCCTCGAGCATCTCAGGGACATCTAGAAGTCTCCTATCCCCAGACATCTCAAAAATGTGTTTTTTTTTAATTTCCTTTTTTGAGGGGGTTAGGGTTGAAATGTAATTCGAATTGGGGCCTATCCATATCCTCTATGCCTTACTAAATCCCCTCAAATCCTCTATTTTTCTCACATTTGGTTTTCTATTTTTTTCAACATCGAGATGAAGAGGAGAGAAAAGAGTGTTTGAAGGAGTGAAAAAGGATAGGTTGAGTGAGTGCAAGTGAAAGAGGAGCGATGAGTAACAATAAGAAGAGGAGGAGGAGGATTATACAACAACTTAGAGATATTTCTCAAGCACAAGGTAGTATTTTGTTGCTTTTTGTTTGTTTAATTTCCTAATTTTTTTGTTGTTTCATTTTCAAAATTAGATTTGAAGTTGAATCTTGTGGGGAAAATGAAGCATAGTAATACATTCATTTCAAGGTAACATTGGAATAATTCTTCATTTTTCTCTCAAGATTCAACATCAAATTTCATATTTTGTTTTTAAATTTGTAAACTAGGTTGAAACTAGGTGTTTATTGAATTTATTTTGTGAAATGCAGTGTCACAATTAGATCTTGAGATATGAGTGAGGATGAGATATAAATTATTCTCATTGTGGAAATGAATTTGAATATGAACTTGAGGCTAGGGGTGACCATGAGGGTAATCCTGAAGCCCAAATTAGTTACATGGCAAGTGGACCAACTACTATAGATTGCCTCTTTGAAATAGTGGCAGAGTATGCTAAAGGTCTTTTGATCCTAAGTCTCTTCTCAAATAGTTTACAACAAAAATGGTTGGCATAATAGGGATGAGTGGTGGGACAAGGAAATGGAGATTTAACATGTATAGTGTAGAATGACATGACAACATTACTAGAGTTATTGCATAATTCCTTTTTATTCAAGGAAAAAGTATAGAACCGTGTGTTTTTTTTAAAATAAGCTACAAATGTCAAATATACAATTGAGATCAACAAGATTTAGAGTGTTCCTAATGACAGTTTTGTTGCAATTACTACTACTTTCTCTCGTAGGACATAGGTTCAGTAGAGACAGCCACATTCTTCTAGTCATACATTGTAGACAAGAGTAGGATTGATGTTAGGACCTTCATCCACTTAGAGTGTTGTGGCCCAATCATGAGATGTGCAACTGAAGGATGATATAGATGATGTCATTGCAGAGTTCTTCTTTGCCAATGGAATCTCATTCCATGTAGCTTGATCTTCTTATTATAAGGAGATGATATTGATGGTGGAAAGGGGAGGATCATCATATGTGTCACCAGGTGAAAATTCTAATGGTTTGCCTCAATCTAGACACACCAATTTGCATATTGAAAAATAGTTTCTTTCATCCACTAGTAAAATTTTCAAATAGTTTGTGAACTTTTCATGAAATGTGGCTCTTGTTGTAGTTTGTGTTTCGACATTGATTTTGTAACATCATTGAAAAATAATTTAAACTATAAACACACATATTAATTGCATACAAAAATCACTGAGTTTCAATAGATATCTTGATTCAGATTATATTATTTAACACCCAACTCATATTCTTACTTGAAGTTTAAGAGGAGAATCATTTTAACAAACAGTTTGCATGTACACTCTTTCTTTGGCAGGATTTCACTGGTAGTTTGTATTACAAAATCATTGTTCATAAATATGTTTAAAAGAAACACAATAAGAGAAATAAAGATCCCCTTTATTTAATCGCCTTATGTACATACCAAATTATAGAATTGATTGACCTTGACTCCAACGAAATGATACCGAATCAACACTCAAAAACATGAATCCTAGATGCACATCAATCTAAAATGTCCAATAACAGTCCATAAATTTTTGAGTTTATTTCTCTAAAGTTGCTAGAAACTTCATGAGATCTGTACAAGCCATTGTCATATCTCAATCAACAGCACCAATATTGAGGAAAATGACTATGGGGCAGAAAATTTGCACCCAATGGGAAAATTATTTTTGATTTAATCATTAAATTAAAAATCACAGACAGTTCACTCTCTTATTGGTTAGTGATCGAGGAGATCATTTGCTAACCAACTAAAAGAAATGATGCCTTTGACAAACCATGTAGTATCAAATTGCACTACCATACCTTTAGTTTTTATTTAATAACACATGATTGCCATGTTCATTGAAACTTGTTTTTATAACCATACTGGAAAAAATAATACATACCTTATGCTCCTTCATTATGATAATATTCAAGTAACAAGAAACAATCTTAGGTTGTGGGAAAATTGAAACTATGAACGCTTCCTCATGCTTAGACTAGAAATCTTGAACATTAGCAAAGTGATTTACCAAGCTCATGTCAACCTAAAACTTCATATCTGACATCTTATGACAATCAAGAGCATAAGGATTATTGTTCACCATTAACACATTAGTGTTTTCTTCAAATACTAAATTATGGTAACTTTATAGTGCTTGTAATGTCTTGTGCCAAACTCACACCAATTTAAACTACTTCTATACTAAATATCCTTCAAGTGAATTTTGTCAAACAATTGACATACTATTGTGTGATTTCAAATGTGTGTATGGTTTTAGACATTAAGTCCAACACTTTGCGTGCAAAAGCTAACTATGTTATAAGGAAACTATATTTGAAGTTATTCATGGAAAGATAGGATGCAACCTCAAATCATTAGATAGCCTTGATAACAATATAATTGTAATTTCATTGTAAAATCCTTAAAAAATTACATTGTACTTATAAGTTTCTCATTCATACAATTTGGAAAGCAATTATGAATTTGCAAAGTCCTTTTATTTCTTAATTATTTATTTGCAACAATTTGATAAAGTTTACAAAGTAGGATATATAATTTTGACCTATTATTACAAAATCAATCTTGAGATGAACACCAACATACAAATTTGAAATATACAACAACAAATCAATTCACATTATCCTTGCAATGACTCCACTGTTCATCAATCCTTGCCTAGTTGACATGTTCTAGTCCCGTATTGATTTTTTCAATGTATCCGCTAAACCTATATTGGGTATTCATTGTAGTCAAGACTCTCCATGTTCTCTATGTTCAAGTTCCCAAGATGACAATCTGAAGTAGCCCCAACTCTCTTAGAATGACCACTATTTAGTCAATTACTAAGAATTTGACAAATACAACACCGCACGATAGCCAAAAACCTCACAATAAAGTATATAACAAATGCAGTTCAAACCAAAATAGAAAACCTAATAACTCTCAAAATGGAAAGTTGGAGGGGGTGGTACATCCTTTTCATATGATCCCTCCATGAATCAACAACAAGAAAGCTTCAAACTTGTAAAGGAATTATGACCACAATATTACCACAACTATAAATATTAATCTTTGTCTCCAATAAATCACAGTCCCCTTAATTTTCATGGCAATAGAAAAAATAATATCTCATTTTCAGTGATAATTCTTTGCCTTCAAAACCATTCCAAATAAGGGTCGTACTTAGTCTCAAAGTTCATGATATTGTTGTGAAATAATTAACCTGACTAAAAGAAATAATCATTGCCTTCGAAATTTTTTCACAACTTCTGAAAAATAAATATTTCCCTTCAAGTTTGATTTCTTCCAATATTTAGAAATAGCGGCCAATGTCAGCAAAAGGAACCTGTTCACCACAAATATTAAAATCAAAATATTCTACTAGACTTTGGCCAAATATACATTTTGGATTCTATATTCCACTAAACTTATAATTTTCATACAATAATAACTTATTTCTCAAATAGAAGAATATATTCAAACCACCAATTAATTCATAAAATGTAAAGATATAATATTCTTATTTTTCCAAATGAGAAACATCAACAAATATTATACTTCTAAAACATATTTCAATCTTACAAATTGGGCGCAAGTCATTGTGAATCCACTCCTTAGAAGAACTAGGGTTTTTGTCCAGCCCTTTTGTCAATCTATTGAAGGTTTATGTCCTTAGAGATCCAATTTGATGCAAGTATCAATATATCAATTCATAATAAAATCTATAAGCATGTCAAATGAGCCTCTTATTCCTTCTTTTATAGATTTCTCAAAGGGGGTGACCCTCTTCTCCAGGCCATGTGAGATTATAAGTTATCTTTATTTTATAACTCTTGGCCTTCCCATAGAGTGACTTTAATTTAATAATTCTTCATTGACATAAAGTCACTTAAATTGCTTAAGTAAATAATTAAATTAAGTTGTCATTTAAATTTGATATAATCTGATACCTATTAAAACTTAATTATTTAGCTAACTTCTAATGTCGCAAAAAGGGACATTGCAGTACTCATTCCATCTATCCCCTAGTTTTGGTTACTTATCAAAAGTGGTTGTTCTATTAGGTCTATGCCTCTGAAAATTGCCTGTTATAAGAACACTTTCATGATTGCAATCTACACCTTCACACTCTTGATGCTCTTCCCAATCCTTATAAACACATGGAACCATCTAAGTATGTGAGTTGCATGAAACTTCATCTAACTCAAAGATTGAGTTATCATAAGTCACAACAACATCTACCTAAAATAAGGAATTGTAAACCAACTGAAGGTTGTCCTTTACTCCAAATTTATACCAAGGTTCTGGCTGGTATTTTTAAATTTTATTATTTGATCTCTTGGGACAGTTGTCCAAATCATAATTTTATTGTATGTTGTCAAGAAATACCTAATCACCTCCTAGATAAACTTAGTCCTTCCTTTTTTCTCTTGCTCCCTGAAATGATTAGGGACAACAATCTAATTTTTGGCTTCTTGAAGAGAAATTTTCATAGTCTCCAATATCTCACGAGTATCCTTAAGCTCTACATGATGAGCTTATCGACCTCATTCTCCTTTCCCTTCAATTTATCAACATACACTTTAACAACCTTTAAGATAATATCTTTGTTTGAAAGTAAATACAAATAATCAAATTTTATTGATTAAGGGGCTACTTTGACCACCTACAAGTTTGCAAAATAAGAATAACCTTCCATGCCCTTTTGTCTCCTTTCAATTTTAGCCTTCTAGTAGAGGTCTTTAATGATCTTATGAGTGTAATCATAATGTACCAAGGTTGTAACAATCATACTATCAGTGATCTTTAGTCGATTCTTCAAAGTATGTGTCTCAACACCATCATCTTGAAATGTATTTTTTGATTGGTCCTCCAAATCAGCCTCTTGAATGTCAACTTCTTGGTATATTTTAGATTCATAAGTTAGGACAACCCCTTCAATAGACAGTTTACTATTTTTTGCAATAATTTCATATTCATAAGGTAGACCTTCTTCTAATGGCATGTTATTTCCCATTCACAATTTACCAATTAAGGATCCTCAATTAAATCCATTTTCTCACCAAATTTGGGACCTTCCAAGTTACTAGTTTTGTCATCCAAAATGTTAGGATTAACAAGACAGAAATAACAATTACATGCAGAAATATAACATATATCAGATAATAATAAACCAAAAATAGAAGAGAACACAAGACACAAAGATTTAATGTGGTTCACCCAATCCTTGGGCTACGTCCACCAAACAACAAAGTCCAATATTATTCTTATCCAGTGATTACAATCTGATCGCAATGCGCAAATCCCTTACAGCTCAATACCGTCGTAAAATATACAACATAATAATGAAACCCTAACCCTAAGCCAATTTATACAAACTTTATGCCGCTTTAGGGTTAGAACATGTCGGCCCATAAATTGGCTGAAAATAAGCCTCAAAAAAATTTGACTTGGGGGCTCCACCCCCGGACCCCACGCATTGCAGAAAGGTAAAACACTTTCCTGGATAGTACTTTCCTGATCAGTCACCACAATATAACACAAAATAAAATCACACATTAGTGGAGTGTTGCAATGAAAAATATGTGATTCAACATACCTTTCAAGGGTATTGTCAATGTCATCATAGGCCTCAAAAACCTTATTTGATTGATCTGAATGCAAAGTCAAGGTTGTTGTTATGTCATCATTTTCAAAAAAAATCTCATCATATGAAAATTCATGCACTTCCTTGGAGGCATCTTGAGACTAATGTACTCTCATCTCAAGTTAGGCCACCTTCTCTCAATTCTATAACCTTTTTTTTTTTTCCTCAACACCACTGGGCCGCAATAATTTATTTTCTTAATAATCCCATGTATGTGATTTGGTGTCTAAGCCTCCTCACATGTGAAGCAAATATACTCTTTTCTCATTTGGTTCTTTTTCTTTTTTGGAAATCCTAAAACCTATAAACCCAATTAAGTTAGCTCCTCTTTGTTCAATAATTTTTTGAACTTCTCAATTTTATGCTTAACCAATGTTTTTGAGAGCTCATAAGTCATAGGTTATATAGCTTTCTCCTTCCTCCAAATGGCCAACAAGTCAAATTGCAACCGCTTGCAGATATCATCGTTCTCATTTAAGAGTAAAGAAAAAATAGTTTTCATACTAGTTCTCACATTGCCTAGATGGTGTTTTTTTTTTTTTTTGTTTAAGAAGCATTGAAACACTTGAAGAATCAAATCATTGCTCTTGAGATCAATCATAATGATAAATGACCTTAATCTTGCCATAATTTCTAAAATTTTAGCTCGCTTACCAAAGGTAGGGCCTTTGACATCATGTAACCCATGAAAGCTCTCTACAAGCAACTTTAAAACATTCCTAGGTACATCATTATTATAAGGTTCTATAAGAGTTGTTATTCATGTAATCTCACTAAGACATGAAGAAAATACAAGCCCGACATCTTCATGAGAATGCTCTAAAAACTTGTGTTGGACCAAAGCAAACATTAACAATTTTAAGGCCCAATTTAGGGCCTCCAATTTGACTGGTCTACTTTAGACAAATATAATTCTAATTCCTCCAACTTAGAAAGAACATTATCTATAAATCTCATGGACTCTAGTTCTAATCCAATCATAAAAATCCAATTTACTACTTACTTCCTTTTCTTTCTGTAAATCCCTTTGTTGAACAAACTTAAATGTATCGTTGAACTCTTTTGACAAAGGACCAATTTTCCAATTTTCTCTTGGCTTCATGCTTTTTTTCAAATTAAATTCAACCAAATCTAATGCTCATTTCCACAAGATGGCAGGTTCATTGGCTTTGATACCTTTGTAATGGCCTGCCTCAATCTAGACACACCAATTTGCATACTGGAAAATAGTTTATTTCTTCCACTAGTAAATTTATCAAATAGTCTATGAACTTTTCATGAAATGTGGTTATTGTTATAGTTTGTGTTTCCATATTAACTCTACAGCATTTTTCAAAAAGAATTTAAGTTATAAACACACAGATTAACTGCATACAAAAATCATCGAGTTTCAATAGGTATCCTGATTCAAATTATATATTTAACACGCAACTCGTACTCTTCCTTAAAAAGTTTTCTAGAGAAGAAGTATTTTAGCAAATAGTTTACATGTACATTCGTTTTTGGCAAGGTTTCGTTGGTAGTTTGTATTATAGAATCATTGTTCAAAAATATCTATAAAAGAATCACAATAGTAGCAATAAAGCTTTGCTTTATTTAATTTCCTTATGTATATACCAAATTATAGACTTGGTTGACCTTGAGTCTAATGAAATGGTACAAAATAAGTGCTTAGAAACATGAAGGTCATGCACAGAAATCCGAAATGTCCAATAACAGTCCATAAAATTTTGAGTTTATTTCTCCAAAGTGGCTAGAAACTTCACGAGACCCATATAGGACGTTGTCGTATCTCAATAAGCAACAACAATATTAAAGTGATTGTTTATAATGCCACCTATTGGAAAGTACAGGATCCTGGAACCCATCTCAATATCAACTTATATACATAAGGTATCTTCTCTAGCACTCAAGGAATATCATATATTGGAAGTATTCAAGTATAAGCCCTTTGAATAATCTACCAGATCCATGTAATATTCTTTTGAGTTGATAGGCAATTATTTAAGACTCATTATCTCGCACTCAACATAGAAATAAATGATTAAGATTCGTCGTCATCTCAAGTGAAGTTGAATTTTTGCCAAGAAAATATACCAATGGTCTATTATCGTTCCAATGTTTCTTCCGCACAAAGACTCATAACTCCTCTATCTATGCAAGTATTGAGGACCATCTACTCGACAAGTAGCTAAAATGACAGTAGCTTCACTGTACCTGAAGAAATCAATAAACTTTTTATCGTGAACAAGACAATCTAATGACACTAAGTAGTAGAATACCCAGCTTGGAAAAAACCAATCTGAGAGATGATGATGACTTCGCACAATCTTCCCAAAGAGTACACTTATATGTTTTGATATTGCGCAAATCAAATCAATTGTTTAGACCACCTTCACGCCAATATAAAATATATGACCAGTATATATCAAAGTCGACGCTTCTTGAAATAATAAGTCGCAAGGAACAACTCTAACAAATAAGAAGGCATGATAATCATATATGTTTTAATCAAACTTTATAATATAGTCGTGCTTTGTGAATAATTGACTCTTTTGGGTGGAAGTATAAATGATGGATGCTAGTAATTAATAAAATCTCATTATGGTATTATTGACAGGGCTTTTGTGTGCATGGGACAACAAAGAGATGATTCAGGTGTGTTTTTCAGCCAATTTTGCCTAAAAGATGAGAAACAAACCGAGTTTCTTATTCTGTCAAGCACCTAGATGTCGAGCATGACACTGTTGGATTAACTTAGTTGGACACACAACTGTTTGTTCAAGGGCGTACTAATTTTGGGAAGTTTTTGAATACTTGGATTTCTAAAAGAGAGCATTAGAGCAGATTACAATTAAACAATAAAAGATAGGACAAAGTTAAAGAACAATCAAAGTCTACCTATAATCACTTCACCATTTTAATCCATCAACTTTACTCAAGAATAATGTAGTAAACCAATAACATATATGTTATCATCAACCGGCATATGTTAAAGAAGTTAGATCCATTCCATGTTAGAAACAAAGATAACATTCAACACAAAAAATATTCAAGCATTCTAGAGTAAAGGACAACACAAAATTAAAATGATACATATTTTACCAATGACCACAGTGTACTCAAAATAGCTGGGTAAACCACTATTATTGCTTTGATTAAATATAATATTCTCTAACCATCACTGGTTCGCATACATCACTCCACGGAAGCATAAGATCAAGCTAACACAAACAGAAAAGAGGTTAGAAATGCTAAAACTAGTCTATTAGGTGCCTCAAAATCATCAACTTTGCAAACCCTAACAATGACCCGAAATGATACATTTATAGGAATTTTACCCTTGTACAATTATTTACATATCCCCAGAAAGGAGAGAGAAGAAGGAAGAAGGAGGTTCACATCCTAAGAAAGTGTATTGATGGTGTGCAAGTCTAGTCTCGTACTCTATACATCTTCTGAACCTTGGACCTATCTCATTAATGTCGAGTCAACAGTCTGTCTCATTGCCATCTGTATGTACTCTTCCTTAAATGCAGGAATAACACTCAACTAGTAGGATAGGAGGAAATGTCTATGGAGTGCCCATTCTGTATGTCAATTCTATTTGACATTCATACATGTACCTTCCATTCCATAAACACTATTTTTACTATAGGAGTATGAATGTGAGGGGCTGAATGTCCATGTCGGTAAGTGAGCCTCGATGGTGACACCTAAAATAATAAAAAAATGGAAAAATAAAGAATACCGAAATATGGTGCAATACAGAATCCCAAAGTCCCTTCAGACTTAAAAAATAAAGAATGAAAGAATGGGGTTGCGGGAGTCAATCACCCTAGGGAGACCTCTTTATACCACTTAAAACTTTCAATGCACACATCTATGGACTCCTTGTATGGTTTTTTGACCCACTACATCTGGAATTTGGCCTCTTTCAAAGCCGCCTTTGTCTGGTATGTGTATTCCCTCATCTTCGCGGTGGTCTTTTGTATCTCGTATGTTTCTAAGATTATTTTTGTACACTCATCCATGACATTTTAATCGAAATTGCGGAAGGAGTGAAAATATTCCTCTATTCGCTTCTCAAAACCGGTCATCAAAGAATTAAAAATGGCGAGTTCATCCACACTATCCAGGTGGGAACCCATTATCTCCTATATATATGTTGTGAATCATGCAACATGCTTGTGAGTGACGTTTGCATGATGTCCACTTTGAAATTGAGCTTTCAGAGACTGATGTCTAAAAACCTTACATCCTCATTCTCAAGAATGTCGACTGCTACTATCTCATCTTCGCTATGGCCCCGTTTGTTATGAGGGGTGGAATTGGAATTTGATGTCTAAAATCAGGATTTGGGTTCAAATCTGCTGTTTGGTGCGTTAAAACAATAACCCGAATATAGTTTCCATCTTCCAATTTTGGGCAAAAATGAGGGTTTCCATCTTCCACCCAAATAGGTGGAATATGATTTCAAAACCTGGTTTTATGTTTTTGTTAACCTCATTTTATAAATTTGTCAGGTCCGTGAATTGAGGATTGGGATATAATCCATGTCATTACTGTGCATGCCATGGCAATCCAGAACAGTAGGAATGATGTTCGGTAATCTCGATCTGATTCCTCATACCAGATTTTACCTTGATCTATGTGTGACTGTCCCCATTCTCCCACCGTGCCCTTTGAAGGAGAGAGACCCTTGGTATCGTTGTATCTCTATGCAGGGTCTTTATCGCTGTCGAAACATCGGCTGGAACACCTGGGTTTGGGCCGAACTACCTACTACTATGATTACGGCTTTTCAAGTGACTTGTGTGCAATCACCACTTGATCGGATCAAAGCTTGATCGATGCTATTCTCTCTCGGATCTTTGCCGACAGGAGTAGTACCAATTTCAAGAGTATTACCAGTAGCAGGAAAGGCAAAGGCACCTAAAGCAACACCACCTATTGTCTGATTAGTCCTACGTGAATGCTCAGAGCTTGACGAGTTGCTGATTATACTGGAAGGTCTACAAAATAGATGAAAAGCATCATTGGCAGGGAATTAAAATGTTCTCCCGATAGAGAAGTCATCGGCCAAACCACAACCATCGAAAGGTGAGATTAAGTGATGTCTAACAGGCTATGCTACGCCGATGAACATAAGATTCCACATGCTAATTCATTCTACAGAATAACATAGAGACGTTCCTCAGTGAAACACGGTCATTGAAGTCTCTCATGATACCAAGCCACAGACAAAATGACAGAAAATGCACGCAAAATATTTGGCATATGTGTTCTCAAGGTGTATTGATCGCATGATCCACAATTACAGACACCCATTTCCAACATCCTTTTGTCAGGTACCGGCTATGAGATTCAGAAGGGATTTGGGTATTCATGTGAGATTTAGAACGGATTTGGGTATTCTATTTCTAATTTCAAACTTGGCAACTAAACGTAGAAGATGGATTGACTAATCCATCTTTCGAGTCAACCAAACAGTCCAAATTAAAACCCGAAGATGCAAAATCGGAATTTCAAAACCTGATTTTGTGATAATCAGGTTTTGAGTCAAATTCCAATTCCCCAAACAAATGGGGCCTATGGTATTGGAATACTATATCCTGGATATGGTCAATTCAGAAAGATGCTGCATATTCAGGAAGCTGCTTATCCTCAAAATGAAATTCGGAATATGGTCTGACCCGTTTGGTTCACCCGGAAAATGAATGAGAAGATGCATAAGGAATTTTAATTCTTTATTTTTTAATTTCTTTGAATATGGTGTGTATATATACACACATGCACACATGTGTATATATACATACATACATGTGTGTGTATATACACATGTATATATACACACATGTGTATATGTGTGTGTATACACACACATACATATGTGTGTGTGTATACACACATGTGTGTATATACACATACAAGTGTGTATCCATGTATACACATATACACACATGTGTATATATATACATACGTGTGTATACACATATACACATTTATGTATATATACACACATACATGTGTATATATATACACACATATACACATGTGTATATATATACACACATACATGTGTATATATACACACCATACATATACACATACAAGTGTGTATCCATGTATACACATATACACACATGTGTATATATATACACGCATACACACATTTGTGTATATGTACACACATATACACACACCATACATGTGTATATATATAGACATATACACATGTGTGTATATACACACATACACACACCATACATGTGTATATATACACACATATACACACATACATGTATGTATGTATATATACATATGTGTATATACACACATACATGTATGTATATATACACACATACATGTGTGTATATATACACATGTATACACACACACACACACACACACACACACACACACATATATATCCTTATAGCAATATAATATACATCTTTATAGTCATGGATCCCACGAAATATTAAATTTGGTATTGTAAAAATTGGAATTGGAATTTGAAATTCCAATTCCACCTATTTAGGTGGAAGATGATATTCCCATTTTGGGGGCAAAATGAGAATTTCGGAAATCCAATTCCATTTTTTTCCAAGGACCTAAACATGGAATTTGGCATTATCCAGAATTAGATAATGCCAACTCTGGTCCAATTCCTGATGCCATTCTTCAGACTCTTCATCTAATTTTTCATGTGGGGTGGTGTCAATGTCTCATATAACCACTTCATCGCAGAACTCACGCTTGATTTTTATCGCCTCAAAATAATAGTTTATTGACTCGGAGAGGAAATCACAATCCTTCTCCACTTGTTCATAAATCTATTGGTTTCTAACGATGGCTTTTCTCTTTATTGCCTATGAAGAATTCATCTCTTCCTATAGGATAAATGCCAACGTGGATGTGTCACGATCTTGTGGGGAAATGGAAGAAGCTAAATCCCACAAATTTTTTTTGTATTAGGCTAATTTAGCCTTCAACATCTTCTTTGTCATACCCTTTCTCAATCCTCTTGTGTACTGTGCTAGTGGCATCATTGAGTTTGTCGAGTTCTCCCCACTTAGATAATTTCCCTAGATTGATTTGGGTAGTCTAGCAATATGTGGGGGTGACCTATGATTGGTCTTTATCTGGAGGTGCAATGGAAACCTCAACTACCTTTTCTCCTTGCTCATTTCTTCTAGTGGCAAAAATGTTCTTTTCTTTCTTCGCCTTCTTTGGAGGCGCAAGTATGACCATGATGTTCTAGAGAGAGGCCTTCTAATACTTCGGGGGATGATTTATCTTGAACCTGGACTCCAACCATTGAGGTGGGGTCAGGGCATTAAGCTCTATTTCCATGGTGTCCTAGGAGATAGACATTGCTCCTCCCTGCCCTTATGTATTCTCAGGAGGACAAATCCCAGGAGCCTTTGTCACTGTCTTCTAAGGAGGAGTCTAGTTGTCTAGATGTGGGTTTATAATTGTGCCTGTGGGTCTAGTTTTCATGTGTTCATTGACCTATTTCCCCATCATCTATTTTTATTGTTCCTCATGTTGCCTCCAGAGTTCCTCTTTCTTTGAGAGCTCTTCTCACAATATCTTCTTTGTGGCCTCCGTGGATTTTCAATGAACATCCTCTTGTTGTTTCCTTTTTGCTTCTTGTTTCTAGAGGACATCTTACTTATTCGCTTTCCTATTCCCTTATTCAAGGCGCAATCTTTCATCCTCTTCTCTTTTCTACTCTTTGACCTTTTGGGTAGCTTCTTTTTCCCTGAGCAATTGGGCCTCATGTTCTTGAGCTACTTATTCATTGTGGAGACATATTTCTTCTACATTGGCCTATTCTCTTTCTTTAGCCTCTTCTTGTTTCTTTTTCTCTACTTCTTATGTATCTTGAAAGAGGGAGACCTATTCCTCCAGGGTGAGCAACATGTTTATGTCCTCGACCTCCAGAGGTCAAGCTCTGTGTAGTCTTGTACTTTCTCAAGGACAGACTCCTTTGTAGATGGAACTTGTTGTGGTGGTAGAGGAGCCTGGGTCTCTAGAAAGGGGACTTGTTCTGGGAGGTCCAAGAGGTAGTGCTTATTCTCTTTGGAGGTAGCTAGGCTCTAGATATTTTCATTTGGGAGCAGATGAGTGGGGCATCATCATCAGACGGGGTTCCCTCACTGTCCTCATTGATTATTATTGACCTTATTTCTCGATGGGATGATGAATCTTCACCCATTGGGGTGGTCTTCGTAGGGACCGATCCACTGGGAACCTATCCTTTTGGGGTGCCCATGCTGAGTGTTGTTCGTGGGGGAGCTTGGAATGCTAAGGGCATGACAAAAAGCCCAAATTTTACCCCTTGATCCACTGCAGATACCGATTTCCATGCTTGGTGCATCTTTTACCCTAACTCCTGCATTACAACTATTGGGGAAGCACCTTCTAGGGGGTTTGTATTTTTGGAGGATTTTCCTCCTTTATTCACTTTCTCCTTCCTTTGCTCTTACTTCTTTGGAGGTTGCTTGCTTTGTGTCTTGGCTTTTTGTGAGCTCTTGGAAAGATGGAGGTCAAAAACTTTGTGGTTGCGAGTAATTACTTTTGCACTGAGAGCCATTATTTCTAATTCTTGTGGTGGGTCCCATCAAACTGGGAGAGGTTCCATTGGCCTATTTCTTCAGCCTTGTAGGCCGGATCAAAAATTTCCTCTTCATTTTTAAAATTCTCCAGAATGTCTTAGAGTCCAAAATCTTGGATTTGAGGGGATCTCATCCTATAAAATTGACAAATTGACATCACCTCTTATCAAATTCATTCAACAAATATGCCCAAAATTCTTTGACTGCAATCTTATGTACATGGTATGCATTAGGAAGAAAGCCTTTTAATTTTTTCTTCGAGTCATAGGGATCCCACTCATTGTCAAATTCCTGGAGGTTTAAGCTCTTCAGCTAAAAAATTGCTTACTTAGCAGCAGTGGTGGATTCACACTTGTAATGGCAGAAGGAGAAACCAACTCCGCGCTTATGCTTTTAGATCATCAATGCCAGTGTGTCCAGAATCTACCTACAAAATTCTAACAAAATTATCATGTTTGTACAATGTCGGGGAAGGAGGTAAGGCTTTCCAGTAAAATTAGCTATCTATAAGTATGTGCACGTTCAGGGTCGGGTGAACTACCATCCCCATCCTTCTACTAATGCCATTACATCCTTGGTGAGCCAAAATTTAACATCTTTAGTCAATCTCTTTATTCTATAAAAAAATGAACGCGTCATTGATGCAATGAAAATTGGCTACGAAATTATCAAAATGCAACTGAGGGTAGAACTCCTAGGGGAGGTGTGATGTCCCCTTTCAAATAAGAATTTAATAAATAATAATATTAAAATATAAAATTAAATAAATAAATAATAATACACACTAGGACGATATATGTTTAAATAAGTTTTAATTAAAGATTTAAACTTATTATTAAAAGAAACCAGCGAATTCTAGACGGGGGCACTATTATGAGCCTCGATTAATGTATAAATCCTCACCATTAAGTGTATGTTTATTGTACCTATTACATTTAAAATAAAAGAGAGAGATCGTATTGTCATTGTCAATATATTTAAATTAATTAAAATAAGTTATAATATACAACGTAATATTATATCCAATTAATTAAATATCATTATATAATAATATATATTATAAAATATATATTATTATATATGTAAATGTTATCATAAATTTGGAAATTAAAAATATCAATTGTAAATAATAATGTAGTAAATTAATTACAATAATATATATATTTTAACATTGAAAAGGAGTCGGTTTATATTTAAACAAGTCGCCACCTTTAATGGTGCGATTGAAACCGCAACCTTACGACCGCGACCAGTCGCACGAGCGATTGGTGGGAGGGAACATGACTCCCCCTCAACATCACATATTTATAAGGGAAATAATACAAGATAGTGGGGGGCAAAGGCACAAAAAGGGAAAAGATAAAGTCAGCAAGGAGCGAATCAACATTCTGCATAAGGGAGAGAGTCGATAACAATCTATAAGTATTAAAAGATATATATATATATATATATATTCGATAATAGAGGGGTTTTCAATATTATTCATAAAAAGATAAAATAAATACATTTCAAGTATGATCTAGACACAAAGTTATGTCTTGCCGATAATTCAGGCCATAGTACAGAAATTTTTTTTAAAATGGTGGGACCGCCTCACCACCAAATACAAAAAAGTCCAGTCCCAAGAACTAAAAGATTTTCGACCAAAATATGCAGAGAGAGGAGAAAGTTGCATGAAATTTTTTGAGAAAGTAAAGATTGCACTATCGTTCGCACTA
>MU228095.1:3547850-3559321 GCA_018584345.1 Thuja plicata
ATATATATATATATATATATATATAAGAATTACTATTATATAAGGAGATGACAATTTCATATTTATAGGAATAAGTTATTTCAGATTAAAGGTAATTAATAAATGATATTGTAATGTAATTAACAGACTTCAAATCTAAATTAACAAAGTAAATTTTCTTATTTACTTAATTTATTATTCAAGATTATTAAAAGAACTCTCAATCTTAAAATAGAGAATTTGAAGGGGATAAAGTCCCTACTAAGCCAATATATACTGATGACCCACATATCCATATGTAATTGAGCCTTGGACAGGGGACACTCTTCCAAGAAGAGGAATGGACCAGATAATGGTCAGCCTACAAGCCCTGAGTGATGCGCCTCTAGTGGACGAAGACAAGATCGGGCCAAAGGATTATAGAAGATCCTTATTAAGGTCATGAGACCGACCTGGTAGACTTCGTTCAGGAAGTCCCTAAGGATGCACTCTAGAGGACGGTGAAAATATTTAATCAGAGGATCAAAAGGGTCCTCATTAAGGTTATGAGCCCGACCTGGTAGACTTTCTTTTGGAGGGGTTATTAATGGGGTAGATAGCTAGTTAATTAGTTTTCTTTTGTATATATATTTTCAAATTGTTCTTACTAATGTGTATTTTGTAGTTTCACCCTTAAAGAAATGAACCCGTAATACTGGGGACATTACAGGAGGGCATTTTTCAAACCATCTCATTGTGACCCCCGCGTTTCTAGGCCTGCTTGGCGATGCTTTAGTCTGGCCACCAAATAGATGACATAGGATGTCATGTAAAACTATTGGGACTTGGCGACTGTGAGGAGTTTCTTATGAAGCTCTTTGGATAAAATATACACTTATTCACAATACATTGAGCCATTGCATATGCCAGGTATGAAATAATACATCCATACCTGATAAGTTTTTGCATCTAGCTTCCCGAAGATACGATATAATGTTGTGATGATGGCCTGGATGGGTGGGAGAAATTCAAAGTATGAGATCGTGTTTGAAATATTAGCACACATATTATCTTTGTCCTTCCTTGGGGGAATGAGTCAATTCTCATTCAAAAACTATTCGTACATAGCCTCCTGTCGTGCATACTGGGTCAGTGCCTCCTCACTTATAACGGTGGGCTTGTGTCTCTTTGGGAATTGGAGGACATTGTGGGTTGCATCAAGAGTAAAATTTGTAATCTCATACATTCACACACTTCCTTATGACATCATAGTAGTGGTGGGAAATGGTCGAGACTAACTTCGAGGACTGGAGTGATTGTGGGAAGGAAGCTGTGTGGAAGAGTGCAGAGTCATGAAGTTTTTGGTAGAAGTGGGAACCTATTGGTGGGTTATCCAATGTGGCTCTTATGGCACTCAAGTTGACATCTCTGATGTTGGTGTCCATAATATTTTGAACTTTACTCTCCAACTTGGAGATCTTGACCTCTCCCTAGTATACATATTTCATGGTAATGGGGGTCTTTTCTAGAAGCAACTCTGCCTTAGTCTTCTTGTCGGGAGGAGCCGGTGGTGCTAGCTCTAAGTTTGCCTCGGGTGCTTGTATTGGAGCTTCCATAGTATAAACATGTATCTTTCAATATAAATAAGACTTTATTCAGTACCGTATGAAAACATTTTATTCTTCTACACTAGTACCCCAGAGACCAAGGTTCGGGGCATTATGTTGGACATCTGGGTGTTATCTTCCCTTAAGAATAAGGGATGATCGAGAAGGGATGCCTGGGACACTAAGTTTGAAGATACTCTCCTTGGTATCACCATTGGGTTGCAAGAGAGGGGGATCAGGCACAATAGATCGAAGGTCTAGGAAAATATTTCCTAGTGGGATAAGGCAGACTAGAGGTAAGGATTCCAGACCCATGGGTCTGATATGAATTTAATTTGATTATTTCTACTCTAAGGTGCAGTCTCTATCGCTGGTTCTCAAGTGGGGGATTCTAGAAAAGGAGGTCCGATTTGGACTTAGAAATACAAGAACCTGGGAATTCAAACTTGGGGATGAGCATGAAAATACTCATTGGCCAAGAGTTCTAAAAGCCAAAGATATGATGACACATTTAGGATTAAAAATGTCAAAAATGAGTGGAAATACACCAGAAGAGTTGCTCGACTCATGAGGCACACTATGAAAAGGGAAAAATCAACCAAGTTAGGGGAAAAACCCTAGCAATTAATGCACTTGCAAAACCCTTAGAATGGTGTGCGTTAACTTACTATTGTATGACATAGGACATACATGAAGGATACCTAAAAGCCCTAATTTGTGAAATTCTCAAACCAAAATATACTACATTGTAATTCCAGGGAACGAGGAAACTTGAAAATGAAAAATTGAAGGACCCTTACATGGCTAGGGAATATATTTCACTTGGAAATCAGTTATTTCTATGATAAGGTTAGAAACCCTAAACTATGAAATGGAAAAAAAACACAAAAAAAAAGAGTAATACAAAAAGAACATGCAAAAAAATCAAAAAAGTAGAAAAGAAATCCCTACCTTCTTGAAATATGCATGAGAAAACACATAAATCCACTTGAAAGCAACTAAGAATGCAACAACAACCTCAAAAAAGTCAACAATTTAGGTCGTTAGTAAGCTTGGTCGCACTCAAAGCTCACTATTCACTTTTGATCACTTGGTGAATTAAAATGAGCTACAAATGACCTTTTATAACATGTTGGTCTAAGTGCATTAAATGCACACTATCCTTTGCTGCTGACAGGTGATGTTTTATGGCCAGAGACTGGGGTCATGAGATCTGAACACTACATAGAGCCAAACAACCCCAAGAGCATTATGAAACCTTGAGGTTTGAGGATCTGACAAAAAAAAGGCAAAAAAGGTAACAACTTTGGAGTCACAGACTTCGAAGCATCAAAAGAGAAAGAAGGCAAGACAAACAAAGAAACAAAATGAAAGAAAGGAAAAGAAAAGAGGAACCCAACATTTTGTCGAACAAAATGTTGGGACGGGTATGCAAGGCATAACAAGTATAACAAAAACTTTTTCCAATATTTTCTCAATAACAAATCGCTAATAAAGCATATTTGTGGCACCAAAATATATGCGATAAAACCAATTCTTCATACAAAAAGAACTTTATTATTCAATGAAAATAATTGCTTCAATAGTGCAGTGCAAATGTATTATCAAATTTGTATATGTATTTCAATAGCCCTGATATTTCTAAAAAGAGACTTGACAAAATTTAATGAACTTATTTGTTGAAGCCTTTGTGAGATTTTTCAAATTGAACATCCAACAAACTGATCAATGGTGTACAATGGTGGATCCAGTGATTAATCCAATCCGAAGATGGATTTGGGTTTCCATCCAAATTGCTAAGAAACTCTGAGGGTTTTTTGTCCTCAGATTTCCTATAAATGAAAGCCAAATCTTTTTAAAAAATCTCTAAGAAAAAATAACAACCAAACATATCATGAATGATCCACAAGTGCGAATTGAGGACCATGATCTTGGCTAAGAACTATTCAAAGCTCAATATTTTGATGGATAAGATGAAGGCGTGTTGGGTGGAGTTTGGATGCAACACAATTATGGATGGGTAGATGGACATTTCACATCGTCCACACATCAATATGATGGTTACATGTGGAGAGGGCTCATACTTTCTCAAGGTGTTTGATTGTATAAGGCATTACAAAGATGTTGATTTTCAGTTTGAGGTTCTTAGGGGGGCTATTTAGGAGATTGGGTCACAAAATATGGTCCAAGTATGATAGATACAACAAGTGTGCAGAGATGCAAGAAAACTTATTGAGGTGGCCTACAAACATATTTGGTGGACTCCATGTTGTGTGCACGCCATTAGCAATGCACCCAAGGACACGAGAAATAGTGAGTGGATTAGAGGAGTGGTCAATGATGCAAGAGATATGCAAATGTTTATCTATAACTACCACACTTCACATTCACTCTTCAAGAGATTGAAGAAGGAGTTCACAAAACCTATTGAGACTAGATATGCATCTTATTTCATTCTCTCAAAAAAATGATTGAGTTTCAAGAGGCACTACATATCATGATTATGACAACATATTGTAATTACTAGGATGAAGCCTAGACAAATTAGGTAAGGAGGGTGAAGGATATATTGAAGAGTGATGTGTTTTGGAGTGATGCAAAATACATAGTATCCATAATTGCTTCACTTTTCCAGGTCATTAGATATGATGATAGGGATGCACCTACCATTGGAGAGGTGTGTGAGTGCATTGACTCTATGCTTGACCAAATGAGGGTTGTTGTGCAAGTGAAGGACCCCACTTTAGCATTCTATAATGAGAACATTCGACCAATCATTCAACATAGATGAGACAAGCTCAACACTCCCTTGTATATGGTTGCCTATGAAGTAAATCCTAACTGGTACAAGACTAGGTCTGATAGAGTTACATCGATTTAGGATGATGAGGTGAAGGAAGGGTTCTTTAGGTGCATTGATAAGATGTATTCAATCCTAATACTGTTAGCATAATTCACACTAAGTGGACCAAATTTGCCACTCTTAGGGGTTATGGTGATGAAACTAAAATGGATATATGAACTATGGCACAAGATGACCCAATTTTGTGTTGGAATTGTCATGGATAAAAATAAAAGACTAACACTCTAGCCATTTGTTTGTTATCTAAGGTTTCTATTTCTTCACTCGCTGAGAAGAACTAGTCTACTTATAGTTTCATCCACTCGCTTAAGAGGAACAAACTTACCTTTAGGAGAGCAGTTAAGCTTGTGGCTATACATAGTACTTTGTCTCATTGACCACAATACACGTGTGTAGAAAGAGAGTCCAATAGAATGATGTGATATAGAGCTAGTAGAGTCGTCATAGATTGATAAGGATGCCACAAATTTTAGATGCGTGATCAGTTGGTGTTAATTTGATGGATCCTGACCATGAGGAGTCCAATAGTTCCAGTGATGAGGAGTTTGGGGTTGTGTAGAGGCCTCCTTCACTATATTTTGACATTTTGTACTAATTTTGATATCATGCTACTCATTGTAATAATTTCAATGACATTTTCAATATAATAAAATTCTCCAATTCGACAAATTTCATTTGTCAAAACTTATTTAGTTTTCAAGTATTTAAAATTAAAATGGAAATCTTAAATCTTAGTATTTATTATTTGCAATTCTTTTATTTTAATAATTTTCCAAAGTTTTATTTGCAATTTAATTCTTATACATCTTTTCATAACTATCTTTTCAATTATATGTATATCAACACTTCCCCCTACCATCCACATCACCCCCCTCCATCCCCGAACTTAGGCCCTTTGTCCTCTATCCCTGAAACCTGTCCCCTATCCCTCGTTCCAAAATTCAATAGAATACTACCTCATTTCAATAATTTTATATACCTATAAAATATACATTTTATTGGTTCACCCCATAGCATGATGGTAAATGTCATTGGCCTTGTTGATAAGGCATCACAAGTTCGAGTCACCACCCATCCAACTCTTGCAGGATGAAAGGCCCAAGAAACAAGGAGAACATCAGGGAAAACTTTAAGAAACCCCCCCTTAGGAAAATATGTAAAATCCTGGCGAATCCTACACTATTTTAGGAGGAAAAAATTAATATTATTGGTGAAATGTTTTAATTTGAAAGGAAAAAATATTAATTTTACTGGAAAATGTTTTTCAATCGTATGAAAATTCTATAAAATTGTGTCGAATCCTACACCATTTTAGGAGGAAAAAATTAATATTATTGACAAAATTTTTTAATTTGAAAGGATAAAATATTAATTTTACTGTCAATTTTTTTCAATTGTATGAAAATTCTAGAGAATCTTTCATTATTGAATAAAATTGCATAATCAATTATCAGACTTGAAGATTAATTTTTCTCATTTTATCCGTGCAATTACCCCCTAAATTATTCAACGAGGATTTGGGGGCAACACCGCCAAGACAGGGTCAAGGGGCAGCGCCTCTTGCAGGGTCCAGGGGAAGCGCCCCTGGCACGCTCCCTGTCATGGTACATGGCGGGGTCGAGGGACAGCGCCCCCACGGGGGTTTTCGTGGGCAGTGCCCCCGAAAGCTCAAATGACTTTTATTAGTTTTTTAAGGCACCATGAGTTAATTTTATATTGGCTGATAGGAATTAACTCTTATTTTTTAGCCGTTGGATGATCTGAAATCAATGGCATGAATTCTATTTCAGGCCAAGGTCTTAAAGGACACAAAGATTCCACCAAAAGTCTCTGGACTAAAGACACATGTAAATACCATTGGCGAATATGGGTCATCGATTAAGACAAGCTTTGGAAATTGTAGGTGAATTTTTTCAATTTACCATGTCCAAAAATTAGATTTGATAGGCAATTTTGTGAAAGAAAAGGAGAAAATTACATAAACCGATGGGCGATGGGCCCGAGAATTTGTCCCAACATTTATAAAGTTCGGGTGACACGACCAACCTGATATACACATATTATTCACCAAATCTCGGGTCGCAGACATGAGATATTCATCACTAAAATTATCCCTGGAGAACATGTTCGATGCGTTGATAGAAGGTACTATTTATGAGCCCCCAAAAACAACCATGCAAGATGAATCTAGTGACATTGGAGTTCAGACATTGCAGTATTGGTAAGCTGGTGGCAGTCACATGATGAAGAGATAAGGGAACACATGTCAGGAGGTATAACCTGAGAATGGACAATAGAGAGATAAGGTGTGGATGCGCAGAGGTAATGATAAAAATTGCCATGGGAGGCATAAGGGGTGATCGATTGTTGGAGAGATAAGGAGGGACGTCGATAAAAGGTGGTTGTCGCGAAGGGAGATATAAGGAGGGTGCAATACCATCGAATGACAGATGATTACGGAGATATAAGGAGAATCTAGAATGACACAACATGAGTTATATATGAGAGGTGTTAATGCCTCAAACATTCAAGATGTAATCACCTCGGGGATGGGGTCCCCCAAATGTTACCCCATTGGTTCAAAGCTCCAATCAAAAGCAATTTCACTGATAAAAAAATGCATTTTTACACTGAACACCTTTCATATCTGAGATGGATGACTTGAAAAGAAAAATCAACAGATGAAAGTTACTTAGACCTTGCAAGATGATTACAACAAAATTGTCCATCGGATTTCCCATCGTTTGAAAGCACTCATGTCAGTATAATTTCTTTGTGGTAGAAAAGGCGGGGACGAACCCGCGTTGATGCAAAAATAAGACATGTACAAAATGATGGAAAGAGCAGGGACACTGTGCGTACGCTTCACAAGTAAGTTGCTATTGATTAAATGCCAATCGATTATATAATTTATTGTACAGTGTGACAGAATGATGATATTTTATGTTCAGTGGATGAAAACCAAATTATATCTTTCTTCTCGGAAAGCGTGACTTTGATGTTTGTTCACAATTTTTTTTGCCGATTTTTATCACTTTTCATCATCGACATCCATCCCTCTTTGTTTTTTCTTGTCATCATTGTTATTGTTTTTGGTCACCATTTTGTCCTCCAGACAATAAATCTGTCAGTTTCCATCTCCTGTTTTTACTTTTTCTGCCTTATTAAATTCTCAAAATTACGATTTCTCTTAATTGACAAAAAAATTGTTTAAAAACAATGGACACAAAGTTTTTTATAGACATACACAAAAGTGTGGTGTCGAAAGGATGTAATGTATATTTAACTTACAATCTTATGGGTATAATAAAAATTTATTATATATTTGAAGTTACCATATGTTAAAGTTATTAAGTGCAGGAAGGTTTTAAGGGTTTTGTGTTTCTCGTATTTTACAACCTAAGTTTCATTACTTATTTTAAAATTACTACTATATTTACATTTCTAATTATAAATTATTAAAAAATAATATAATATATTAATGTGATTTGTTAATAAATATTATTATAGATATATTTGTATATTTATAATTGAAAATATTAAGTATAAATATAAAATTATTCAAATAATTAACAATCAATAAATAATTGATATATTGTATGTATAAATGGAATTTAAAAATAAATAGAATTATATAGTTAGCTTATATAAAATTTATATTACAATTATATTTATTATAATATTATGTTATATTATATTTTATATAAAATATAATATAAGTTTAAATATAATTAGAATATATTTATGTTGCTTATAATATATTATTTAATATATCAATGTCCTCTACTATTTCTTGTAAGCAAGGATTAAGGGTTGTGTTGATGAATTAGACGTCTTTCTTTTTACGGATGTGATACGTACAATATGGGATTCAAGTGCATGGTCTTACACCACATGAAACATATAATTGGATTATTTGGTCTTATATGAGATTAATGACAAATATATATAGCACAGTAACCAAAACTAGAGTTTCAGATTCATTTTCACAAGGATAAGAAAATAAATTTATTATTTATTATTATATATTTAAGTAAATTTATTAAATAGTAAATAACATATAATAGTTAGGGTTTACATGATGGTTAGTATCATGGTTGGCGCTAGGATTTTGATTAGGTTTAGAGTCCAAGGTTGGGGTTAGGATTACAATTAGGATCATGGTTAAGGTTAAGGTTTGCATCATCATTACTATTATCATTAGGTTTAGGATTACGATAATGCTTAGGTTTAAGGTTTATATTATGGTTGTAATTATGCTTAGGGTGAGGGTTTAATTAGGGTTAATATTTAGGGTTAGGGTTAGAATAGGAGTTTAGGTTTACGCCATGGTTAGGATTAGGATTGGGTTTGGAGTTTGGGTTAGGGTTGTGAATACAATTTAGGGTTACAATTATGGTTAGGGTGAGGGGTTACATCATGGAACTAATATTATGGTTAGGATTATGATTTTGATTAGGGTTAGGTTTATGGTTAGGATTGAGGTTATATTTAGGAATATGGTTAATTTTTTGGTGAACTTAGGATTTTTTATGGTTAGGGTTAGGATAATGATTTAAGTTTATATCATGATTAGGGTTAGGGCTATGTTTACAGTTTGGGTTGTGATCTTGTTTAGGATTAGGATCAGGATTTACGGTTACGATTATGGTTAGGTTTGAGGTTTATATCATGGTTGTAATTATGGTTAGGGTTTTGATTTATGATTATTATTTATGGTTAGAGTTAGGATAAGAGTTTAGGTTTATGCCATAGTTAGGGTTAAGATTTTGGGTTATGATCTCATTTAGGAATAAGGTTTAATGTTTGGCTTAGGGTTAGGGTTAGAATTAGGGTTGGGGTTAGGGTTGTGAATAGGGTTTAGGATTACAATTATGGTTAAAGTAAGGGGTTACATCATGTTTAGTAATATGGTTAGGGTTAGGATTTTAATTAAGGTTAGGGTTAAGGTTAGGATTGAGTTAAGATTTATAATATGGTTAGTTTTATGGTTAAAGTCAAGGTTTTTTTAATGGCTAGGGTTAGGAGAATGGTTTAGGATAATGTCATGATTAGGTTTAGGGTTGTGTTTACAGTTTGGGTTACGATCTTGTTAGGATTACAATCATGGTTAAGATTACGTGATAATTCTTGTGATAAGATTTAAGGTTAAGGTTTATGGTAATGAAACATGATCATCTTCCTAATTGAGAGGTTTTCTAAAATTATTTGTGTTCCTACACTTCTCTATGTAGACCTATCTTGTGCAAACATCATTGACTAAATAACCTTCAGTTGATCTTATTAGTTGCACAAAGATATACAAAAAAGTAGACCGATTTTTTTCCCTAATTGACCTTCAATATCTTTTTGGCATACCCATTGCAATCTAAAGTGCGATTGCTAATATTATTGGCTAATAGCTATTGACGGAGGAACTCCCACTAGATGACCCTTGTTTTTATTTCCTTATGAACCCTATTATTTTTATTTCCTTATAAAACCCATTAATATTCTGTGTACTCATCGAATATCAAACTTTTCATTCCTTCTCGAGAACATTACGCCATCTTTGAATAAAAACCCCGTTATCAAGAAAAAACAAACATAATATAGCATGGACCCCTTCTATATCTTTCAACAGTCCAGATATGGCTATTCTAAAATTATTGAGTTTCTCTATACCTGCAGCAGCCGTAGCAGCAGCAGTCTCCTTTTCCACCTCAACCTCCTCCTCTTCTAATTCTTCACAGAGGTGTCACCTAAGGTGGACCGCTAGCCAGCATTTCAAGAAACCTAATTTATTGGGGTCCTCCGGAGCATTGCAGACCGCGTTCTGCTTCAGCGCAGCAACGCCGAAAGCACAAGCAGTTCATCTTGAAACATCTATGGACAATCCTCAGGTAATTTGTCAAAAGTTCTTTCGAGTTGCTGTGGTAGCTTTAGTTTTGATGTTTGTGCACAATTCGATCCGTTTTCACACAATTTTTGAATGTCAGATTGGGTAAATACTAAAATTTTGGATTTTTTTGCCAAAAAAGTATTTTTCGTGGAAATATACTGGTACCTGTAATAAATTCAATGTTTTCTTTTCAGAATTCGCTGTAATACACTTATTATTTTTATATTTTGAAGTAGAAAAGAATTCCCTTCCTTACTATTTGATAGTTGTGAAATAATTTCTATTCCTCAAAGCTATTTGAACTGCAGAATCCATAATAAGATTTCCACATGCAACTTTCGCTGAAAGCTAATATGGTAGCATGGGGTGGGCTTTAGCATGTGTTTTAGCAGGTGTGGGGAATAAGTAGGAGCTAAGTACAGAATTAGGATCTATAGCACAAAATATTTTTGTGCTAGTGTTTGATTTGTATGATAGAACCTGTTGGTCATTTGTTTGTAGAGTAAAAAATTTGAATCCAATGATGCCATGTGGCAAAAATAAGGATAAAATGTCTTTTTAGGCAATTCAGAACTTCAACTGCTCACTAGATGTAATTATTAGCTTAAATTGCTCGTCATAAACAACTGCTCCACATTTTCAGGCATAAGAAAAATGAATTTCATGGAAAACTCAGCGCTGTATTAATATAAGTAGTAGAAGAGGCAATAATGACACACCCAGTTCTTTAAGGGCCCGTTTGGTAGCAGAAATTGGATCGGAATTGGCATTATCTAATTCTGGATAATGCCAAATTCCATGTTTGGGTCCTTGGAAAAAAATGGAATTGGAATTCCGAAATTCTCATTTTGCCCCCAAAATGGGAATATCATCTTCCACCTAAATAGGTGGAATTGGAATTTCCAATTTTTACAAAAGCAAATTTAATATTTTGTGGGATCCGTGACTATAAAGATGTATATTATATTGCTATAAGGATGTATATATATACATGTGTGTATATATGCATGTGTGTATATACACATGTGTATATATGCACATGTGTGTGTATATATACATACATGTATGTGTGTATATACACATATATGTGTATATATACATACATGTAAGTGTGTATATATACACACATGTATGGTGTGTGTATATGTGTATATACACACCT
>MU228095.1:3559740-3575196 GCA_018584345.1 Thuja plicata
AATTAAAAAATAAAGAATTAAAATTCCTTATGCATCTTCTCATTCATCTTCCGGGTGAACCAAACGGGTCAGACCATATTCCAGATTTCATTTTGAGGATAAGCATCTTCTTGAATATGCAACATCTTCCTGAATTGACCATATCTAGGATATGGTATTCCAGCACCCAAACGGGCCCTAAGTTTTTTGGATATAAAAGAATTTGCTTACCACAATATTTTGCGGGATTGACATGTTTACATTGGGCTGGAGATGAAGATGGAGTAAACCTTAATTACACTGTGACATAATTTTAATGTAATTTAAATATAACATAGTATTGTGGTTATTGACATGTTTACATTGGGCTGGAGATGAAGATGGAGTAAACCTTAATTACACTGTGACATAATTTTAATGTAATTTAAATATAACATAGTATTGTGGTTATTAAATTGACGCGAGGATTATGGTATAGGGACAATTCAAAGAGTAAGGACAATTTGAGTTGTTAATATTTGTTTGAAATACAAAAACTAAACTTTTTGTTGGGGTTTAAATCTGAGCAGTCAGCTTCTTCTTCTTCTTCAACTTCTTCCTCTTCTTCCTCTTCTTCTTCTTCTTCTTCTTCTTCTTCCTCTTCCTCTTCCTCTCCTCCTCCTCCTCCTCCTCTTCTTCTTCTTCTTCTTCTTCTTCTTACAGGACAATGTGAGTCTGGGCAGGTCTCTGCGAGTCCCAAGCCGAGTCCAGGCGACAAAGTTTTTTTGACTTTGGACTCAGACTCAGACTCGGCTCGGCCGAGTCCTACAGAGTCCTGTCAGGACTCGCTGAGTCCAAGGACTCTCCGGACTTTGGCAGACCCGTAGGCAGGACTCTACTGCGACCAACAAAGATAAAGTGTTAAAAAACATTTTTTTATTGTTTCAACTTACTTTTTTTGGTTTATATGCGTTGTCTAAGACGTAAAAAGGTCATTCCATCACTTGCAAACTAGCATATTATAGAGGTAGCATTGGTAAGAAGAATTGGTCATAAAAATGCATTCATTAGAAAACTGAACCAAACATGGTGCTTTTCTGGAAGGAGGGAGCTTATTCTGGCTCTTACCACAAGATGTTAAGGATCAATCTGTCATGCAAACATTCTTTGCAATTTCAATTCATGAATAACCAATGAGTACTTACAAATCTCATGAAGTCGACAATTTAAACTAATGTTGGAAATGCAAACACTGACAACAGGAATAAAAACATCTCAATATGTAATTGCTGGGCCATAGAGCCACAACGGAAAGAAATTCCTGAAAAATACTTCTGCTTGTCACAAAAAGCATTTACTCCAAGGCATTAAGATATGTTAGCAGGTCCTAACAAAATGATTGTATTCAAATTATTGTTGGCGGAGATAACATCACAAGGGTACCAAAATGATTGCAGTCAAACTGTTGTTGGGAGATATATTGTCACAAGGCTAGTTGTCATCAAAAGTTGTGGTGAAAAAGAGTTACTGAAAAAATAAAGTTGCTGATAATGTTAGAGCAAATATTGGTAGAGAAAATGATTAGTGAAAACATGTGTCTGCCTCTTTGTATGAATGAATTAAAGATTTAAGTAGTGTCAACAAGACCAGCAGTCTATGTGACCAAAAGCAACAGAAAAAGAGCAACCCACAAAACCTGTCTATGATATGCTAGTTTGATCCCATGGATTTCATATTCCATGAATATTGTAGACATCTGACAATGACACTCTTTATATTTCTAATGTGCTATTTAATTTAACTTATTTCCTTCAGAAATTCGCATTTATACTTAATGTGATCTATGTAAACTTGTGTATGTGTGCAAAGTAGCTTCTATTTATCTCAATTATTGTGTATTTGATGTTAATTGACTAAATGATGCATGAAAAAAGCTTTAAATCCTTAAAAACCTTAGAATTTCTTGGGTTTTTTGATTTGCCGAGTCCTTGCCGAGTTCAGACGCCGAGTCCGAGCCCGAAACCAGCTTGCCAAGTGCGAGGCGAGTCCGAGTCTTGTAACTATGGTTCAACTTCCTAAGAGGATTGTTATGAGGTTGTGTTTCATTTTTGGGTAGCTATTGTTAAACATAAAAAACTACTCGTGGTTATAAACAATAACCACCAATTTATTTATAAATTATTAACAACCAAGTGTTTAAATCACGAAGGTGATTGAATTGGTTGGAACCTATTTTATTCTATGCATTAAATGCTTGGATTTATCCATGCAAGGTCTTGGGATTTGATAACCAACTTGGATGACCCATTTGGGAGGTGAAAATGCTATATAAACAATCCATAAGGTGGTAGTATGTTAGTGTAATTGTTAAGGGTAAAAAACACTCTGTTTTGCAAGTATGAAGGGTTGAATATTGAAGACAAGAAAGGGAGGATTGTATGTAATCTCTGTTCTGAAGATAATACAGATCTAAATCTCCTTTCTTGGTGAAGTTTTTGTTCTTGAAAGGGTTTCTCAATGTAAATAAGGTGTTATGTGTTTAAATCTTCTATTGTATTTCTTTCAGTTGCTGATCTATTTTATTCTATTCTCCATTTTATCATACACTTGATAAAATCTAATTTATAGTTGAAATCAGATTTCTATTTTGTAGTTGTTCACCTTCATTTGTAACATTTGGTATCAAAGCTTGGCCAACTTTGCTTCTTGGGTGTAAGTGTGAAGGTTTTTCTGAGCTGTACTAGGAGTTTTGGTTCATCTTATTTTGCAGACTTTTGTGTAGTGTAAGATTTGGCTATGGAGATAACCAACCAAGATCTAGAGGCCTAATGGAAAGCACAATACAAGACACGATAAATATGACAAGGATAAACTGTATTCTCATCAAGAATGCAATAGAATATCTGATAGTACATAGGAGACCCCTTGGTTAAGTAGACCAAGGCGAGGCATAAGAAGACATGATTATGACAAGTGTCTTAATCTTATGACATGATACATAATGTGACAACTTATCACCCACCTAAGGAGGAAAAGTGAAAGGGCCACATGTCCACTACAAGTGGATCACCCTCCAAAGTGGAAAGATGTTTGTGCAACACGTCCACTAAAGGTGGAAAATTGATAAAGTGGTAAGTGAACCAAAGGTGTAAGTCCCACTTAAGGTGGAAATGTGATAATGCGATAACATCCCCTAAGTGTGTAATGCCCCCTTTTTGAAATAGGGTTTAATAATAAATAATAATAACATTAAAATATAAAAACAAATAAATAGATAAATAATGATAAAATATAATATGCTTACAAGTTAATTAAGTTAATGGAAGCTTAAGAGATACATAATGAAGAGTCTTGACTCCCTCAACAGAAGATATAAAAGGGAGGAGAGTTCACTTGAAAGGGGATGTGGAGGAAGGAAGAAGAGGAGATCATAGGAATTAAAGAAGGATTAATGGAAGAAGAAAGGAATGTGAAGAAAATAAGGAAGTGAGTCTTCCAAAGGGTAGCAATGATGAAGGGTTGTAACTCTTTCAAAGGGTTGTAATTATGAGGGTTGTGACTCTTCGAGAGGGTTGTAATTATGAAGGGTTGTGACTCTTTCAAAGAGGGACAATTATGAAGGGTTGTGACTCTTGCCAAAAGGCAGACATGATGAAGAGGTGTGACCTCTCCCTCACATTGGAAGATATAAAGTTGAAGAAGGATCAAATGGAATGGAGGAAAAGGGAGTAGAGGAGATCTAGAACATATTCAAAGCAGAAGTATAAGGAGGGATCTAAAATAAGAATTGAGAAGGAAATAAGATATGTAGATTTAGAAGAAGAAGATATGCAGATCTTGAATGGGATATCTGCAGATTTGAAAAGCAATAAAGACAAATTTGAGAAGTGAGAGATAGGTGAAGATTAAATAAGAAGTGAAAGGGGTAGTAGTTGGTGTCAAACAGATGTATCTTTTCATAACCAAAAGGGTGTGACCCTTTCATAAGGGCATCGACAAATTAAAGGGTGTGACTCCCTACACACAAAGGAGATATAAAAGGGAAGAACTTCATTGAAGAAGAGCATCAAATCACAAGGGAAGTAAGCAGATTTGGAATTACTAAGTAATAATCCACAACATATTTGAACATATAATGTAGTCTTTGGTACGAGTTCATAAGAGTGATTGATGATGCATTGTTGTTATGTCTGCTTAGCATAGCATGATAAATATTATCTATATCTGCTCATTACTGACTAGGATATCCTGTTGATAACTTATTATCACATATACAAAACACATGCATAAGATTGAATTCTTTATATGTGCTAATTGATTCTTAAGATCAACCAAGTAGGGGAATGGTGATGGGGTCATCTTCTAGGCATGCCACCTCATGGTATATGGTCGGGGAGTTCCATGGGGCCAAAGGGGTACAAAGAGTATTGCCTTTGGGCTTAGAGAGGATGGACTTCTAGGACACCCTATTATGAATGCTGGGAAATGAGGAATTACAAGTAGGGGAAAGGTGATGGGGTCATCTTCTAGGTACAATACCTCATGGTATATGAGTGGGGAGTCCCATGGAGCCAAAGGGGTTATATGATTAGGAAGTCCCATGGGGCCAAAGGGGTACAAAGAGTACTGCCTTTGGGTTTACAAAGGATGGAGTTCCAAGGCACCCTATTGTGAACACTTGGAAACAGGGGATTACAGGTAGGGGAAAGGTGATGGGGTCATCTTCTAGGTACGATACGTCATGGTATATGACTGGGGAGTCCCATGGAGCCAAAGGGGTACAAAGGGTACTACCTTTGGGCTTAGAAAGGATGGAATTTTAGGTCACCTATTGTGATTGCTCCTCATGCTCTCTATCATCGCAAGATAATGCATTAAGAATGTTCAATAATGGGAAGTAGGATAGAAGTGGCAAGATTGAGGGGAATGGTTATAGGACACCTCACTAGGTACTCCACCTCATATGGATGGCATGGGCCACATGAGGCCAAGAGAGATGGCATATCTGTTCTTGGGCCTAGGGTAGAGGATGTCTAGGGCACCCTATCAACTCACCCTATCTTAGCTCTTCTTTGGTTGAGTCTTCATAAATTGTTTTGAGCAATCTAGTGTTTAGATCTACACTTGTAATATATGATTATTTCTAACTAAAAAGACCTATTTTATGAATTCTGATTATAAATGATTCCCAACTTGTTTGCAGGGGCTCAATCAAAGTGAAAGGTATCTCTAAACCCTACTTGTTTCAATTAAAAAAATGTGACCTAGGGCAAAATTTGGATATTTATAAGTTTGGGACATTACAAAGTGGGAATATTCCTATGTGGTCCCTAAGTATACTTAAGTAATGTGTGTTTATTTCCTAGGAGAATAACATTCTAGGTACAAAACTTAAACACACCAACACCCCCCTTAAGTGCAACTTAGGGAGAATGTATGTACACAATGCAAGATGGGTCCTGACTACAAGGCCATTTTAGGTATCTATGTACAAATGTAATGCAATCTCTTGCAAACAGAGAAAAGGAGAAAACCCAGTGGGAAAAAAACTCCTCCCCAAAAGAGATGAAAATACAAAATACTCTCAAAGGACAATGAGAAGGACGAAACCCCACGTGAGGAAAAAGTCCACCCCATAAGAGAGAATGTAGAAGTCAAGTGACCCCCCTGAAGAAACATTTTGCATCCCCAAGAGAGTTTGTAATTGATGATACTCGCCCTCAGTGAATGTTTTGGGGAAGATATCTGCAACCTGCCTTGCTATAGGACAATCCACAAATCAATGACCTGCACTTGAATTAGCTCCTTGATGTAGTACATATGGATCTCGATGTGTTTGGTCCTTTGATGATGAACTAGGTTCTTGAAGATTTGGATGGCACTCTGATTGTCACAATGAAGGATTGTTGGTTGTGTAATAATGAAGCCAAACTCAGTTAGAATATTTTGAAGCCTAATAGCCTTAGTGACGATATTAACAACTCTTCAATACTTAGCCTCGAGCGAAGAGAGACCGATAGCATGTTGCTTCTTACTTTGCCAACAAATGGGGCTGGAACCATGATGAAAGCTGTAGCTGGAGGTGGACTTACAATCATCAAGATCGCTAACCCTATCTGAATTTGAATAACCGACCAAGTCAAGTCTTCTACTTGCCGCATAGTGAATCCCATAGTGATGTGTACCCTGGATGTAAGGCAAGATTCGTTCGGCTTTTTAATGAAGCTTTTGTGGTTCGTGTTAAAGCGTGAAACCAAGCCAACCACAAAGAAAATATCAGGGTGTCTGCGAGTCAAGTAGATGAGGCTCCCAACAAGATGACGATACAAGGTGGCATCAACAAGTGGAGTGGAACATTTAGCCACAAGCTTGACTCTAGAAAGAAAGGGAGTTAGTGTAGGCTTACAATCAGCCATGTGGAACCTAGCCAAGAGATCAAGAACATATATGGGCTAAGCAAGAGTGATCTTAGAAGAAGACTAAGTGATCTCAATCCCAAGAAAGTAGTGTAGACGACCCAAGTTAGTCATAGCAAACTTGTTGTGCAAAGAAGAATTGACAATGCCAATGATGGATGATGTACTCCTTGTGATGATCAAGTCAATATAGAGCGCAAGAAGTAAATGAGAGTCGCCCTTTAGCAAAATGTAGACATTTGGATCTGAATGAGACTTGGTGAATCTTGTTGAGAGAAGAAAGGAGTCCATCTTGGCATACCAAGCCCGAGGGGCTACTTGAGGTCATAGATAGACTTCCTTAATCTGCTAACCAAAGAAGAATCTGTAATGAATTCTTACAGTTGCTCCATGTAAATCTCCTCGCGAAGATCCCTGTGAAGAAATGGACTTCACATCCATCTGATGTACAACCCATCCATGAGATTGCAGTAATGACAAGAGTCAAGCGAATGGAGTTCATCTTAGCAATGGGGCAAAGGTCACGTGTGTAATCAATACTAGGAACCTATAAGAAACCTTTTGCCACAATCTGTGCTTTGAACTTGTTCACTGTTCCATCCATTGCATACTTGGTTTGATAGATTGACATACACCGAACCAACTTTCTCCCCTTAGGAAGAGGAACTAAGTCTCATGTGTGGTTCCTCATCTAGGAACCATACTCTTCCTCCATTGCTGAATCCCACTTAGGAATTCCAGATGCTTCCTTAAAGGACTATGGATTAGAAGCAATAGTAATGTAGACGTGGAATGTTGTGACTGAGTCCTTTGAGTGTCTAAAGGATCCCCACCATGATCACCTGCTAACTCAAGAGTTTGTCGAGCCTCAACGAGGTGGTGAAGTAGATGGAGATGAAGGACGAGTAGCCTCAATCTCAATATGTGAACTCCGTGAAGGTGTGAACCTATGAGTAGGAGATGAGATAGAATTATCTGAGTAACTATCATCAGTATCCATTATGGAGGAAGGACAAGGAGGATTAGAGGCCAAGCTAGGAGAGCTTTCCTAAAAGTGAACACTCCTCTCAATGAATAGCTCATGTGTCTTTGGATCCAAGAGTTGATACTCTTTGATGCCATCAAGATATCCAACAAAGATGCAAGGCCTAGTTTGAGGTTCTATAGCCTTGCGCTTCTCTGGAGGAATGTGTGCCCAAGCTGGAGAGTCAAAAACTCGTAAGTGTTTGACAATCGGTTTTCTACCACACTGAGTCTCAAAAGGAGTCATACCCTTCAATGCCTTTTGGGGAACACAATTCTGAATGTGTAGCACAATTAATGGCTTCAACACACAATGCATGACCAAGAGAACGAGCATGAATCATGCAGCTAGCCATTTCCTTAGGGGTCCTATTCTTCCTTTTGGCAACACCATTTTGTTGTGGTGTGTATGCGATTGAATGTTGAAGATTAATCCTCTCTAAGTGCAAAATTGCATAAATTGTTTGTTCACATATTCTTTACAAAGGATCTTGACTTGCTTCCCTAATTGCTTCTTAGCATGGGCCTTGAAGGCTTGAAACTTATCAAAGACTTAATTCTTCTATCATAGGAAGTAGACCTAAGTTACCGATTTGGGTTCAGGGACGGGTGCGGGTACACGAACCCAGTATGTGAGTGCGTGAATTTTTTCTAGGGGTTTGGGTGCGTATGGGTACGTATGTATATATACAAAAAAAAGAGAAATATACAAAATTGTAAAACTAAATCATTTCATAGTCCTGGGTGCACCCGGGTTCGTGTTGGGTGCGCTCGGTTTTGTCCTGGATGGGCTCGGGTTTGTGCTGGGTGCGCCTAGCTCCTGCACTAGGTTCGAGTGCGTCTGTGGCTACGTGTTGGGTGCGCATAGTGTGCGTGCCCAACACTGTGGGTGGGCGCATCCTGTGCGCACCCATAGACACACCTGAACCTGGTGCAACCCACACCCGGTTCAGGGCCTGTGGGTACAAACCCTGCAATGTAGAAGTAGACCCAAGTGAAGCAGGAGTAGTAATTAATGAAGGTGAGAATATAGTGAGCCTTGTTGAAGGATAACGTTGGAAATGCTATGAACCAAATGAAGAACTTTTGAAGCTCTCCAAGACTTCCCTTTGTAAAAATTGTCTTTAGGATGCTTACCCATGGAACAATGTGGACATACACCTTTTGAAAAGCTAATTTGAGGGAGACCTCTGATCATATCCTGTAAGCTAAGCAACTGGAGATAGCGGTAGTTGAAACTTGAAATGTCCAAACCACTCATGACAAAGCTTACTCTCCCAATTTGAATGAGCGAGCAATGTTGTAGAGGGAAATGAGGCACAAAGTGAGAGAATGAATAAAATTAAGTATCATGATTGGCTTGTCCAATTGCAACTAATGTATCACCCTCAAGTTATTTGATCATTGCTATGTTAGGTGAAAACTCAACTTTCTTTCCATGTCCAAGATGAGTGATTTGGCAGACTAAAAGAAATTGACATGCAAGTCAGGAGCATAAAGAACTTCCTCAAATGTTCCATCATTCAATTCAACCAATCCTTTCCCTTCAACCTCCACTTGTGTATCATCACCCATGAGAATGTGAGGCACCATACAAGGCTCCAATGAAGAAAAGTGTTCTCTTGTAGAACCCATGTGATGAGAGGCACCCAAGTCAAGTATCCATTGCTTTGATGATCCTGTAGCTGTTAGTTTTTCATATTAGAAATGAAGATAAACATGCAAAACAAAATAGTGCACAATAAGACACAAAGAGTTATGCTGGGAAAACCCTCCAACTTGAGGGGAAAAACCCAGCCAACCCAAAAAAATGTTACTTTATTGAAGTAATAAAAGGAGTCTGAATACAATGCTCACAAGCTGAAACAATAATACATCCTTCTTTGAGTTTGCAAACTTAATAATCAATACATAGAATGCTCTTCACAATAATATTGAACCCATGATACATATACTTCACACAAAATACTCTGATAACTACAATAGGTGCTATACACCCGATAATTACAGAAGGAAAATCAATGATAAGCTCATGAATGAACACCTACAAAAATCACAGAATGTGAACGATGCTGGATAACAATTATTATATTTCAGAAACAAGAATAACTCTATATATGTCATCGAACACGCACAACAGATACAATGCAAGACTCCACATCACCATTGCACAAAACAATTAATTATCCATATTCTAATTGTCACGACACATAGAGAAATTGCCGAAATCAAAGACGCGACTCTTCATTTTTCTTGAACCTTTCATCTATAGATGAAAGGTTTCCTATTTCTTGAACTGTCCATCTAGGAACGAGAGACTCTTCATAGTCTTAAACGTCCGTCCTCAATAGAAAAATAATCACATATCTTAGAGACAACCATCGCAGGAATAAAATATAACTCTTGCAACTACATAGCGCCAACACTCCCTCTTAGCAAAGGAGATATTTTTTCAAATACTCATGTCATGGAATCTCTCAATATGACACTCACAATGACTACAACCATTTGTGAGAAAACACTAGAATTTTATCATGGATTCTCTCAATGTGATAACTTCATGTAATCACTCAACATGACGTCCATCATGACTATTCCCATGTGTGGAAAGAAACATATACACAAGCTTCACATCACGAAGTCACTCAATGTGATGTTGTCATGGAATCTCTCAACATGACGTCCACCATGGCTACTCCCATGTGTGGAAAGAAGTATATACACAAGTGCCCATCACGGAATAACTCAACGTGATGTCGTCATGGAATCTCTCAACATGATGACCACCATGGCTACTCCCATGTGTGGAAAGAGACACATCTCTCAAGGGCTTTCACCTCATATTTCTCCATCTCAAAGAAATATGCATTACAAGGGCTTTCACCTCATATTTCTCTCTCACAGAGAAATATACATTACAAGGGCTTTCACCTCATATTTCTCTCTCACAGAGAAATATACATTACAAGGGCTTTCACCTCATATTTCTCTCTCACAGAGAAATATACGTTACAACAAATCTTCATGATGATGTGACTCCCTCTGAAGCTCCAAGCACTCACATCAACCTCCTGACCTCCTCGTTCAAGATTACCTGCAATGCTTGCCTTAGAGGAATGGTTTTCAGCACACAACTCCGAAACTTCTGACATGCTAGAGTCTAGGACTGTTCTCCTCAACCTCATCCCAAATCACCCTATTTTGAATAAGTTTGCGGAGCTACCAATGTCAAATCCAGATTGATTGTGCAATTCTGTTCTTTGCAGTTGAAGAGTTTTTCAAAGTACTTTAGCACCTGGCCTTGCAACACTGCAACCCACTTAGCTGACATCTTCACTTCTTCACAAAACTCCCTCTTGATCCTTGCCTCAAAGATTACGAAGAAATTCTCTGGAAGTGAACTCCCCTCTATTGATCTTAGAGCCTTAATGCTCTCAACTCGTGCCTTGAATTCTCGAAATTTAACTCCCTCTGAATTGTCATTTCCTCGTTTTAGAAGAATTGATCACAAGACAATCTGAATAGGTTATTCTTCTTCTTCGAGAGATGTCTCCAGTTGTGTATCACCAACTCAACCCTATGATAACAAGTTGTGTCTCTATTCTCCAGCTTGCATGACTTCTTCACAGGATGCGTCAAGCTCTTTGTTGAATGCAATCTCTCATCATCCTTATGCTTCTCAATCCATCCTGGAAGCATTTTAGAGAGATTACTAATAGTTCATAGGATCAACCCATCCTGAAGAGAAATACCAATGCTAGAAGCATACATGATTAATTATTCTAATGTATGAATTAATAAGTACATTAAAGATTCATGAATATTATTCAAGGGTATGGAATACTTATCTCTTTATTGTCTAATCTTCCTCACAGTCCACCAATTGTTCTTCCATGATCTTTGCACTTAAAGATTCAGATCTCTAGAAGCACAAAAAACATAAATGACTCTAATGACAGAATTGACTTATACTGCTTAGAATTGATGCTGGTGCCTTTCACGGATGCCTTACTACCATTTGTAGTCAGTCACCTTCAGGAGCTCACACTAAAGAGCGAAAGTATTTGCGTTGGAGAGGATCTATCTTGACTTTGTTTGAAAGTTCACACTGAGTACAAGGAAGCCCAACTCTACTCAGTTGATTCCAACACTAATCCCTACTCTCTCAAAATGGAAACCCATCAATACTGTAAGTGCAAATTATCTCAGTAGTAGGATCTTCACTTGATAAGAAATATCTGACATGCCCATCTTGTTGAGTGATTATAGAAGAATGAAGAGTTACTCTCTGGAAGATCATTGCTCCTCTCCAAACCACATGCTCTTCATTTTCCTGTTGCTTGTGAACTTTACTAGGACTTTGCTTGCGAAGCTTATCATAAAATAACTCTTCCCTATATTTCCTGTCCAAGTGTAAACAAGTGCTTTGCTGAACCGTTCAAATTCTTTCTCCTCTTCGAAACAGTTTTTGGAACCATATTGACGCGCCCTTCTCGATACCCAAGACAATAACTTCAGAATGGTATTCACCCGATCTCGAAATTTCATGATCGTTTTTTGAAATACAACGGATCTTTAGAAGCCCTAAAAACAATTAAAAGAGCCATGCAAATTTTCAAGATGGGATTCGACCGATAGAGAGTGACGTGTGAATTGATCGTAAGCAAAGACAATGTAGCTAGAAAGAATAATAATTGACGCCTCTGCATGTGTAACTTCTTCCTCCACGGGAATGTGAAAAGACTCATGACCCTCATGGAAAGCGGAGGGGTCGAGAGTTCAAAACAAAATCTGTTTATCCTATGAGGGAACATAGACGTTAGAATTCGTTCTCCCATTCCTATGATAGATGCTATCAAATGCACTTTGGTTTGGGCTTCAATCAAGCACATATAACTTTTGCGATTCATGACCCTACATCGCCCTTTAACTTCCATGAACCTCTCGAGCGGCTTGAGGATTCATTACACCAACGAAGAGATTGCATTCATATTTGATTCTCCTCCATCGAATTTTCTTTTCAATTGAATTAAGCTCTCTCCTCTCACGCACCTCTCCCTTCAAAGCTCCATCGTATGTCCTCCAAAAATAATGTGTGCATATTATCAGGAATAGACTTCTTTCGACAACTGTAGGTCTTCCTAAGAATAATTCAAAGACAACTTGACTATATTACCACCGAGAAGCTCCTGCAGCACACTTTGCGACTCATACCAGTACCTCCATTCATTGGAAATTCATATTCTGAAGGGGTGTATTGACAACACAAACTTCATCCACGCATCAGCTTTCTTAAGGACACACATTCCGATTGAGAGCTTGGCGATTAGTGGTTGATGCGCCCACCACATAAATAATGCCAGCCGAGACATAGCAAATTAATTCATTGCACATATCAACATCTTTGTCGAGCCCTATTCCACCATTGATGCCAGTAGGGCAAGAATTCTTTGTCCAGTACATATCAATGTCTCCGCCTTAAAACTCCACATCAATCTTTGCACAAAGATCTCCTTGCTGTTGAGCCAAACGTTGACAACCAAGGGCAAATAAGTCGCCTATATGAGATGCAACAATCTACTCTACATCGCATGATCACAGGAAAGGCCATAGCCAAATAATGACTCCAGAGTCTAAAGTGTTCTTTTGATTGAACCCTCTAAGCATCCTCCACTGAAGTCGATATGTGGGTTTCATAGCTCTTCCCACCTTCTCATGAGGCATGTAATGATGTCAGAATCCTAATGAGTGCTCCACCTTTATTATCTGCAACCGTTCTCTCCAGATTGTATAAGCTCTGATACCATGTTGGTTTTTCATATCAGAAATGAAGATAAACATGCAAAACAAAATAGTGCAGAGTAAGACAAAGAGTTATCCTGGGAAAACCCTCCAACTTGAGGGAAAAAACCCGACCACACCCAAAAAAAGTTACTTTATTGAAATAATAAAAGGGGCTTGAATACAATGCTCACAAGCTGAAACAATTATACATCCTTCTCTGAGTTTGCAAACTTAATAATCAATACATAGAATGCTCTTCACAATAATATTGAATCCGTGATACATATAATTCACACAAAATACTCTGATAACTACAACAAATGCTATACACCCAATAATTACAGAAGGAACATCAATGATAAACTCATGAATGAACACCTACATAAATCATAGAATGCGAACGATGCTGAATAACAATTAGTAAACAAGAATAACTCTATTTATGTCATTGAACACGCACAACAGATACAATGCAAGACTCCACATCACCGCTGCACAAAACGATTAACTTTCCATATTCTGATTGCCATGACACATAGAGAAACTTCTGTGGCTCTATCCTTCTGTGGCTTTGATTGCTTCTGTTCTTGTTGGAACCTTTCCCTTGACTACCTTGACTTGCCGCCAAAGTTTTTGACTTGGAGGACTTGAGAATGCCCACTGTGATCAACTTTGATTGCTCAAGTATCAACATCTTTGTGAATGAATCAAATGATGGTGTAATATAAGCTCTCCCCTTTGTCAACTGTTGAGTTTGGAAACTAGAAACAAAAGTTGCATACTCTGAAGGAAGCTTGTCCAACAAATTGAAGACCAACTATGCATCCTTCTTATCAATGCCATAATATTTGAGTTGTGCTCTCATCACATTTGCCTTTGTCACATATTCCTAGATTGTATCAAAGTTCTTAGGATCTAAATTGGCAAGATCATTTTCAAGTTTGTATCCTTTAATCTCATCAACTTTTCCATACAATTAAGCAAGTTTGTCCCAAGCATCTTTGACTGTATTACACTTAACAATGTGAAAGATAAGATTAGGTGATACATATTTCTTTAATGTTCCAAGAGCCATAATAATTTTAATTAGCCAATCCATTTTCAGATTAGGATCCCCTTTAGGATCCGATGTTTCTTGAATAGTTCCATCAATGTAGTGAGTTATCCCTTTTTCCATTAGTTTAGTTCATGCATTTACTCTCCATGTTGCATAATTATGTGGAGTTAAAAGAGGAAACTTAGGATTACCCATGGCAACAAAATTAGAAGAGCACAAGAGGAAACTAAAGGCACAATCACACAACACTGCACCTTCCCCCCCTTCCCCCCCGCCTTGGCATTTTATACTTAGTGCATTTATAATGGCAACTTGCAAGACAAAGGCAAAGTGGACTTCTGATTTCAGTGATTACAATGGCCCCAATCAAGCTATATCAAACTTAGATCACTATGTAAAAAGACCTAATTGAGATCTATGCATTACAATTGCTAAAATAGGCCAAATTAGGTCAAGTGTTGAAAGTACAACTTTTGATCACAATGGCAACAAATTGATAGTATCACTAAGAAGTAGACAAAAATATGCACTTTCAAAAAAAAACACTTGAAAAGGACTTCATATGAGCCTGAACAAAGCCTCGGTGTTGATGTTTTATCTCCTAAAGGTTGAATATGCTGATGTGTAGCGTCGGGATAATCTATATTTATGTTACGAAGAGTCTTCCTGAATGGTTCAAGAGACAATGAAGAGTCAAGACAATGAAGGGTCTTCATTTTGTAACTGCAAGACAATGAAGTGTCAAGGCAATGCGTTATATTCTTTGCTGAGTGATTGCTTTGGGCTGATTGTTCTTTTTTTCAGCTCAGTCCAGTGTTTGGCAATATTGTCTAAGTTACCGGGTTCGGCCCCTGACCCCTCCGGACCCTGGGAAATTCGAACTGGTTTGAAATTCGGGTCCGATTTGCCTGTGGGTTCAAATTTTTTGGGCAGGGTCCAATTTTTAAATGCCAAATTTGACTCGGGTTGAGCTGGTTCGAACCCGGGCGAATTTCGCCAAAAAATGTGAATTTGGCGAATTTGACCCGCGGTTTGACTTAAAACGGTTTTTTATGGCGAATTTAATTAAAACTTGGCATCCACAACCCTACAAAGGTGAGTTTAAAGACATTTTTGTTGCTTCTAATTCTCATTTGTGGTGTGCAAACAACTTATTTGGTCTTGAGCAAGAGGAGATAGGTGTTTGAGCAAGAGCTTGGTTGTGCAAGGAGGAGTTGA
>MU228095.1:3580652-3600599 GCA_018584345.1 Thuja plicata
AATATTAAATATTAAATTTCATATGATTAATAATAATATAACATATATAATATATTATTATTAATCAACATGTATTATATATATTCTAATGATCATACGACTGAAGCTACAAACATTAACAATTATTTTGTTTTTGCTGTTTATCTTCATTTCTGGTCAAAACTTTAACATGGTATCAGAGCAGGTTGGATAGCAACAAATAAGGGTATTCAAATTTAGGCATTTTTTCAAGATTGCTTGGGGGCAGTGACTCTTCAAAGGTTTGGTGACAAATATTTTTCCGTAAGTCCTCTCTTTTGCCGTTTTGTGCATAATAGTATTTGATTTCAAAGTCTCAACATTATGTTATAAACTAATGGCAATTAAAATTGATGTGGGACCGCCGAATGCTGTTTGGAGTTAATATTCATATTATAATTTTTGGCGCTAGACTAAAGGTTCATTTATCAAAATTAATATTCCTTCTTGTGCCTTGGTCATTTATCTGGCGCTGATATATTACTTGCTGAAGACTTTGTATTGACCAATGAAAAATATTCAGCAGAGAAATTGATATTTGGCGAGATTTCCTAAAGTCCATTTAGGAATTTTGATAATATTTGAGGAGCCGTCACTTTGATTTGATTTTTTTCAAGATATATTATTGTTCCTCCATAATTTTATCGGGCTATTGTAGTGTTTATCGGATTATTAAGCTCAGCCTTCATATCAGTGTTACAGGACTCTACGAGTCAGGCCAGGACTCTGCGAGTCTTGAGCTGAGTCCGGGTTCCAGAGTTTTTCTGGCTTTGGACTCAGACCCGGCCGAGTCCAGCAGAGTCTTGCTCGGACTCGCTGAGTCCAAGGACTCTCCGGACTCTGCGAGTCCCGTTGTCTGGACTCTACCGCGACCATCAAGAAATAAGGCAATTAAAAAATAAAATAAAATTTTACTTGCTTTTTTGGGTTTATATTAGTGGAAAAGAGTACATTGTAGACATGGGTGTATTTCAATTCCATGCCTTGATTTCAGAGGACTTCAAAGCTAAATTGGGGGTGGCAATCATCAACGAGGTGAAACGATGTATGGCTGAGCTGTCAGTTCACAATGAGGATGAAGTAATAGAGAATGCCGATGGTGAGATGCAGGGATTGTTGTATGGGTGAGATGACTTGGAGGATGTTGCTGTTAAAGCTCTATGAAAATAAGCTTAGGCTCTCAATTATTGTGTATTTGATGTTAATTGACTAAATGATGCATGAAAAAAGCTTTAAATCCTTAAAAATCTTTGAATTTCTTGGGTTTTTCGAATGCCGAGTCTGGACGCCGAGTCCGAGTTCGAGCCCGAAACCAGCTTGCTGAGTCCGAGGCGAGTCTTATGCTTCATATAATGGTTCGAAGTTGAGATGATAATTCTTTTTCAATTCAATACGACACTCTGCTTGGACGTCTTCTGGAGTAACGACATGGTTTTGATTCAATAAATTGAAGAAGCTTATTCTTCTTGGGTATACAGTAAATAAATTAAAGACTATAGTTCAAGGCTTTTCATAATTTGTGGGCCCGACTCCTACTTGGCATAGGAGACAATATGTTATTAAAATTTTATGGCCTAATTCTCTGCTCGAAATTTTTATATGACGGAGTATTCAAACCTTGTGCCAAGAATTTTTATTTGAGGCCCAAGTTTAATTATTATGAACTATCCTAATGTTTAAAAGTATCCTGCATATAATTCTTTGCACACCGAATTGTTTCCTGTGGTTGTCGGACTGTTGGAGCCATTACTTTGAAGGGGCGATATATTTGCCTTCCAATGATAGCTATGCGGTGACATGAAAGAAGCATGTTAACGGAAAGAATGTCCTAGACGCATGAGTTTCCTGTGAACATAAGGCCATCCTGCATTCTAAATGAATGGAAGCATTCTCAATGTCGGGTTGAGTACAACTTGAGTGTTCCATGTGCAACCGGAGTTTGACAGAAATTTGTGATCCGGTTTCTTTATCTGTAACGTGATGATTTCCTCATGCATGAGTTGGTTCGGAAAAGCATGGAGAAAACGGTGTGGAACAAATGGATGCCTGCAGGACAAAGAAATGAATCCCATGCGATGCAACGCAACTAGAAGTTGAACAAATTTGCAGATAAGTCCTATTATCAAATCTAATATAGTGACTGCTTTGAGAGTTTATATTTTAAATTGGAATATTTTATTTGAGTATTATATGTCATTGTGAAGTAATGAGATGCTCTGAAATTGTTATTATTCATATTTGATGGAAGCTGCCTTCTATTATTAGATTTGATGTTTTAATATTTATCTCCCAAACTTTCTAATGTTGGCAATTGGAAATTATATGTTTGCAGAGACACAACAGTGGTATAATTCCAGACTTATTGAGCCAACACTATTAAGGAATCCTTGGCAGAATCAAGAGTCATCACATTGGGCATTTGTGTTGTATCTACTTTTGTATCAGTTGCTGAAGATGGAAGCCAAGTCTCATCAACAAAGGCACTGTATATTCATCGTGCATAAGTTCTGGGCAAGAAATTACGGACAATGGGATTGTATTTGGATGTGATTGCAATTTGTGGGTTCTTTCTTTACATTGGGCAAAGCATGTCCAACATATTGCCTGGTTTGGATTTGCAAATGCTTTGTAGAAACTCTTTCTTCATATCGGGTTAGAGATTCAAAGGGAGCTTGAGCGGTAGATGAAGAGTACCAAGCCCTTTGCAGAGGATCAACAAGTTCGTGAAGCAACGTGGCTTCGAAAGCTCTGTGTTTGGTTAAATATTGAATTCAATTGTAATTTATTGTGATAATCTAAGCTGTGAGAATGCTGTCCTTGTTGAGAGGGAGTCTTTGCTGAGAGGGAGTCTCAACATCAGTTACTCTTATTATGTGCTATAATGCATTTTTCTCTGAGACGGAGAAATTTGAGGTGAAAGCCCTTGTAATGCATTTTTCTTTGAGACGGAGAAATTTGAGGTGAAAGCCCTTGTAATGCATTTTTCTCTAAGACAAAAATTGAGGTGAAAGCCCTTGTAATGCATTTTTCTCTGAGATGGAGAAATTTGAGGTGAAAGCCCTTGTTACCTTTGATACAGAGGTATTGCTTTTGCCACTCATGGGAGTAGCCACAGTGGATGTCATGTTGAGATACTCCATGACAACATCAGGTTGAGTGAATCCGCGATGAGAGCTTGTGTTTATTTCACACATGGGAGTAGCCATGGTGAACATCATGTTGAGTGGCTCCATGATGCTATCACGTTGAGAGATTCCTTGATAAAGTTTTGATTTTCTCACAAATGGGTGTAGCCATTGTGACTGTCATGTTGAGAGACTCAATGACATGAGAATCTGGAAAAGATCCCTCCCTAGCTAAGAGGGAGTGTTGATGTTTTATCTCCTAAAGGTCAAATATGCTAATGTGTAGTGTCAGGAGGAATCTTTTTTTATTTTATGAAGTCTTCTTTGTGCAGCTGAACGATTTTCAAGAGACAATGAAGAGTCAAGTCAACGAAGGGTCTTCATTTTGTAATTGCAAGACAATGAAGGGTGAAGGCAATGTTTTATATTCTTTGCTGAGTGATTGTATTGGGCTTATTGTTTTTTTTTTCAGCTCAGTCCAGCATTTGGCAATATTGTAAATCAGATTTTCTGATCTTTCTTTAATATAAAGTGATATTTCTTGGTGTAGCTGGGTTTTTCCCTCGAGAAGGAGGGTTTTCCCAGGATAAATTGTTGTCTTAGCGTTCATTATTTTGTTTTTCCTGTTTATCTTCATTTCTGGTCAAAACTTTAACACCCGGAAGTTGCCAAAACGAGGATTGCTTAGCTACACTTGTGAAAAACTCAGTTTTCTGAAAAAACCAGGCACCTAAATCAGAAATCACCTGCACCACTGCGAAGAGCATGAAACTAAAAAAAATTGCTCAGAAAAAAGAATTAAAACAAGCAAATTATGGCCGTTTGAAGTTGAATTGCAAAATCATAATGCACATTCGTGAAGGGGCCAAAATTTTTCAAAAATTGCTGACAACAACAAAACACTGCTAAATTTGATGTCCAAATGGCTGTCACTGCGAAAAATGCCTGCACAGGTGATGATGCCAGCAGCTGATTGGGTGACCATACAGTATGAATGCTGACTTGGTCTGCTGATGTGGCAATGTACCGATGCCAAAATGTCTAATAACATGGGAGGTGTTGTTGTGTCCGATGATGATGATGCTACATGGGCGTATGACCAATGACGTGGCAGTTGCTGACTTGGCACAGGATGCAGGTTCGTACTGCCTGTGGGGTCAGCCCATTGAGCTAGAATTGGCCGCTCATTGTAATCCCTATGACAAGATGTTCAATAAACAACAAATTGGAGGAATCAAGACAGATGAAAACAAAAAATATATATATATATATATATAACTTAACTCGTTTAAAAGAATTAAGCATTTGTTATGGATTCATAGAAGAATGAAAACTAAAGAAGAAATCCAAAACAAAACAAGAGGGTTCATTTGTAGAAAAAGAATTGTAAAAAGAAAAAACCAAAAGCTTGAAAAAAACTTGCCTCCTTTGCAGAAATCTTCGTGTACGATCGCCTTGGCAACAAATGGGCTCTTTCCGATGCATAGGAATAGCAAACCAATCTTTTTGAAACTTTGCAGAAATGACTTTGTTTTTTTCTTCAAAATGTCTTGCAGTGCATGTTTTAGGTTTTGTGGGGGGTGTTTTTGGGCATGTGGTTAAAATCAAAGTAGAAGATCCTTCTAAAGGTTAAAATTTGCTGGCTGGGCATGAAGAAGAACAAATTTTTTTGTAGGTTCACTTGGGTTTATCTTGGACAGACCTGTAACATTGGGACAGGACCGTGGATGGCCCCTAGTGCTGATTGGATCTAGACACATATCTTGGCAGGACCAAATCCAAACCAGCAAGCCCTAGGACTCAAACTGGTAACACAGGTAGAAATGTTTACACCCAGTAAATTTCAGACACCCTTTGTACATTTGGACTTTCAAATTGCTCACATCTTGAAACTTTGTAAATCAAACCTAAAGGTTAATACAGCCGTTCAATTCACACAAGGATGAGAAGAGTTTGGAAAACTGCGAAGGATTAAGCAAATGCCAGACACTCTTTTTAAATTTGGACTTCAAAATTTCTTGTATCTTGTGACATTATGAGTCAAAGCTAAAGGCTGACACAGCTGTTCAATTCACACAAGGATGAGAAAAGTTTGGAATATTGTGAAAGGTTGTCATCAGTTTGATATGATAAGACACACTGTATTGATTGTTGCAAATTAATTTCATTTTATTATTACAATGGAGAGTGGATGCTAACATCTGATTAGAATGAGATAAAGAGATGCTGTATTTTTCTGCATGAATCAAATATTTAATCTCATTGAAATGTTTATAATTTGTATATTTTATAATGGTTTTGCAGGGCAATGGAAACATTTTACCAGACCTTATGGTAAGTTTGTGCCAGTTTGCCATGTATAATTCATGTTTTTCTTATGTTTATTGTATTATGGAATTTTACAAGTTTATTTTTCTTTCTTATAAAGGATGGATTTCAAATTCCATATGTAGTCTTGTTTGAATCAGGGGTATTTCTTTGTCACATTTTTACCTTCTTCAATACAAATATTTCGCTGACTTTTGTAATTTGTGCTGGGGAAATATTTTAGTGCTCTACTCCTTACAGTTCCATGATGTAGAACATATGCTTTGTATTAATTCAAAATTTAAGAGATTTGTTCTTCCACAATCATTTAACATGGGCCATATTTGTATGTTACTTTGAGAACTTAACAAAATATTTTCTTCATCCTTCCAGAAAGGACAATTTCATGCACAAAGCCCATGTTTCCCTTATTATGAATAAGTATTCATTGACATTGTGCCTACTTGTTGTATTTTGAGCCTCACAAGTTTGGCATGAATTGGATCTTTTTTGATTTCTATAGATCGACTTCACAACTTATTTGCACTTGCAAGTGGATGTTTCGAAGGTTGCATAAAGTTGATAAACTATGAAAATTAGGACTCTGATATACAAATGGATAGAAATGGAACAGGTGAGATTATGAGCATCTCTTATTTGTTTTGAATTGATTCATAGTGTCTGACTTGCCTAGATTGATGCTCTTAGACTAAGCAGGCTATGCACTCAAACAACATGCTCAAAGTTATTAAATGACAACATGTATAAAGTTAAACATGGCAACCAATGTCATCATTGGATTATGTACTTAATGTTGATTATGATGGTTCAACTACCACAAACACATAGCTAGCATACACAGTTCGGTATAGATATTAAGAAACTAAAAGGGAGCCTGTTGCAGGCCAATCATTGCAACATTCTACTGCACAGTAAATAATGTCATGCTCACAATTTCTTGTGTCACTATAGGAGACATTTAAGTGGGTGTGTATCAATCTTGAGATAGATAGAAGCAAAGGTAGGAGATAAACTCAGAAATAATGGAGATAGAAATATTAGCTGTGCTATTTTTTATTCAGTCAGGATACAAAATGGGTGAAAGATAAAGTGAGAGATGCTCGTGGATTGCAGCCAACCTTTAAATACAAGGTCAAGAAATGAATCCTCCCTTATTACTAACTTTTATAAAGCATAATATTATGTTCAATATTGTTCTTTGATTCCTATGACAACGTACTTTTATATTTTAAATACAAGGTCAAGAAAAAAAATCGTATTCATGAGAGCAACTAGTTGCAGATGAGACTAATACTTATCTCCTTATAAGGATTGTCAATACCAATATTAAGCTCCTTAGAAGTACTAATGAAACCAATACTTAGTTCCTTTGCATTAACATTATATAACAACCTAGATGTACCTACTTGTAATGTCCCCAACTAGGACTATACTTGATTTACCTGAAAATTTTCAACTAGGGTTTGGATTGTGCTTGGGAAAGGCAATTTACTTGGTGTCTGTAATGTTCCCTACTAGGAAGCTGCCCATTTCTAATGGACTATGCGTTTGAATTGAATTGAATTAAGAAACAATGAATGATTCATAATACATTTAATAGTTAACATATTTAAGCACCAATTCCTTCTCTCCTAAACATCAACCCTAAGAAGGATGGGGAATTACTTGTCCTTAGGGTGCTTGGAAAGCAATCTACAAGCAGGCTCCTTTAAGGCATTGGGAATGCATGTTCATATCCATCTCGGGACTTTTCCCTCAAGGCATTGGAAATACATGTCCTTATCCATCTTGGGACTCACCTGCCTTGTGAGGAATTACTCCACCTTTCCCTGACAAAACCAACCTATCCTCTTAAGAGGCTATAGTGAGTGATTAAGGAATAGGCTATATATATATATATATATATATATATATATATATTTATAAAATACAGTAGCAATGTGAAATATTCTACTTCCTAACAAATGAGAGACCAATCATAGTCAGCCAAATCATTATGGATTATATCAGTATATAAGCCTGCTGTTTTCCTTATAGCAGTCTATTCTGCTGCTTATATTCAGATATCCATATCTTATTCTGATTGATTGGATGTCTTATTCTGTCATTAAATATTGATCCTTATGGATTAAAATAAGAGATAAGTTTCCCATTCTTGAATGAATGATGAGCACTGCTTTCTTATATCTTGTAGTTGGATATGATAGGTTGCATTCCCAATAGACACGTGTAATGTCTATTCATTAATACTTCTTCTTTGAAGGCTAATCACACCTTTCCATATTATAACCGGATAACTAATTTAATCATTCTCTTCCCGAGTAATAGACCGTTGGCAATAAGTATCTTCATATCGCTGATTTCCTTTATACAGATTGGTTTGTATTTGGTTTGTCTACTCGCTTGTCTTAACAACGTGCTACGTTGTAATTTGATATAACATCGACTAATTATCTCATTGGTTAAGGATTATAATATTTTCTATTGAGAGTCTTTGTCTTTTGACTAAGCATATTTACTATTGTGCCAAATATTCCAATTTGTGGATGATAAATACTAGTCAATACTATAAATATTCTTGTTTGTATATAGCTTGAATCCTTGTTGATTAACACGATAGCTTCGAAAGCCTTAGTCGATTATGCATTCTTCCGTGCTTGATTATCAATATGGTAATTGTTGTCATCATTAATCGTGCTAGATATCGATCCTTGATAATCAACGATACATCAATTGTTCCTTTATTCATAGGCAGCGAATATTGGCAACTAAATCGACTTGTTGTGATGTTGATTAATAATTTGTCTTTAGATGATATCATTGATGCCTAGACTCGTGTCACTTACAGGATGAACCATATATTACTTTGTTATCTTTCTATCGGATCTTTTGATACTTAATATCTCTATTTTGAGCCACTTACTGTGGGTTTGTGTTTGAATGCGGTCAAGGATATGTATTTCTGAATGATTCCATATGATCTGCTGATCTTTATAGATGAGAAACCGCTGAACAATGAGCTCGATGCCATAGTCCTATGATGCTTGGACTCAACTCCTTGTATCTGCCTTCACAAATATGAGATACTTAGTTGTCTTGTAATTATGTTATATTATAATTAATTTGTTTATTTTTTTTATTTTTTTATTTTAATTTTATTATTATTAAATCCTATTTCAAAAAGGGGACATCACACTATTAGAAGCCAAGATTGGAATATCGAAGTCACAACTTAAAAGTCCACATTAGATATTACATCCAAACTAGAAGCCACAACTAACTTAGAATTCCATAGAAGGTGACCCTTTGGGGATTTGAACTTGGGTCTCCACCGAAGTTGCTGATTTGGGTGTAGGTAGGTGAGTACGATTTTTTTTTCCCTTGGGTATGGGTTTGGGTTTGGGTTTGTTCGTGCGCACACACACACAGACACACACACACATTATAAATTTATATGTACATGTTCAAACATCAAAGTTATGAATTACAAAAGAAGAGCGAGTCTCATAAGTCCATGATTGCCAATAAATTTATAAATAAAATACCTCATTTATCGGGGTTGATATCGTAGTGCAACTGTAGCTGCATTGCAGTGTTAATACTGCGATTGTGGTTTAAATCTCACTAGCAAGGTGTTAATGCCTCAGTATGTTCTTGGGGATGGGCCCCCCCATTGTGGCCCCATTGGTACAAGCTACAGTCAAAAGCGGTCACTGATAAAACAAAATCCTCATATATCTTATTCATAATTTGCAAAAATGAAAATAATCAAGTCTCAAAATGTCATTATACAATGAAAATTTAAATTACAAATTTGAATTTAATATTCATATTTTCTTCCACAAAAGCATCATACACTGTTTTGAGTACTTTATATTTTGCTTCTAAATATTTGAAGGCCTAGTATAGAGATCTGCTTGGTATATTCATATGGAGATTTGATGAGAATGTAAAAATAATGCATTTTCATTTCATATGCATGCACATATATTGGTATATTTGCTTGGTAACTGCCCTTCGGTACTTCTTGGGTGTTCGGGTTTGCTATGGATCTTTCATAGAAGAACCCATAGAGAACCCAAGCACCCAGGAAGAACCAATAAGCAAATTGTATTAGTACCAGGATCCATGCCTGAACAATACAACCCGGTAACTTAGGTCTCCATAATGAGAACTGGTTTTAACTAATTGAACCTAGCCTCTTGGACAATGCATGAAAACTTGAAATCTTTATCCCTCTATTTAATAAACTTTTCAATATAGAGAGGTTTTCAAAACTTTTTGCCAACTTGATTTGATTTGGCAAATATATCATTGTTTCTCCAAGTTTTTAGGACGAGGGGATGACTTTTTTGGGAACAACAATTATTTTTCAAAAATTTAGGGGATGGCAAGGGGATGACTATATATATATATATAAACATGTTGGTGTAATTAATTATTCACCTAATTACATTTTACTTGATCTTGCTTAAGATAATGCATAACATAGTAATTTACATTTGAGACACTTAGGAGTTTGCACATTTCATTGCACATGGTGTAGGAGAAATTCCATTTTAGGTGGTGATAGTAGTTATCACATTCCACTTTATGTGTTGTCTCCACCTTTAGTGCACTTATCACTTTATCATCCTCCACATGTTGCACATACTTCATTGCACAATGGAGGATGATCCACCTTTGGTGGACATGTGGTTACACCTTGTGTGGGTGATAAGTTATCTCTTGGTTATCATGTTCTCTTATTGCCTTGCCTATTTAAGTATGCACATCTACATTTTACTTAGTTTAGTTTAGTTCTATAGTTCACTTCAATTATTGTATCATTGATGAGAATACAGTTTGTTCTTGTCCATTTTGTCTCTCTTGCTTTTGTGCTATTCATTGGCCTCTAGATCTAGGGTTGTTGCTGTAGGCAAATTCGTACACGATATCAGAGCCCCTGAATGGATTCATTTGTGGAACTATCAACAAGTATGAGCTTTTGAGTTGCATGTGATACTTGCTCTCAGTGAAGGGTTTGGGATATTTCATTAGGGAAGGTCAGTTGACTTCACCATTCTCTCGTATGGGGGGGGGGACCTTTTCCTCACATGAGGTTTTGTCTCTCTCATTCTTCTTGAGATTTCTTTTATGTATTCATCTCTCGTTTGGGGGGGAGTTTTATCACACTGGGTTTTCTCCCTTTCTCCACTTTGTGAGAGATTGCATTGCATATTGTACATGGGTACCTAACATGGCCTAGTAGGTGAGACCCATCTTGCATTGTGAGCTTGAGTTTGCATTCCCTTAAGTTGCACTTAAGGGGGGGTGTTGGTGTAATTAATTATTCACCTAATTACACTTTACTTAAGCATTACTTAAGATAATGCATAACATAGTAGTTTGCATTTGAGACACTTCGGAGTTTGCACATTTAGTTGCACATGGTGTAGGAGAAATTCTACTTGAGGTGGTGATAGTAGTTATCACATTCCACTTTATGTGTTGTATCCACCTTTAGTGCACTTATCACTTTATCATCCTCCACATGTGACACATCATTGCACAATGGAGGATGATCTACCTTTGGTGGACACTAGATTCCACCTTGTGTTGGTGATTAGTTATCTCCTGGTTATCGTGTTTTCTTATTGCCTTGCCTATTTAAGCAGACACATCTACATTGCACTTAGTTTATTTTAGTTCTGCAGTTCAGTTCAATTATTGCATCATTGATGAGAATACAATTTGTTCTTGTCCATTTTGTCTCTTTTGCTTTTGTTCTATTCATTAGCCTCTAGATCTTGAGTTGTTTCTATAGGCAAATTATTAAATGGTATCAGAGAACCTAAATGGGTTCATTCATGGAACTATCAACAAGTATGAGCTTTTGAGTTGCATGTGATTCTTGCTCTCAATGAAGGGTTTGAGATTTTTCATCAGGGGGTCAGTTGACTTCTCCATTCTCTCTTATGGGGGGACCTTTTCCTCACATGAGGTTTTGTCTCTCTCATTCTTCTTGAGATTTCTTTTATGTATTGATCTCTCTTTTTTTTGGGGGAGGGGGGAGTTTTATCCCACTGGGTTTTCTCCCTTTCTCCACTTTGTGAGAGATTGCATTGCATATTGTACATGGGTACCTAACATGGCCTAGTAGCCAAGACCCATCTTGCATTGTGAGCTTGAGGCTGCATTTCCCTAAGTTACACTTAAGGGGAGGTGTTGGTGTAATTAAATACTCACCTAATTACACTTTACTTAAGCTTACTTAGTATAATGCATAACATAGTAGTTTGCATTTGAGACACTTAGGAGTTTGCACATTTAGTTGCACATGGTGCAGGAGAAATTCCACTTTAGGTGGTGATATTAGTTATCACATTCCACTTTATGTGTTGTCTCCACCTTTAGTGCATTTATCACTTTATCATGCTCCACATGTTACACATATTTCATTGCACAGTGGAGGATGATCCACATTTGGTTGATGTTTGATTCCACCTTGTGTGGGTGATAAGTTATCTCCTGGTTATCATGTTCTCTTATTGCCTTGCCTATTTAAGCAGGCACATCTACATTGTACTTAGTTCAGTTTAGTTCTGCAGTTCAGTTCAGTTATTGCATCATTGATGAGAATATAATTTGTTCTTGTCAATTTTGTCTCTCTTGCTTTTGTGCTATTCATTGGCCTCTAGATCTTGGGTTGTTGCTATAGGCAAGTTCTTACAAAATATTTAACATCTTGCGTACTATAAATTAATATAAATAAAATAGATATTTTAATATTTCAAATATTATAAATTATACTATAATATATAAATATAATTATTATAAATTTCCTATGTTCCATCAAGTTTTTGGGACAGGGGTACACGTTTTGGGGATGAATTTTTTGAGGGCAATTTTAGGGGACTACAAGGGACAACTATTAGAAAAATAGGGAAATTTCAATGTTCCTATGATAACATTAATAAAGCATTCATCACATACATTATAGATCCTTATACATAAAGTTCACAACGAAATGCCTAAAGGCGGTTTGTTTGAATTGAAAAATGACAAAAATTGTAAAACATAGAATATATGCTGCTGCCCTTGAACTTGCAGAGAACTTGTGCAATCAATGAGCATATCTCCCTTGTCTCAAGATTTTAGTGGTTGACACAAGTGACAAAAGGTTCCTAACTTTGCATTGGGATCAGAATGCAGGTGCCTCAATACGATTGAAAACTTTGCCATGTTATGTTGGAAACCTACAAATTTGTGAATTTAAAAATGACTACAAACTATTGTTTTTACTTTTTAGGGATAGGAAACCATTGTCTCGGGGTTGAAACAACGCCTTAGAGTACAAATGGAGCTTGAAACCCTTAGTATTGTTTTGCTTGATTTTATCTTGAAAACAATGAGCGTATCTCCCTTGTCTCAAGATTGTAGTGGTTGACACAAGTGACAAAAGGTTCCTAACTTTGCATTGGGATTAGAATGGAGGTTCCTCAATACGATTGAAAACTTTGCCATTTTATGTTGGAAACCTACAATTTTGTGAATTTAAAAATGATTACAAACTATTGTTTTTAGCAATAGGAAACCATTGTCTCGGGGTTGAATCAACGCCTTGAGACTACAAATGGAGCTTGAAACCCTTAGTATTGTTTTTCTTGATTTTGTCATGAAAACCTTGCCTTCTTTTTCAATTGAAATGGATAGAAAATGCTTTCAAATATTTCAAAAACAACTCTAGCATGTGTCTATCACACTCCATAAAAGAGCTTGAAAATTTGTTGTTTTGCAGACCAAAATCCTTATTTAGGTTGAGAGTGGTGTTGAGCCCACAAAAGAATAATACTTTTTTTTTTCATTTATTTGGGGACTTATTTACTTTGAAGAAGTGTAATTGCAAGGGGATGTTTGACTGTTCCTGGGATGTTCAAGGGATGTCATTGAAGTCCCTTCTTGTCCCTATGAAGTCTTTGTGTTTTCAGGATGTCAAGCCCAAAATAAATTTGTTGGGGATGGCAGGGGATATTTTCAAGTTGTCTCTACATCCTTAGGATGTCCTCAATATTGGGATGTATTAGAAATGCTGGGGATGTGTCCTCAAGGAACATAGTAAATTTCAAGCTTGTGCAACTCGAAAATTTTCTTGACATTCACTAAGGTTGCACAAATTCAATCCAAAGAGCTTGGATTGTGTTCCTTAGAGCTCACATTGCATGTAAACTATCACATACAGTATATTTGATAGGAGATTAAATGCAAAATGTGACTGAACAAAACAAAAAAATTGCCATTCTGTCATGTGCCCTAATGATGGTAAATCTGCAAATTGCGTACATAACTCTACAAATCACATGCAACCCTAAAATTGCTCCTATGAATGCGACTTACAAACTATTTAGTTGCATTTATATTTTTGTCTAATTGTGTAAAGTTTGTTGGCCTATCTACGGGACAAGGTGAGAGTTTGAGCTTTGGTTGAGTCCTACATAAAATTTGATTTTAGGGGGAATTTGGAAGCTATAATTGATAATGTTGTTGTAATGGCTAGCAGCCTGAACCCTAGAAGCTTCTATTTGATAGGGATTTTCTATGAGGTTGTAGATAGTTATTTTTCACGAGTATGTGGAACGGAATGCATGGCTCTACATTGGGTTTTGTTGCCCAAGGAAAGACTTCGTCACTTTGAGGGCTCCTTTGTGAATGACGATAGAGGTGGCAATGCTAAACAACATGCTAGAGATTAAGGTGCCAATAAAAACTTTGACTTGGGGTTGGGGGCAATGTTGAGTTGCTAGTGGTGGTTGACACTAGCAATGCATATGTCGTAGTAGTTGTATGTGGTAAAATTGGCCTTGTTATTCAACCATACACTTCAACATAGTCTTTGTTCATCAGCCACATACAGAAGTGAATATGAGTTATTCATCCTGCATGCCTGTATGATTCGACCTGTTGCCTTCTATCTAGATGGGGTTTCGAAATAGCTCTCAGAACGAGTCTCACAACCATAGACCAGTCTAAGAATGAAGGATTTTTCTCCATGAATGCAATGCAAATGCAAGATTATTCTAGGAATTGAAAGATGCAAGATTAATCTAAGACATAATTTCAATGCAATTATTCTAGGAAATTGAAATTATTCTATTGCAAATGAAAGCTTTTAACTAGAAATGAGATGATAAAATGCAGCAACAATTCAGTATTCTAACTATGCATATTTTTCTCAGGTCGTTTTGAATGAGGAATGAGAGCTCTTTTATAGACCCAGAGGTGATCAGAATAGAAAGTTTCCTCCTTGAAATAAAACAGATAGAAAAGCCAGTTTAAATAGAAAGCTTTCTTTAAAAGAAAACAATAAATTGTTTTCCCTTTGCTTTAACTGTTTTATTTATGATTTTAACTGTTTTCTTTCTCTTTAAAGCACAGTTAATTCAAAACTTCTATTTCTGAACAGAGAGAAGATTTTTGAGAGAATATTTAATTAATTAAATAAATATGACCTTATAAATGCGTTTTTCTCAATTATCTGAATATTTAAATTCAATTATTGAAATGAGGATATTTATTTAATAATTAAATATTATTTAATTCCTTTTTATCTGTTTTAGCTAAAAGGGGTGAATTTAATTTAATTAAAGTGCTAGGACTTTATAATTAAATTAATTCAATCATAGGGTTTGTTTAGCCAATAGATATTTAGGAATTAAATATAATGTATGATTAATGCAAATTTAGGATTTTATGAATTTGACACTTAGGTCGAGTAGAGTCAGTCAAAACTCAGAATTGCCTAGTACAATAGGACTTTGATGATTCAGAAAAATTACCAATGAAACAAAATTGGTTAGAGTTGCAAGATGCCAATTTTGGGGTGTTGCATTTTGCCCCTCTTTGAATTGATGTGCGAGCAACGCATTGATTCAAAGAGTAGTATGATGCTTGAAGCACAAAAGAATAGATTTCGAAAATTGATGATGTAAAGATCGATTGATGAAGATTTCAGAGCCATCTCCAGGACAGAGCTTGACTCTCCGAAGTCTAGGTTAGATTGCCAAGACGCCGGTCAAGTAGAGTTTTCGAGGGTCATCTCTAGAACGAAGCTTGATCCTCAGGGATCCGGGTTAGAATGCCCTGATACCTAATAGATTAAGATTTCGAGAATCATTTCTAGAACGAAGCTTGATCCTCAGGGATCCGTGTTAGAATGCCCTGATACCTAATAGATTTGATATCTTTCAAAAGATTGTCCCCAGAACTAGGCTCAACCTTCAGGAGTCAGGGTTAGATTGCCCCGATACCTGTCCACAAAAAGATAGTCAATAGAGATTTTAGGACTATCTCCAGAACGAAGCTTAGTCCCCCAATATCTAGGTTAGATTGCCCAGACACTGGTTAGATTGATATCTTTCACAAGACTGTCCCTAGAACGAGGCCTGATCCTCAGGGATCCGGGTTAGAATGCCCTAATACCTAATAGATTAAGATTTCGAGAATCATCTCCAGAACAAAGCTTGATCCTCAGGGATCTAAGTTAGATTGCGCAGATACCTAATAGATTGATATCTTTCAAAGACTGTCCCCAGAACGAGGCTCAACCTTCAGGAGTCAGGGTTAGAATGCCCCGATACCTAATAGATTAAGATTTCGAGAATCATTTCCAGAACGAAGCTTGATCCTCAGGGATCTAAGTTAGATTGCTCAGATACCTAATAGATTGATATCTTTCAAAGACTGTCCCCAGAACGAGGATCAACCTTCAGGAGTCGGGGTTAGAATGCCCCGATACCTGTCCAAAAAAAAGATAGTCAATAGAGATCTTAGGACCATCTCCAGAACAAAGCTTAGTCCCCCAATATCTAGGTTAGATTGCCCAGACATTGGTCAGATCGAGTTTCAGAATCATCTCCAGAACGGAGGTTGATTTTCAGGAGTCAGGGTTAGATTGCCCCAATTCCTAATAGATGAGTTTTCGAGAATCATCTCCAGAACGAAACTTGATCCTCAAGAATCTGAGTTAGATTGCTCAGATACTTAATAGATTGAGATTTCAAGAATCATCTCTAGAATGAAGCTTGATCCTCAGGGATCCGGGTTAGATTGCCCCGATACCTAATAGATGAGTTTTCGAGAATCATCTCCAAAACGAAGCTTGATCCTCAAGAATCTGAGTTAGATTGCTCAGATACTTAATAGATTGAGATTTCAAGAATCATCTCCAGAATGAAGCTTGATCCTCAGGGATCCGGGTTAGATTGCCCCAATACCTAATAGATGACAAGATGCCCTTATTGATTGTGGAGTATCCAGTTTTGACTATTAAGTACAAATAACTGAACATGCCCCAAGTGATGAGGACTTTTGAATATTAGATCAGATTGATAGGAATAGATTCAATGATGTAATCATCCTGCCCCCTCGGGAGCGAAATAGAAAGATGACACGTCATAATGATGATTGAGAGTGAGAAATCGCAGATAGATGTTTGAATCGGAGATCAAGAAGAACTTAGAACAAATTACGGAAGAATCCAGAACATTCAGAATCAATTTCAACAGATTTTGAGGTCTGGTTGACCAAGTTTGACTAGAGTCGACTTTTGAGGAAAAAAGTCAAAGGTTTGAGGAAATGTTGATTAGATAAGATTCTGACAAGAAAGCGACGTCAGAAAGTTGACTGCACAAGCGTCCGATCGGGTCGGTCCCAAAAATTTTAAAATGCGATTTTGAGCTATATAGAAGTGTCAGATTTCGATTTCGATCGCGAAAATGGATTGAGCAGATAGCTGAAGATAGAGAGCAAGGATCGAACACTTGTGTAGTAGTGATGAAGCCAGATCGTTGAAGAAGAACCCCTCAATGTACAAATCCAGGAGAACGCAATGAAGTGAACATCGAATTGCTGCCACAATGCAAGTCTAGAATGAAAATGCAATCCTATGCTAGATGCAATCCCTAGGACATGGTTGTGAGACCCATCATAAAATCATCATCATTGAGCATTTTTTGGAACATCGGAGTCGATACAACCCTTACTGGTGCCACAATGCAACCATAAGGATATGAATATGACTTTCATCGGATAAAATGTAGGAAATGAACGTAAGCACCAGGGCACAAAAGCCAAGGTGACCTGAACATTGTTTTCAGTTAATGTTGCAAGAGTACACCAGTATCAAGGCATTTAAAGCCAAGATAACCATGAGTGCGATCATGCGTAAACAAACAGAGCAATAACAGTCAAGGAGATAGTACCAACCTCACCATGGCGTACAAATAAACAAGATCGAGGGATGTGAGGCTGTTCCACCTTAGTGCGGGAGCTCTTATCACATACACCCTGTTTATTTGACGTTGTCGGATCATCGGGACTACACCAACAAGCAGTAGACAAAGAAAATATCAATGAAATCCATGAGAATAGACAACATAGAAAGATTCAATCATAGCTCAGCCAGTTTCAAAGTTGTCGAATATGAATGTGTATAGGGGTGTTGAAAAACACCATTGTGCTTGTGAGTGCATTGTGTTTGATTGTTATTGATAGATGTTTACGTGTGAGATATCCAATGTGTGTTGAAAAACACAGATGTGTCCAAAGATAGTGTTGAAGAACACTGTTTATGGTGGTGTTGAAAAACACCAGTTTGTGTTAGTATAGTGTTGTCTAGCAGAAGTGACAAGATTACTAACTCGGGTGTAAACCAAAGATGTGATCAAATTGGGGACACGTGCCCCCAAGTAACGATGACTGACTTGACGTATGTTGTGATGACAAACTAGATTTGGTTACCCCCAGGCGTATGACATTGAATCAAAGTCAAGTCAGTAGTGTTTGCAAAGGAACCAGAGTGTCACGAAAGTGACCAAAAGTTATGTACAAACTAAAGCAAAGAATCGTCAAGACCGAGTATCGATAGATAGAGCGTTTGAGTATAACGTCAACTGTAACGGATGCGAGCAATCTCGATAGTACAACGACAGTAGACAAATGCAGTGAGAATCACTGGTGACTGACGCGAGTGAGAGTCTCAAGTGAAGCGATCGTAGTACTAGCTAGACATCAGTAGGCAGACGCAGTGAGAACCACTGGTGACCGATGTTAGGGAAATTCTCAAGGAAAGAGAACTCAGTATAAGCTAAGCGACAGTAGGCAGACGCAGTGAGAACCATTGGTGACTGTCGCGAAGTAGATCCCTAAAGGGTGATATGACCAGGAGGGTTGTCCTGAGAGTATGACCAGTTTCAATCCATGTAAGGTGGTGTCTTGACAGGAATTGAGAGCATGTTGACTCCCAGGAATCTGGGTTAGATTGCCTAGATACCAGAATGTTTATCGCCTTTCAAAAGACTATCCCTAGAACGAGGCTCAATCTCCAAGAGTTAGGGTTAGATTGCCCCGATACCTGTTGATTGAAAGATAGTCAATAGAGATCTTTTTGGTTGATGCATCAAAATGCCTATTGCTAGGTTTACACCAAGATGATCATTTTTTTAGGACATTTTCAGATTTTTTTGTCTTTTTTAGATTATCGATCTCAAGCAAGATCACATTGGTGTGCCCCCAATGTCTAGCAAGGTGGAGGACATTGCAGATGGATTAGAAAGCTGATGTATGAGACAAATAGCCAATGATGGCTGAAGGGGGTGAATGCGACCCTCAAGGATAGTCTCTTCAAGATTACCCAAGCTAGGGAAAAAATAATATAACAATGTAGGCTCATGGAGCGATGCTGTATAACATTTAGGGTAATGACCTGATGTCATGAAAAGTATGTGGTCCAAAAGAGTGGACATGTCAAGAGACTTCTAAGAACTTGTTTTTCAATTTTGATCAAGACCAAGGGGTCAATTGGATAGGATAGGATATAGCTATGATAGCGCAATTAGGATAAAGGTTGATGGAGGTATAAGTAGATGTTTTGGATTATGGCAGGAATGCTTAGAGATAGGAAGAATAGGCTTGGGATAAGCAAGATCGCGATAGGGTGCCATGCATGAGAGAAAGTAAATAGGCTGATGGAAGGGATCATGAATGTCAGTATACATGATGCTCATGGATAGGCTCAACCTTGTCAAGATCAGCAGAAGGAACATGGATGTTCACGAGCTAGCTGGATGTAAGATATGATGGGAGAAGATGACATGGAAGGAACTTGCCCCCAAGTGAAGAGTGCAAGTAGGAGGAATTACGCATGACGCCTGGTTGCGAGGTTTTCATCATGGTACTTATCCAAGGCGCCACAAGAAGGGGTTTTCACTATAGGACGGATTGATTTATCTTTACTTTTGTTACCAAGGTGCCTATTTACCAGGTTTTCACCAAGGCACTTTTCTTTTTTTTTTTGTACTTTTTGATTTATGAAGGAACTTAAGCTTCTTGCTCTTTGGATAGTGCTCCTTTGAAGTATATTTTATGATAGGCCAAGGCTGCTGAAAGTATGCTCAAAGATGTTGATAGGGTGATGGTAGAGAAGATGATATGGAGGATA
>MU228095.1:3628135-3645286 GCA_018584345.1 Thuja plicata
TCAGTTGTGCATACCAAGAGGATCAATGAGAGTCAATTTGATAAAAGAGAAACATAGTAGTGGATTGGCTGGACACTTTGGCATTGATAAAACATTGAGTTTGCTGAAGGAGAGGTATTTTTGGCCTCAGTTGTATAAGGATGTTCAGAAATTTGTGAGAAGTTGTGGAGTCTGTCAAGTTGCAAAAGGAGTGAGTCAGACTACTGGTTTCTATACACCTATTACTGTTCCTGAGAAACCTTGGAGTGATATCAGCATGGATTTTGTTCTTGGACTTCCGAGGACAGCAAGAGGTAATGATTCCATATTTGTTGTTGTAGATAGATTTTCTAAGATGACACATTTCATACCATGTAAGAAAACATCAGATGCAGTACATATAGCAGATCTTTTCTTTAAGGAGATTGTCAGATTGCATGGATTACCAAGAAATATCATCTCTGACAGAGACAGTAAGTTTGTAAGTTATTTTTGGAGAACACTTTGGAAGAAGTTGAGTACTGAGTTGAAGTTTAGTTCTACATTTCATCCACAGACTGATGGACAAACAAAGGTTGTAAACAAAAGTTTGGGTAACTTGTTGAGATGTTTAGTTGGTGACACACCAGGAAATTGGGATTTGATGTTAGCACAAGCAGAGTTTGCATACAATAGTTCAGTAAACAGAAGTACTGGAAGGACACCTTTTGAAATTGTTCATGGCACTCAACCTAGAGGTATATCAAATTTGAGAGACATTGTTGGTGAAGAGAAAAGAAGTGCTGAAGCAGAAGAATTTGCAAAATTTATGAAAACATTGCATGAGGATGTGAAGCAAAAGCTGGAGAAAAGTAATCAGAAATACAAAGATGATGCAGACAGATCAAGAAGACATAAGACATTTGAAGTTGGTGATGCTGTGATGGTTCATTTGAAGAAAGGAAGATTTCCTATTGGAACATATGGGAAATTGAAGATGAAGAAATTTGGTCCTTGTAAAATACTAAGAAGGTTTGACAGTGGAAATGCTTATGAAGTTGAATTACTTGATGACATGGATATATCACCTATTTTCAACATTTCAGACTTGTATGAATATCATGAACCTGATGAAGAAATAACTGTACCAAGTGATTATCCTAAGAAGCAGATAGAAGAAGTTGAGAAGATCCTGAAACAGAGAGTTGGAAGAAGTACTAGAGGGAAGGAATACATGGAATATTTAGTAAAATGGAAAAACAGACCAATTGAGGACTCATCTTGGATTTCTCAATCTAAGTTGGATTTATTTCAGGTTGGACCTGATACATGATTTGGGGAATCATTTCTTTTCAACCCCAGGTGTCTGATGCAGGAGCATCTTGGGTCCTTGGCAATCTTGCGCAACCAAAAAGAAGTTTACTTATGTTTTTCTGTTATTTTTCCTGTCTATCAGTTTTGGCTTTACCGACGGGTCTCGGTGACCTCTTTGCCTGACGAGCTTGTTGTTATTGGTGATGCTTTGCCCGACGAGTTTCGGTGGTGCTTTGCCCGACGAGTTTCGGTGATGCTTTTCCCGTGTGTTTTCCTGATCTGGCCGACTTCTACACTTAATTCCTGTGGCTGAATTAATTTGGGGTCTCTCATTGGGATCTGTGTAGACCTAAATCTGGGTCTCACCTTTGTAATTGAGCGTCGACTACTTTGTTGGGCGCTTGTATTTATTCTTTTGTATGTCCTTAGTTTAGGAATCATTCTTAGAGCAAGAAGGCAAATGTTAGGATATTAAAGATTTGAGATCTCTGTTGTGAGAAGATCATTTTGTAATACAGTCTGATGTATATGGCCGTAACCAGGAAGGCCTTACAGCCTGACATGTATTGAGTTTGAATTATTAATGATAAAGATTGTTGCATTTCTCTTCTCTCACTTGGTTGTTGTGTAATTCCGCATTGTATTCGCAAGTTGGTTGGCTGTATCGACTGTCTTTGCGTCAGACCCACACCATGAAGTCTTGATCTTGCGAAGGGTGGAAATTTCGTTGTGGACCATAAATTTCCACTCTTCTTTTTTATTTTGCCTTATAAATTTTCCCTGGGACCGAAAAATCTACCATGACCATGAAGTTGCTATTTTCGATCCTTTCTTTCTCATTTTCACTTGAATTTTTCTCTCAATTTCATAGGGTGGATAGGGTGGAAAAACGACCCTAACCATGAAGATTTTATTTTTCCTTTCATCTTTCACAAACATTTAATCTTCAAGATAAGACAAGATTTCAAAGGGAACCACGAAGTTTTTAATTTCCCACTTGTCAAAGGTTGGAAATTCATGGTGGACCATGAAATTAACTCTTTTCTTCACCTTCATTCATAAAATTTTGCTTAGGAGTGGAAAATCGACCAGGACCATGAAGTTTTTATTTTGTGAAGGATAGAGATTTATGGTGGACCATGAAACTCCACTCTAACCTTGAAACAAACTTTCATCATTCAACTTCGTGATCGTGACAACATTTTGACATCCTTTAGCAATTTACACTTTCTGCATTTTCAACACTTCAACTTTGTACTTCATTCATAAAATGATTGAAACTCCACCCTGACTCGACAAGATTTCTCAACTGCCTAGGAGATCAAGGGACTCAAACTATTGCCAAGCTAAACCAAAGCTAACAAAAACCTACAACAACTAAGCTAAAAATAAGCCACCAAGTGAAAAAAGGGGGTTCCCATTTGCAATGGGGTGATGTATGAAAACCTCATGAAAGGTACATTTCAAAGATATTTAAAAGTTTACAAAAGCTACTAAGGTAGTTATCCAAAAACTATAATCATTAAAATAATTTATAAAAATTATGATAACTTTAACAAAATCTATAATAAATACTACGATGACAAAATATTCTAGAAAATATTAATATTATAGTGAATAATTTAAAATTGTTAATAAACCACAAAAATAAAAATGCAAATATTATTATAAACTATGAAATAAGAAATTAATTATTGTAAATAGGAGCTATAATTTTTATAACTAACATGCTCAATAATTATTGAAGCTCTAAAGATTACTATAAAAATAAAACTAGTATCACACCTTGGTGTGCTATGAGTATGGCAAAATGGTGGGCAAGGTCAATTAGGGAAATTTTTTGGTCTGTTTTTGTGCATAATTTGTATAATACAGTATTACAGGACTCTGCGAGTCTAGAGCCGAGTCAGGGCTACAGAGTTTTTTTGACTCTGGACTTGGACTCGGCCAAGTCCTGTCAAGACTCTCCGAGTCCAAGGACTCTCTAGACTCTGTGAGTTCGGTAGGTCGGACTCTGTTGCGGCCAGCAGAGATAAAGTGTTAAAAAATCATTTTTTTATTGTTTCAACTTACTTTTTTTGGTTTATATGCATTTTCTAAGACCTAAAAAGGTCATTTCATCACTTGCAAACTAGCATATCATAGAGTGGTAGCACTGGTAAGAAGAATTGGTCATAAAAATGCATTCATTAGAAAAATGAACCAAACATGGTGCTTTTTTGCAAGGAGGGAGCTTATTCTGGCTCTTACCACAAGATGTTAAGGATCAATCTGTCATGCAAACATTCTTTGCAATTTCATTTCATGAATAACTAATGAAGATTTACAAATCTCATGAAGTCGACAATTCAAACTAACGTTGGAAATTTAAACACTGACAACAGGAATAAAAACATCTCAATATGTAATTGCTGGGCCACAGAGCCACAACGGAAAGAAATTCATGAAAAATACTTCTGCTTGTCACAAAAAGCATTTACTCCATGGCATTAAGATATGTTAGCAGATCCTAACAAAATGATTGTATTCAATTTATTGTTGGCGGAGATAACATCACAGGGTACCAAAATGATTGCAGTCAAACTGTTGTCGGGAGATATATTGTCACAAGGCTGGTTGTCACCAAAAGTTGTGGTGAAAAAGAGTTACTGAAAAAATAGAGTTGCTAATAATGTTAGATCAAATATCACCAGAAAAAAAATGATTAGTGAAAACATGTGTCTACCTCTTTGTATGAATGAATTAAAGATTTAAATAGTGTCAACAAGACCAGCAGTCTATGTGACCAAAAGCAACAGAAAATGAGCAACCCATAAAACCTGTCTATGATATACTAGTTTGATTCCATGGATTTCATATTCTATAAATATTGTAGACATTTGACAATGACACTATTTATATTTCTAATGTGTTATTTAGTTAACTTATTTCCTTTAGAAATTTGCATTTATACTTATGTGATCTATGTAAACTTGTGTATGTGTGCAAAGTAGCTTCTAGTTATCTCAATTATTGTGTATTTGATGTTAATTGACTAAATGATGCATGAAAAGAGCTTTAAATCCTTAAAAATCTTTGAATTTCTTGGGTTTTTCGATTTGCCGAGTCCTTGCCGAGTCTGGACGCCGAGCCCGAGTCCGAGCCCAAAACCAGCTTGCCTAGTCTGAGTCTTGTAACTATTATATAATATATGAGGTCAATTAGCAAATGTTGTTTGGGCTACAAAGGCGTCGATGGAAAAGTGATAGCTTCAAATCAACTATGCATCCACTTATAGGGATTCAAACACAAATAAAATAGAACCTCTAAATCAAAAAGATAATCAGGCTCCATTACTAATAGGCTCATGTTATGTTTACAATAGGGAGAGATGGAGAGATAGAGATAGAAAGAGGAGATAGAGGGGGAAGAGTGTAAGAGAGAGAGGGTTAAGGAGATAGAGATAGAGAGGAAGATAGAGAAACAAATGGAGATGGAGATGGAGACAGAGAGGGATATTGAGAGGAGAGGGATAGATAGAGATGGAATAGATAAATATATAGAGAGGGGGAGAGAATAAGAGAGGGAGAAATATAAAGATAGAGAGAGGAACTAATATATGAAGAGAGGTAGAGGGGGAGATATAGGGGTAGAGAGAGATGGATAGATAATGAGATAGAGATAGAGGGAAAGATGGAAGGAGAAATATGGAGAGATAGAGATGCAAGGAGGTATAGATATAAAGGTCTAGGAAGAGGGAGAGGGGCAGAGGTGGAGGGGGGGAGGGAGAGATGGATGGATGTAGAGAGGGTGACATGTCTAGAGATAAAAGGGGAAGAGAGGCAGCTAGCGGTAGAGATAAATATAGAATGAGAGAGGAAGAGGGGGACAAATAGATGGAGAGGTAGAGATAGATAGATAGAGAGGGGTAGGGAATGAGATAGAGGTGGGGGGATTTGGGGAATATAGAGCGATAGAGATAGGGAGGGAGAAACAAGGGATGTGTGAGTGAGTGAGAGAGTTATGGAGAGAGAGAGGGGCAGGTACATATAAATAGACAGGGAGGCAAGCGGAGGGAGGGAGAGAAATAGAGAGAAGAGAGAAGTTGAGAGATAGAAAGAGGGAGAGATGTAGACAAAATAAGGGAGATATGTCGACATAAAGGAGAGATAGTAAGATATAACCTAGGAAAGATAGAGGGGGTGATAGAAAGAGACAATGAGAGAGGGGAAGATGAAGAGATATAAAGATAAAGATATAAGATTTGATATAGAGAGAGAGGGAGGTAGAAAGGGATATATAGAGGGGGAAGAGAGAGATAAAGGTGATAGAGACAATTAATAAATAGAGAGGGAGGGGTGAGAGAGAGATAGAAATAAAGATAGGGAGGGAGAAACATGGAGTTGTGATATAGAGAGAGTTATTAATATACTATATAATAGCTATATAAGTGTGTATACAAGGAGTAGATAGAGACAGGAAGGAAGAAACATAGTGTGTGTATGTGAGTCAACTATATTACAAGTAGTTAATATCGTTATATATAAAATATATATAGTAAATTAATATCTCTTAGTTAGTTATATAATATATCATATTATGATATTTGGTAATTTATAACATTACATACAATATTTAATATATCATTAATAACAATAATTAATTTTATAATAAGTATCCAACAAATTCTCCAATAACCATCTGGACTTTTATGGAACAAGCCTAAACTTCTTGGAGCAGTGTGTGCCAATTTTGGAATGCTGTTCTGATGAGCAGCATGTAGATCATATGCAACATTTTAGTCAACAAGAATGATCATCTTGCACAGCACGTTGAATCTGGACAACTCCGCAGATCTGTTGTGACAGATTTGTCTTGTGCAGCAGCAATGCTGCCTTACAGAGAAATGGAATGATTTTGCACAGCAGAGGAATGGGCCACATACAACAAATGAAATACCTTGCACAATAAGATGAATGACCCCTCGTTTTGCTCAAGAGTTCTACTTCTCTGAACTTTTAAAAGCAAACAAATGCAACTGTATGAAACCACTTATGCATACAAAATTCAAATCATTAGTCCATTCCACCTTTTTCTACTTCAAAAGCAATCAATTTATCTAGTGATCCTAATATAAAATAGAAATCACTTCAAGTATATATATATATATATATGAGTCAGGTGGGTTTTGTAGTTACAAAATCATGTTTAGGGATAGGAAATATTATAATATACATGCAGTTATATACACATCATGGGATCATCAGTTTTATGGTTGTAGATTAAATTATAATGTTTCCAAGTTATACTTATTGACATGCATGAAGATATATTCAGGTGTCAATATCGAGAACTTACATCTCACTGAAGCTTGTATACTACATGAGGAAAAAGTTGTAATGTTAGTTTCCATTAAAGATTTTGCACCAAATGCACTACAAGAGTTCGTAGTTGACATGATTTTGCAGAAGAATGGGAAGCGTGCAAGATGAGGAGACAAAGAGCATTGACAGGTTGGATAGAGGGTACACTCCCAATTTGAAAGTTGTGTTCTAAAATCTACAGTTTTATTCAGAAGAAACATTGAAGTCCAAAGCAAGCTGAAACGAGAAACACTCATACCAATTCAAGATCAAGAAAGATGAGAGCTACTTTCATTTGCAGCTGCATGACAAGAACTTTTAATTTCATGTTAGAAGTTTAACGAAAAATGTTTCTGGATTTAACTGTCTCAATTTTTGCATCCATCACCAGGATGAAAGTGAGCACCTGCAGGAGAAAACTGAGAGTTTGCAGACCGACAATAGATAAATAGAGGTGAGGGGAAGAGAGTATGCACCGAATTCGAGAAAAAGAAATAAAAAATAAAATAGAAAAAGGAATCAAAACATAAAAGGTCAAACACCAAAGAGAAGAAAATAAAACTAAAAATAAAACATAAAATGCTAGAAGTTGTTTCCTTGTGCAAAAGTTATAACCCCTAGGTTTTTCAAACTGATTAATAAGTTTCAAAAATATATATTCAAGTAAATTTTCATAACACTAAATTACTCAACTTAAGAAAAAAATTACTTTCAAATGTAAATTTAAGTACAGGCTAGATGCACAGTCAATTATTAAAAAAATAGAGATCAGCTGGGAACGTGCTAGATCTGCTGCAAGCATACAAATACTATTGTAAGACAATTACAATTTTTGGATGTGTTTGTCCCTAGCTCTCCTCGATGCCTAGCCTCCTCAAGGTCAAATCCCAGTTTGGTCTGTGGGTTGTGGTGATCTTGCTGGAGGTGTGCAGAGTCTGATTTCAATGTTTGGAATCTTCTTCAAAGAACTGAGGCATAGAATCCTCAGTTAAAGTGCCGTAATCGCCTAAACCTTGTGGGGTTGGATCGGAAAACATACTTAACTCTGTTGCTGTAGATGATCAGCGCTTTCCTTGGTATGAAATAGGGCAGTAGTGATCCACTGGCCAAACTGATGAAATAGGTGTGGTCTGCTGTAATCTGTTGTAGCTGCCTGGACTCTACTGTTATTCCCCAACAAGCCTGTAGAGACTTGCTCAGCACACCTCAGAGAATTCTAACAGCAACTGGGTATGCAAAGGCAAGGAGAATGGATGACCTGCTGGCTGTTGTTGCCCTGTTGCAGATCCTCAAAGTGGTCACCTGTAGAGTAGTATTGACCTAGTTTAAATTGCTGAAGGTAGGGTTTTCAAAGCACTTTTGAATGGAAAAAATGATGAGACAAGGCTAGGGTCTGTGTCTGAACGTTGTGGAGCTACTAAGGTTTTTATCCTAACACACTCATTTAGGAATCCTCCCAAATTCACATCAAATTCTTCATGTAGTTGGCATCCTGCATTCAAAATAAAATATATAGCTGTTTCGGATAAGGGTGCTAGGGCCCAAAGTGACTCTATTTTTTAAATTTCAAATTTTGCTTTATTTTTTATTTCTTTCATTCATTATTATCCTATTTATTTAATTTTTTTAAATATATATTAAATAATATGGTGTTACAAAACACCTTTAATTAATTGCTGTAGACCCAGCAATGACAGCAAATCACATAATTACAAATTTTAAACAATCATTTGATTGATTCACTTACATCAAGTTTTGGATCTATCTAAATGTGTTAGACATTGGTACAAGCAGTCTAATTAATGGCAAGATGAAATAGCCCTGTGCCGCACTTCTGTTTGTGTTCATGTTGTTTGTTTTCACTGTGATTTTGTGAGGCAAATCTGGCTTCTTTGCATCTGTGAGTTTATCCAAAGTATTAGTGGTTTTTTCTTAAAGTTAATATAGATAAATTGTGTGCTCTATTGGGGTCCACTCCCTTAGAAAAGATATGCTAGATGGGGCTAGAAAACGCTACAACATCTGCTCAAACAGCTAGAATTGACCAGCATACAGCTTGTTAACCATCTGACTTTTCTCATGACATCGTAGAAACATCTGCGGGGAGGGCTTTTCTCTAGATAGAGATTTCTCATACAAAACATGAATCCAAACATCTTCCTCAAGGACAGCGATCACACCTTAGAAATTACCAGCACTAGAGGGGGAGCTAGAGTTTATATAAACCAAAGGCCTCAGAATCTATTGAGAAACAGGCAAAGAAGGGAAAGGCTTAGATATCACAGAAGGCACATCGGGAATAGCTAAAAGCGTTGAATGATGACGAAAGTTAAATCTCTAGCAAAGAAGTTTCATTCGAAGGGGATGGAGGATCCTCAAGTATGGAAGGTGAAGGGGACAGAAGATGCTCGGCCAAAAAAGTCTACCTTGCAGAACCAGCCACAAGATTTCTGATGGGGTATGGAGCAAAGGTGAAACATGGACTATGATGGGGGGTGTTGCCAGAAGAGAGAGTCACCATGTTTGAAGAAGATTTTACTGTAGAATTGAAGAGGATTCTGAAACCCCCAATCAAAGCACCACAAATTGAAAAATGGTGGAGTCTTGCATCTTTCCACTAAGAAGCTGAACAAGATACTTTATATTTAAGCATAGTTTTTGCTTCTGCCATAAGACCAAGGCCACAACAGCCATGATGTAAGTCAACTTATTCTAGTCCAGGCTTTGTTTCCAAATATGGTCTTCCACTTTGAGCCAGATTCCAGTTGACATATGCTCCAAAGTATCCTTCTCTACCTGAAGACAAGCATAGTTAGGATGGAGACAGTGTCAGACTCCAGCGAGAGAGAGAGAGAGCCATGAATGTGCCAAGAGTATTATAAATGTCTTTTTAACAAGACTCATTCCAGAACTGCAGAGGGAGGTTAGACAATAAGAACTGAACAGTGAGCACTGAGAATGTTTCAGATAGCGGGTTGAAAGCTAGAAGCCATGGCTTCATAAGCAAATACGCCTTCACCCAAAACTATGAGCTCTTCTTGAGAATGGACATCCTATTGATTGATGATTCACATGCTTAAAAAAAAAACTTTTCCATAGGTACAAATGTCATCAGACTTCTCAAGGAAATGCATCCAATTCCGAGACAACCAAGATTGATGTTCAAATAAACTTGGCTAGAATGCTTAAATTTTTTAACGAAATCCTTATGAGGATAGTGAGCTTCTTAATCCAATACCTTTGTTTGATCCTTAAATGAGTGGTGTTTTTCTCATAACTATAAACTGTACATACCCACTTAGTTGCTCTCTTACCATTCTACATTGCATCCACAAGCTGATCACATATTTCCCCACTGCAGATGCAAAGGAGTGCAGAGATGCCATCAAATACCACAGCTGCATGCACAGGGATATTTCCTCCATCCTCCACCTGAGGGAAAAACAATCTTGTCTAGAGCTTCCATCAGTGAGCCACCACCGACCAGGTCATGATCAAACCACACAGAGCAGTCAAAAGCTCTGAATCAGAAAGCTATGCAGCAAAGGAAATAGAGGTATTGTGAGAGGAAGAAAGTACCCATGCCCTGGTGTAATAAGGGCTTCATCTTTCCATCTTTAAGTAAATGAAGATATCTAGCCAGATCTAATAATCCAAGAGGCAAGGAAAGAGTTTTCCGGGTGGGAGTTAACATAAGCAGCAGAAGCTGGTGAAAGCAGAGTTAAGATGGAATTCAAAGCTTACATGTGCTCAAAGTATTATTGTGTTTCTTGGTGGTCTTGTCCTTTATATGAAGACTGTTGAGCCATTTTAATGTTGATTCTTTGAGGTAAAGTATCATGGTAGGAACTCTATCATGTCATGTAATTTGTCATAAACAAAAGAAATTTCCTACTGACCTGTATTTCCTTTGGGCTCGAGGTTCTATGGGTTGCTCTTCTTTATTCTTTTACTCAAGGAAGAATTTGGGTCTCAGGGATGGTCTTGGTCACTTTGTTTATATTCTCTTCTATTTTTTTTCTTTAGAGTTTTTTTTACTATTTAGTTATATGTTGTGATCTACTTTGATATGCATTTCATGATCGGGTTTTATGCCGCTTCCACTGCGTTGTACATATTTTGCATAGTTTATATGAAAATGTCTTGAATTATATTTTAACCATCTCTATTAACACTATCTATAAATACCTCATCCATGCTTTAACCAATTCAGCAAGTGCACTAGCATTTAGAAACCAGAAATTCAGAATTTACAATGTCAACTAACCAATGATGCTATTGAAATCAACAGCACAAAAAGGATTGCAAATATAAATACTGTAGTCAAAAGCAAGTAAATGGAGTGAAATTTATACCTTCCAGTAGTCAAAAGAACCTTGAAAAGTCAATGGTGGAAAATATTTGGTGATACTGAATAATTTTCAGTCAAAGCAGCAGATCATTGTTAGATGCTGCAGATTTGTACAACTTAGAAGTGATCCAGTCAAGCTGCAAATAGAGTACTTTGTCATCTATGGCCTTGTGTGTTCAAGTCACTGGTAATTGTGTAAATGACAGTAATTGTCTTGTATACACTATACAGTCTTTTTCTTCTGCCTCAAAATCGTCGCTGGTCAAATGAGGGGGAGGATTGACTGATTGAGACATTAATGATGGACACTTACTTATATCTATATGATCTTAGTGATGCTATTTCAGGGTTGATGTGGCACTAGGTAGCCCGCTCATAAGTTGGTACTGCATTTGTTGCTGGTTTGGCCAATACAGAAATAATGCATGTTTATATCCAAAATCTCAGCATAAATCATATCTAAGACAATGATGATATCATGGTGGAGTCATAATCATAAATTATGTTAGTAATGAGTTAAAATTTAAACCCAGTGGATTTGACGTTTTGATCAGCCCCATATTGGCCTAGTCTGTATTTTCTGTAGTGTCTCTAATATTATACTATCTTCCCATATTGGTCTAGTTTGTATTTTCTACAGTGTCTCTAATATCATGCTATTCCAGTAGTATTGAAATGCCCTTGATTACTTTTTTTGGTGGTGAAGGTCTTCTTAAGGCGACACTATATGGAAATTTCTACCAAATTCTGTGTTTACCATGATTATGATCTGGTATTTAAAATTTCCACTCTGTTGTTCTGGTTTTACTGTAGCAGATTGTCACGTATAAAGCTCATGCCCATAGTTAAGCTCCATAATCACAGATGAAGTTAGAGACAAGTTCATAGTTTAAACTCCATGGATTTCATGGTTTCATCAGACTCTTATTAGTCTATTCTGTATTTTGTGTCATGTCTCATATATTTCATATCAATGGATTTAAATGCACTTGCATATTTTATTTAGCAGTGAAGGTCTTCTTAGGGCTGTAATATATGGAAATTTCTACCAAATTCTCTGTTTTCCATGGTTATGATCCAAGTTAAAAATTTCCAGTGTGTTGTTCCCTTAAGCCATCGTCATGTATAATGCTTATGCCAATAGTTAATCTCCCCAAGCTTTCTACGTTCCACACAAATTATTTTGTTTTCTAAGAATGCAAGATAGAGAGTTGAACAGCATGTGCCTCAAGCTGCTTCAAGTTGCTACTGAGTTGATGACTCTTTTATTGCTTTTCTTGCTTGCAGTAAACATCCATCTGAAGGAATGCTTACTAACTATAAGAAGTTATAGCTTTTAAAGTTTTTATTGCTGGTTGGGTTCAGTTGTTTAAAATGTTAGATCATTATAGGTCCCTCCTAGGTTTTGATTGCATTGATTTTGAGTGCTGCATTTCACCTGTTGCTCGGATTTTAGATTTTTTTTAACAAAATAGGAAGTCTCCTGTGTTTGAAATTGATTAATATACTTACAGTTGCAGAGCATCTTTATTTTATGTCGCATAGTGACTTAAATGTTGTTTCTCAATTATAAGTTTTTGCAAGCTTCCATCTTAGATGAATTTTGACTTGCAGTTGAATTTCTAATTGTGACAGACAGAATTTATGGTAGACATGAAGTGTGAGGGATGTGTTTCGGCTGTTCGGAAAAAGCTAGAGCCGTTGGATGGTATGTAGTGATTTTTTATTTTCTACAGTTATGGAAGTCATATCTGTTCATGGTCCATAAGAAACAAATTAGTTTTCTTGAATTATGACACAAGTAGCATTCTCATTACTTAGCAGATGTAGATTGTTGATCAATGGTCATGATGACATTCTTCACTTCTTAACTGCCTTCAATTTTTCGTGATTCCTGCTAGCTTAATATAGTTGAACATATATTCTTTGTCAGGTGTGAAGAAAGTAGATGTAGATCTGCCTAACCAGGTAGTCAGGGTGCTTGGTTCATCACCTCTTAAATCTATGACTACAGCTATTGAACAATCTGGTCGGAAAGCTCGGCTGATTGGTCAGGGATCACCCGAAGGTATGTTTGCTTTTTATATTTTCATATATCAGTAAGTCTTAATAGTCTGTACTGTAAAGAAAATATTTTTTCACAAGATCATGTATTTTATTTTTTGTGGGGAAGGGTTTTAGTCATATGATGGTGCTTAAACAATAAACAATGAAATAATAGGACAACGACAGTCAAAGAATTGATATTTAAATTCTATTCATAATTGTAAGTAAACTTGAGTATCAGGATGGGCACCCTGCTTAGTTTGGCAATTTCCAACCAAAAGATTCAAAATTTTTTTACCATTAGTACATCCTCCAGAAATGAAAATTGGGTTTTAGTTTTATTTAAAAAATAACATAAATTTTAGTCTTTTCAATATTCTTGATACTATATGCTATTATGTTTTATTTCTTTTATTGTTGGGATGAAGATGACTGTGAAAGGTGATTTTAGGGCATGCAATTTTCTATATGAGGGTGACTTTAAACCTCCATTTATCTTCCATCAAACAACGAATAATAACTGTTTCTATATCATCATATTGTTGACATTTGGCTTCATACTTTAGTTGTAATGTCCCTTTTTTGGGATTCTGGATTTTTTTCCCTTAACAGTCTTTCCAACTTAAGATAAATACTGCATTATATATATGTGCACGTGTGTGTGTGCGCGCGCGCGTATATAAATATATGTATGTATTGAAATTTTATTATAATGTTTGATTGTAATTCTACTAATAATTCTGAAAGTAGAACTAAATCTCCTTGAGCTGTGATTATAATGGCTTTGTCAGATATTATGATATTATAATATTCAGATCAATAAATCATAGCTCGATACTCAAAGTCAATCATATCGTGAATTCTCCTGAAATACTTGCAAATCTACTGAATTAGAGGTTTTCGTCCCTAACTCAACAGTGACAATACCAAGGGCTTTGGTCCTTAGCTTGCTAAAGAGCATGGAAGGGTTTTTGTCCTTCCAACTCTTAGACCACCTTGGAGGGTTTTAGGCCTCCTTGACCAAGATTTGTTTTTTCATTTAAACTTGACAAGAGCAGGAATTATGTTTTTGTCCTTCCAATTCTCGTGGACCGGGAAGGTATTTCATCCTTCTAATTTGTGAGATGCTTCTAGAATTCAAAACTGATAACTTGATTTTGCTAGACTATTGCTGATTTGATGCTTTAATGGATTACACTAAAATGAATTTCTGTTTTATATTTATTGCTGAATGAATTGATACTTGAAAATATAAACTTCTGAGTTAATTGAGATACCAACATTTTTGAATTAGATTCAATCTGCCTTTCCTAGGGACGTGTTTTGATCGGAATTACTAGCATTTCAGAAATGAGTACCGCTTCGAGGAAAGGGGGATGACGGGAAACGTTTCCTAGCCCTTCCCGGACAAGCAAAATTTTTAGGGGACATTTTTGAAACCTGGAAACAGCAGACCGTCCCTAGGATAGCCGGGGGCAACCGGCCATCTCCAGCGGTGGGAAACAAAAAATGATGTCCAGCCTTTATTTATTTTTGCATTTTTTCTAAAACAGTGGCCCCCACACTTCTAAGCAACCCTAAAATGACTTAAGCAACACAAAATAGCTCGTTCTCTCATTCATTTCATTCTCATTTTGAAGAGTGCAAGAAAGGAGAAAGAAGTGGGTTTGACGAAGAGAAAAAAGGAGGCAACAACAGGGCTTCAAGTAGCATTTGGAGGAGTTGGAGCATTAAAGGTGAGTCCTTTCTTTCATATTAGGTTTTCTTTTTCAAATTTTTTCATAGTTTAAAGAAAAAAAGTCCATCAAATGCCTAATTTTTTCCCCTTATATTTCAGTATTTTGAGCTTGCTTTACACTCTTTGAACATGAGCAGCAGCAGCAGCAGCAGCAGGGGTAATAGTGATGACGAATGGCAAGGGAAAGAAGTTGGAATTTGGGGTGATAGTGGAAGTGTTGGGGTTGAAGCACAACATGCACCTAACAAAGTGCCCTTTGGTTCTCTTAAAAGACTATACACAACGCCCTTTTAACCTCAAAAAACCTCTTCTTTTCCTTGTTCATCCAATAGATGTCAAAAAGAAAAAATCAGGAGGGAGTAGGGTGTATATATGTCATATATGCAAAAGTGAAATTAGAGGGAGCTACACAAGGGCGTGGTCTCATTTCTTGGGTGTTTCAGGAAAGGGAGGTAAATTTTGTAAAGATCTAAAGGAGGATGAGAAGTTAGAGTGTTATAGATTACATATGGAGGCAAAAAGCAAGTATAAAGGTGTGCCCTTGCCGATGCATCAGCCCTCACAACCATCTATGCATAACCCTATGCCATCTAGTGGTAGTGCTATTCCTAGTTTGGAAGCCAAAAAAGAAAAGAGGAAGGCTAGTGATAGTGGGCAGCTAGGGTCAGATTCAAATTTGTTCAATGTGCAGTCATGGGAATTGACAAAGACTTCCATTGCTGATTTTTTTATGCCCATGCCATCCCATTTCATGTGGCTTGTTCTCCTTCAAAAAAATGAACAAAGATGTAGCTAACGTTGGTCCCTCTTTTGTAACCCCTAGAGATCATATGACATAAACTATACACTACCCTCCTTGACAGAGCATATTCTAAGGTGAGTTTAGTGATGGAGGACATGAGACAAACTTGGATGAGGATAGGTTGTTCTATTGTGATGGATGGGCGGACTAATATTAGTCATCGACCTCTCATCAACATCATAGTCACATGCACAACTGACTCTTATTTTCTTAGATCGATTGATTGTTTAGGGAATCGCAAGGATGCAGACTTTCAATTTGGCATTTTTAGAGAGGCCATAGAGGAGGCTGGGCCATCAAATGTTGTTCAGGTGATCACTGATTCAACACGTTTGGGCAAATTGGTTGGCTTGATGGTGGAGGGTGCTTACAAGCACATCTTTTGGACTCCATGTTGTGTTCATGTATTGAATAGTGCATTGAAATATTGGGTAAAGGAAGTGGTGATACAAGCTAGAAATATTCAAATGTTCATTTGAAACCACCACACCTCACTTGCTCTCTTCAGGACATTTTCAATGAAGGAATTTCTCAAACCTATAGAGACAAGATATGCCAATTGCTTCATTTTGTTAGAGAGGATGGTTGAGGATTCAAATGTACATTTGCAACCACCACACTTCACTTGCTCTCTTTAGGATTGTTTCAAAGAAGGAATTTGTCAAATTTGTAGAGACAAGATATGCCAGTTCCATCATTTTGTTAGAGAGGATGGTTGAGGTGCACGATACTCTACAGATGATGGTGGCGAACTCAGACTGGAATAGATGGCCTAATGAAAACACTTCTGAAGGAAAAGCCATCAAACAAAAGATCCTTGATGATGATTGGTCGTCCACTATGAGGTAAGACATTGCTGATTTTCAGATTTAATTAAAGAATTTATGATTTTCGGATTTAATTAAAAATTTCTGATTTTGTTCTTATTCTTATTTGACTTTTTTTAGCACATTGTAGATATCTTTGATCCATCATCTCTCCTGTTGTAGATGTCATCAAATATGTTGAACTTGATATAGACTCTCCTAGTCGTCTTGGAGAGAGATATATGAGACTTATGATAGCATGATTCAAAAGATGGAGGTAATTTTGGTCAAGGATAATCAATTGGACTTATATGAGGAGTATATTAAGCCCATTGTAATGTGGTGGAACACTATGAACACACCACGTAATATAGCAGCCTTTGCACTAATTCCAAAATGGTTTTAGCCCAAGCCTAGAAGGTCCCCGCCTTGTGATGATGTTGAGGTGAGATGTGGGTTGATGAAGGCCCTTCAAAAGATGTATTCACCTGAGCAGTTTGGTATACTTCGTGAGTAGTGAATTGCCTTATCAAATCTTGATGGTCCAAACATGAGCACACCAAAGGTGAAGATGGATACAGTAGTAATGGCACAGAAAAGCCCTATTAGATGGTGGCGATGGGATGGGTCAGATGCACTAGAGTTGAGGACGCTTGCTATTCTCCTCCTTGATGGAACTCTAAAATTTGGTAAAATTTTAGAGTCCCAAATATCACACCAAAGGGAGAATTTTCAGATCTTACCCACTACTTATGTTAAAACAATATACTAATCAAGAAGAATGATGGAGACTC
>MU228095.1:3650968-3728400 GCA_018584345.1 Thuja plicata
GTGTAGCGAAGCCTAAAGTGCAGGGGAATTTGAATTATTCCTGTTTGTTGGCCAGAATTGATTGTGGAATCCTATTGGAGAAGTGGCAGGCTCTTGGATTTCCAATCTGCGGTTTTGGGAACCAACACTCCTCTCACAGGTTGCTAGTGTTTTTTCTGTAGAGAGGAATTTGTCCACAGTTACACATGGCTTTATCCACTCCAAGAGGAATATGCTTAGCTCTAGAAAAGTGGAGAAGTTAGTGGCTGTGCATAGTGCTCTGCGACTTAGGGATTGTTAGACTTCAAAGTATTGATACACTCTAGCTTTATGGTGGGATATTAATCCTAAAGATACCACCTAGGTTAATGAGGTCGATGCATATGAGGGATTGGTTGGGATTCCGTTGGATGATGCAACCTTTGAGGTCTAGGCTGAAAGTGGCAGTCACTGATATGTATGAAATTGAAATTTGAACTCTCATTTGAAGTTTCAAATAAATTGCTATGTTCTATGATGAATGATTTTAGATTTCTTAATGTTATTTCATATGAATATATTTGAAATTTCAGATTGCCCTGTATATTTTAAAATTTCCCTAGTTTTTATATAGCCGCCCCCACTGCTGTCCCTGCTGTCCCCTATTCTGGGAAAAATAAATCCATCCCAAAAACCTGTTTCCCCACCCCCCCATCCCCTCGTCCTAGAAACTCGGGCTAACTTAGGGTTCAATGGCTAGATTATGACACCCTTTATAAATGCTATTGTTATTCCTCTCTTATAATGAACGAATTACAATAGTTCAAAAAATTGGTGACTTACTTGCCAACCCAGGAGAACTCAAAAGGCAAAAGTTGCAGGTAAGTATTGCAGTAAAACTCACAAGTTCTGGTGAGTTTGTGCAGAAAACTTGCCTGTAAGTGAAGGAAAAAAGGCAGCAGGCAGAAAGCACACAAAACGCCTCCTTTTTTTTATCATTTAGGGAATTGTGCCTTTGACAACATTACATCATTCAATCAGTGATTGGTTAAAACCTAAAATTAAAAGCAAAATAAATATTGTTTCCGGCCCATGTTTTCTATGTATGAGATCACTGATTTTGAGAGAGGAATAACAGAATGGGTTACCGTGTAGGTAGAGGTGAAGTGTGAATAGGGGCTTCATTGGACGATCTGCTATGGTCAAGGATGATATTTTGCTTCAAAGGAATCAATACCATCCACTTTTAAGGCACGGACACAACCATTTAGAAAAGTTGGAGAAAAAATTTGTAAAATATTAGTACAGATTTGTTATGTATAATCAATCATATGACACTATGATGTGCATTGATTTTGTTTTTAAATCTTTGAATGAAGGAAAAAATGGTAATGAGTTTTATAAGTTTCAGTTCTGTGCATGTTTTTTAATATTATTTTACAAATTATGGGTTTTTTAATGTGTTTTGCTGAGTTTTGAGTCCAAGTCTAATTTTAGGCCTGCCAAGTTTTTGGCAAGTCTGAGTTTTTGAACTATGGGAATGGCCTTTTTCAATTATGATCCCTTGCCATTGCACCAGCTCCTGAAAGACGGGGATTGCCTCTTGAAGCGTCATTAATATTAATGATAATCTTGATCCAGTCTGACCCCATTTAAACTGTAGTTTTCCTTTATTAGCAACCCTCATCACTGGTATAAATTTAAAAAAAATGTGTTTTGACTTTCCTTTTAAAAGATTGTCTTTTTAACCTGTACAAAATTCTCTTTTTTTGCAGATAAATTTTTTGTTATGCTCTAAACCGTTGCTCAACCATTTATGGTTTGAATAAAAATCAAGCAAAGAGGTGTAATAGGCTAGCAGTCAAACTTGGAACCTCTGTATTAGACTTAGTATAGTAAAATTTAGTTCTATATCTACTGTTATTTTCAGAAATGGTGGCAATCAGTCAATCATATTTTGCAATTTTTCTGAACGCCATTTACAAATTAATAATTATAGCAACTGGGTGAGAGTCCATGATCAAAGAAAAACCCAGAAGATTGAAATCGATTTGTGTTTTTCTGGTATGCTGAATTGGTGGCATAATTGCTGTTAGAAAATAGATTTTGTTCACAAGTAGAATGCCTTTGTATTTTTTTTTAGACAATTTTCAGAACGTTTCAAAACATTCCAAGTGAGATCTGGCATCATTATTGGTTTAAACTTTAAAGAAAAGAAGTATGTGAATGATTCCTTGTTTTTCTAAGCTGCATAGGTATAGAACCTTCATAGTGTTGCTCATCAAAGAAGTTCCTCACTATTGCCATGTTAAAAGAACTTATGGTATGTTCTATTAAAATAATCTCTAGCTGACTTGCATTTTGAATTTCTAATTCTTCTTATAAAGTTAGATGCTGTTTATGTTTCTATCCATGTGAGTTTCGTTAGCATATGACATTTTTGGGTGCAGACTTCTTGGTCTCTGCTGCTGTTGCTGAGTTTAAAGGCCCAGAAATTATTGGAGTTGTGCGATTTGCTCAGGTAAACATGGAACTATCAAGAGTTGAGGCCAACTTCAGCGGTTTGTCACCTGGGGTCCATGGATGGACCATAAATGAGTATGGGGATTTGACGAGAGGTGCGGCAAGCACAGGAAAAGTCTACAACCCTTCAAGTATCGATAATTCAAAAGAGGTACTTTGGACATCTATTACCCTTCATGTTTTTAGGCGATTTTAAATATCTGCTTTGAAGCATTCCTCGTAGTCATTACTGCCCGATAATTTCTTCTTATTTCATTTTGAACAATTTTATCTAGATATTGCATTTTTTCAGTTGTGAGATTGGATTTACAGTGATGTTTGTAAACAGTGCAGAAATAATGATAGATAATTCATTATGGAATGTTTTCTAGTACAGAATTTCATTCACATAAAGCAAGTTATAAGTCTTTCAGCCCTTCTCTTCAATTCGTTTGTAATTGTCTGTGTTTTATGCAGAATGACCTGTGCTCTCATCTAAACTTGGTGTGTACTTTCTGATTAGTATATAGTTATCTATCTTTAAATGAGATTTATTTTGACATTGGTACTGTTTGTGTACTTTCCTATAGTTAATGTCATTGCCAGGTTTTTTATTTATCATTTTCTTGTGTCTTTCTGAAGTGAATTCATTTAGCAAGTACAGTGGAGGATGATTCTACCTGTTTTTAGAAGTAAGATTCTTTTATGGTCAACTTTACCTAATTTTTTTTGTATGGTATGCTTTGCGTAAGATTTTTGTATGGTATGCTTCACTAAATGAACGAGCTGTTGTTATTTCAATTTCTTTTGTCACTGTAATATTTTACTCTGGATGAGCTGCAAATGAGAGGCATTACAACTTCTCTAATATTTTCATAGTCTACCATTGACAAATTCTCATATTTCTTTCCTATTATTCAAAATTATCTTTTCTTTTTTGAGTTGACACCAAGACTTAGATTGATTGAGGCACATTCAACTACATACAGTGACACAGACACACAGACACGCACACACATGTGCGCCTTATCAATAACTCATGCGCAGAGAGAGACACACACACATACACCCAGAGGCACATGCTTAAGTACCATCATAGATGCACATGCCGACACATGCACACAACATGTAAATACATACACATCTGCTCATGTAGACACGAGGCATTTGTACAACCCCAAACTCAGTACATGCACACACATATATGCACGACATTATACAATTACACATGTTTTCTCATCAGTGCACACACAAGGATCATTCACACACACACAGAGACACGTGCATGCACATTCAGACCCACAATGGGGACGTTTTCCAATCCCTTTATCACCTGACTTATCTTTGTCCTCATACTATTTCCATTTTTATACGATTCCTAAGTTTTCGAGGTACTTGTAGCTGTCCATTTTTTGCGTTCCTGCATTTCTACACCCCCTAGTGGGAAACAATTTAAAATAGACGCCAGAAAGAAGTTGTAGGGCTTTTGCAACTCAATACTTGTTACTCTGTGTCGACAAGAAAGAAATCTAGCCATTGATTTAGAAAAACACACCAAACACGAGTTATAAAAATTAAAAAATCCATTAAGAAACAAGTCCAGTCATTGATGCATAACCCATTAAAATTTTAAATACATAACAAAAGCCATTATAGCTCAGCTTTTGGAGCTTGATTTGCATCAGCAAAGCTAAATCGACAGTTGTTTGAAAATAGTGTATGCCTATACGATATGCTTTTTATGAGGCTTTGGGTATTAACAATGTTGAACATATGTTTCAGTGACATACTTTTTAGCTGTGGAAATTTGTTTGACAGGGTCTTGGTGACATTCAATTTGTTGGCAAATAGAGCCATTAAGACATGTTCCCCATCTATTTAGTAGGGTTTGCTGGATTTAACCCCTGAAGTTTGCAACTCGGTTAACTTTACAAAACCCTACAAAAATAATTTGAATTTGCCCTGAATTTCGTACAGGCAAAGGGCTATGAATTTTTTTTTCGGACTTTTGTTTTAATATTTAACTATTATGTTGCAAGAGTGCAAGTTGTTGCCTTGGTCGTCTAGTTACGAAGGTTGGGAGCTAAAACCACCATTTTCTCCATTGAAAACACCCTAGCATTGAAGGAAGCACATTGTGGCTCAAAGTAGCAGTCACATCAACTAAGCGGATTAGGGCAAAAATGGCCAAATGAAAATGTTCTTGTTTGACACCTGGTGCATGTCAAGGTGTGCATTGAGGCACGAGTTTATCGCTTTTAAAAAAAATATTAGTTATAGTTTTTATAGTTTTTGAATAAAATTTAATATTTATTATTTAGATTTAACTTTTTAGGTTTTGTTTTTATTTATCTTGCCTTTAAAATAAAATTTAATATTCTTATATTTTATTTTTAAATAATGTCAATCTGTTTTTTAATTTACTTTTTTATTCAATATATATATATATATATATATATATATATATATATATAGGTAAAAGGTCTAGGCCAAATTATTTTATTAATATTATACCTATTTTACAACCCGGCTCACTAGGGGTACCGGTAAGAAAGAGCTGGGTGGAGAAAACCTCCGGTCTTGCCCCAAAAAAGAGAGGAAATCTTGTAGTTACTTCATCTTACATACATCCCATTAAGCATACACGGGGAATTGTTGAGGATTATAATGATTTACAAAAGATCCCATTTTATGGATACGGGGTATCATTGAGGATTACATCTCCCCATATTACATGCTTTGTTATTACAAAGTAGTTACAATATTGATTCTTCTATTGTCCATAAACTATCAACTTTTCCAAGTTATTTTCCTAAGCTTTGTACTATTTGCTTCAACTGAGCTTCTTTACCTGCACATACTATAACCACACATTCTTCCTTGCCAAACAAATTAGTAACCAAGAACTTTTTATTAAACATTATTCCTAGTGAGAAATCTGATCCATAATGATTCTAATCTGAAAAAGAAATGCTCATAATGAATGTGTGCATCCCATGCTGCTAATAAAGCAAAATAACCATTAGTACATCAAAGAACTAGAGAAGACAAAAGAGGCTCATTTCCATCATGTTCCTGAATCACAATCCCCTCATAGAGAGAATACATTCTATATGAACACTTGTCAATTGCATGTTATATAACCTAGCTCCCTTACCTCACCAAATCATAGAGAGGGGAGTGTAGACCTGACATCTTAATTCAAACCAAAGTATGAAGCCCTTATAGAGTATGAAGTTGCCAAAATCCTCCTTGAAGAATGACCCATCAGCAACACTATAATATTTAAAATATTTCATAAATCACACAAACTGCAAACATACCCTTTTCCATCATATTTCGCTATTTCGCAGAGTCCAAAATAGTGAGTTTCCAAATAGTGAACTTGTCGCTATTTCGCAGAGGGCAATCTCCGTTGTGGCGAAATGGCAAAATTTGGCTATTTTTATTGTAGAGAAATGGCGAAATGATCGCTATTTCGCTAGAGGAAATTAATATTGCAGCAAAATGGTGAAATGATCACTATTTCGCTGGAGGAAATTAATATTGTAGCGAAATGATCGCTATTTCATTGGAGGAAATTAATATTGTAGCGAAATGATCGCTATTTCGTTGGAGGAAATTTATATTGTAGCGAAGTGATTGCTATTTCACGGGTAAGGATTTCAAAGGCTACGAACTAGCAAAGTCACTGCTATTTCGCAAGTCATAGTTTACACATTCGCGAAGTGGCAAATTGTCGCCATTTCGCAGGAGGTAGTTATAAAAGCACTACTTCAAGGGGAGGGGTAGTTATGGGGTGAGGCTAAGATCACCTACTAAAACCCTGACCTAAAGCATACCTATTTGTAGACTACTTCTTAAGATACTTCATAAATTGACAACTTTCATTCATCCTACTGACCCTTTTTCCAATTTATTAAATTACCATTTGCTCCTTCATTTACTAACTTGTCCGCCCTTGAATTACCTTCCCTATATATGATTAAAGGTGCTCTTTTTAAAGAATTTGATTAAGGTTAGAGCTCTTGAGAGTACTGCATTAAGCTTCCAATTAGGCATCGAGCCCTTTCTTAGTGCATTTATCACTCTTGCTGAATCCCCTTCTATTTCCAACTTATCCACCTTCATTTCTTTGCAGATTAGCAATCTTTCTACCAAAGCCATTAGCTCAGCTGTGTTGTTGGTTTCTATGCCTATTGGTTTTGCCATACTTGCAACTTCCTTACCTTTCGAATTATGGATGCAAGATCCTATATCTGCTTGTCCCGGGTTGCCACAAGAACTCCGTCAAATTTGAGCTTCATCCATCCCTTTTTAGGAGTGGTCACACCTGACTTCATTTCTTTTTTGCTTGTTTCCTTCAACACCCATCCCAACATAAGGAGGAATCTTTAAACCTACCCACCTACATCTCATTTTTTCATCCCAAGACGTCCTCCTGGATTCCATCTCGAGCTGATGCATGATTCTCCTGTTAACAGTTTCTATAATAATAGCCTCAATTTTGTTTGTTAGTTGTTCCCTGTTCATTTTCTTCTCTTTGAACAGGCGCCTATTACGTTCTTTCCATAATCCCCATGTGACAATTGAAGGAGCTATTAGCCATAAGTTGCTATATAAGCAATTTGTGTTGGTGATGGGCCAGGATTGGAACAAACCTGAAATAGAGTTAGGAAGGGCAGAGATTCATCCTAATCTACTACACAACCATTGCCAACACTGGCTAGAAAAGCTACATGTTAATAAGATGTGGTTTACAGTTTCTTCCTCTTGTTCACATAAAGGGCACCTGCTAGGTCCTTCATAGCCCATTCCTTTGAACCTATCTGCAGTCAAAATCTTTTTCTGCAGGGCAATCCAAGAGAGAAGTCCAACCTTAGGTAGACAATTCTTATCCCAACACAACTTTAGAGGGATATCAGTTTTTGGTCTCTAATGCTTTTTAATGAGAAACTTATACCCGTCCTTAGTATTGTATTCTCCCGATTTCGAGCCATCCTAAAGTAATTTGTCTTCATTTAACTGGAAGGTTATGTTTTTGTCATTTAAAATTCTTATTAATTCCTTCCTTTCCACTTCTGGGATATTAGTACTATCAAAAGATTTCCACTTCCACCCATGAGCTAAACCTTCTTCCGATATTTCTATGTAGTCTTTAACATACTAGCCCCATTGAGCTTCTAAGATACTTTTGACATTCTCAAAGTTAAATAAACTATCAATTGCTACAAAACCACCCCAAGAGTCCTTCCAAAACAACGCTTGTTCCCCATCACCAAGGTTCCAAGTTAATTTTTCGTGATGGTTTTCCTACATTCCATCATAAAATTCCATATACGTGATCCTTTAGGCGGGGAAGCAGTCCTAAATATACTAGTTGGTCACTATCATTTAGATATTTGTGACATGATCTTGACCCATTTCAGGTGGGGATTCATGTACATCTTCCAAACCAGTTTAGTCCCCAAAGCTTTGCTTTGCTCTTTAATATTCTTTATCCCAATGGCTCCCTCCTCTTTCGGTTTGCACACTTTATCCGAGGCTATTAATGAGATCTTTTCTTATCTTCTATACCTTGCCAGAAGAAAGTTCTAAAATGTTAGTTCAGTTGTTTTCTCTTTTCTGCAGGTAAGTTATTACATGACAATTGATAGATTGGGATGGCTGATGGCACATATTTTAACATGGTTTCTCTGCTAGCAGAAGAGAGCCACTTCCCTTTCCATGATTCTGTTCTTTCCTAAATTGTTGAAGCAACCTCGTCCCATAATCTTTTTGTTCTGCTACCCTTATCTAGGGGCAGACCCAAGTATTTACACAGGGTAATTCCCCTTTTTTAAAGTTTAGAACATTACTGATTTCATTTTCTGTGTTCAAATCAGTATTGAAGAAAAGGATCTCTCATTTTTCCTTGCTTATGTCCTGTCCCGAGGCTTTTGTGTAGGAGTCTAATATATTCTTAATTTCCACCGCTTCCTGTTTCTCCCCTTGACCATAGAGCATGGTATCGTCAACAAACTGTTGATGCGTGATAGGATCAAGGTCATTAGTTACTTTAATACCTTTAACAAGATTCAATTCTCTAGCCTTAGTTATAGTTCTTCCCAGCGATTCAGCCATGATAATGAATAAGAAGGGCAAGATTGGGTCTCCTTGTCTTAATCCCCTGGAAATGTTGAAAAAACCTTTTGGGGTACCTACCATTAACCAGGGTTGGAGATGCAATCAAAGATAAGATTAATCCATTGTTTAGCAAAGCCAAAGGATTCTAAACAATTGCAAAGGAAGTGCCAGTCGACCTTATCATAGGCTTTCCTTATGTCAAGCTTAATCAACATGCTCGGGTTACAGTTATGCTGAATTGAATGAATTGCTTCCTGAGCAATTATTACCCCATCATAAATGGATCTTCCAGGAACAAAACCTGTTTGTTCCTCACTGATTAATGCTGGGAGAAGTTTTTGTATTCAGTTCGCCATAGTTTTTGCTAGTATTTTATAGTGTCACACAACGCTATAGGTTTGAAATCATCCAAACTTTCTGTTGTTTCTTTCTTGGGAATAAGGGTAAGAAAGGTGTTATTAATTTCTTTGAGTAGGTTTCCTGAGTTCCTAACCCCTTCAAGTGCTCCTACCACCTCATCACTAGTAAAACGTCAACATTTTTGAAAAAAGAAGGCAGGGAACCCATCCGTCCCAAGGCCTTATTTGGATGCATTTGCATCACTACAGTTTCAATCTCTGATTTGGAGAATTTTGCTATTAGGATACTACTCTGTTCTGCCATAATAATCTTTGGGATATTTGCTAGAATACCCCTTTGCACTTCCATATTAGAACCTTCCCAGTTGTTCAAAATATCCTCATAATACTTGACTGCTTCGGCTGCAATCTGATTAGGGTCCTCAATAATGGTTCTATTTTTATCCTTGATTTTGGTTGTTCTGTTAATGTTTCTTCTCTATTTCGTGCTGTTATGAAAGAATTTTGTGTTCTTGTCCCCAACATCCAACCATGTTTCCCTAGATTTTTGACGCCAAAAGATCTCTTCCTTAGCTAGGATATCCTCATAATCAGCTAGTAGTTTCTTTTATCCGAGATAGAGTTCCTCATCTATTCCTTTATCAATTACTGCACTATTAAGCTCTTCAATTTCTTCTTCTATTCTATCTTTTGCTTCAAAAATGTTGCCAAAGTGATTCCTGTTCCACATTATCAATTTATTTTTGATTATCTTCATCTTAGTAACCGAATAATATAATTTTGAACTCGAAAACTCTGCATCCTTCCACCACTGCTCTATTAAATTTATCAAGTTTTCATCTCTCAGCCACATTTGCTCAAACTTGAAAGGACATCGTTTTGGGCTTAAATCCTCAGTGATATTCAACTCGACTGGAAAGTGATTTGAACTGGATAGAGGGAAGATATCAGCTAAGATGATATAGGGGAAGTTTGCCCAGCTTCCTCCAAAAGAAAAATCTATCTAACTTCTCAGCAATGCGACTGAATCCTTGCCTTCTATTATTCCATTTTAGTGTTGGCTTCACAGTATTGATTTCTAGTATATTATTTCTGTTAACCCAATCTCTAAAAGCTTTGTGATTCCACCCCATTTTTCTTTAGGGTTAATTATAGCATTGAAGTCACCACCTATAATACAGATCTTATCTGGTATGCTCTGCAAATACTATTCTATTTCAGTCCACACCAACCTCTTATCCATATTTTATGTTGGCCCATATACATTTATCAACCTCTTATGCTCCTTACCCAACCACTCATCCAATTTCTATGGCACCTTTCTTTAGTGAAAGTAACCGATCTTGGGTCCCATATTATTGCTATGCCTCCTGAGGCACCATTAGTAGACGAACTTTCTATTTCCATAATTCCTAGCTTTTTTCTCATTATTCCTATATCATCAATGTTGAGCTTAGTTTCTTGTATCATTGTTAGATATGTTTTTTTAGTAGTAATGCAACGTTTAAGGATTCACTGCTTGTTAAGGGCATTCAGGCTCCTAACATTCCAAGTAGTGATTTTCATGGCTCCCCGGGAAGGACCTTCCCCTTCCCAACATTAAACAAAGCTATGATTTTAGTCTGGTCTTCTGTAGACTCATCCCTTGCCCTTAGTTCTGAAAGGGATTTCCTGCCCCTCTTTTTGTTACACTTAGCACAATTGGGGGTTTCCTTGCTTAACTTAGTTCGTGCAATTCCTAAGGTGGCAACTGTTGGTTCTGCCTCCCTACTCTCCAATTCAATCGTCATCTCTTCACCCTAACCTGATTGATTTCTTCCTCATCCATTTCTAAAAGTCTGGCAACTAGCAATTGTTTCTCTAAAGCTACCTCCTCTTCATTCAGTAGCTCTTCTGCAAACCCTTCCACAAGATCACTCAATACTTCATTGCATAGGCATTCAAGTTATAAGTCAATGTTTTTACTTGTAGCTTCAGGTATAGGATCCTTAGCTTCCTCAATATGGTTTTGTTTCTCCTTCTCTTCAATTGTCTCCATGTTATCTTTAGATTTATGCTCATTAAGGATTACTACTGGCTCAGTAGAAATTGTTGTATCTATATTCTCTACTATCTCTCCATCTTCTATTTCCATGATTCTGGGTTCCTCCCTATTTTGGTCAGATTCAGAGGGGATGCTAACAAAATTACTATTCCTCTTTCCCAGGTCTTCCTCCAGGTTCTTAAGACTGGAATTATTAGCCATAGATTACCTCACAATCTTCTTGCTTTTGTCGTTGCTAACTGGGCTACAGCTAACATTTCCTTTTCTCATAGGAATATCATTGCTTACAGATCTTGATTTGTTCATAGTATTAACAAGTGAATCCTCTGCTCTCTTTTTGCTAAAAAATTCAGATTCATTACTTTCAACATGGTGAAATGAAGGTTTAATGTTCTCGGACTGATTTTCAACAATTAATCCCCTCAACCTTTTTGAGAGGCGCAGTTTTGTTGGCCTTATCCTTATTTTGATGTAGACTAACCGATCTAGACACTACATTACTATAAATGGATCCTTGATAAAATTCAGATCTAATAAGATATGTTTTGTTTTCCGTAATTAATTCCAAATATTTTGGTTGAATAAGGTTAATATCTACATCTAACATTTTGACATCAGAAAAAAATAGGAAGTCTTCCTCCAACCCGACAAAACCGCCCAATTCATCTCCAATTCTCATTAATATCTGGCTGTGCATTATCTCTATTAATTTGACCCATTTCGACATTTTCTTAAATTTGTGTTGACTAGGATCAAATTTAGGCTGCCATTCAATGAATTTGTTGTTGTATCCTTGATAAAAAAAACATGATTTCAATATAATAATACATGATTTCAATATAATAATTCAGATTTTAGAGATTCCTTTTTGCAATCAATAAACAAAAAATTAAATACTTACTTGGCCCGTGTATGCCTGCTCCCACCAGCTAGCAATGCTTTCAATAGACCGCCCGATTCCACACCATTTCTCAAAAAGGCCATTCTTTTTATAATGATCCCTCAAACCCTTTGTATATATGTTTTTAATGACAATCACATTGGATACATCTCCACAGTCTGTGGGTTTAGGGTTTGCATATCTTGTCTCATTTTGCCTAAATCGTGTCGGGGGCTTGACATTCCCATTGTCTTGCTTCGCTTGGTGTTCGCAAGCATGTCAAGGGGTAGGCTTCGCCCAATATTTCCATGAGATTTGGAAAGAGTTGTAATGATTGGAAAAAGTCTTCCTTTGATCTCTATTTACAAGGGTAGGTTTTAAAAAACCCTCTACATGCTCCTAGAGCGGTAGAAATCTATTGTGGATAGTGCGTGTAGGAGCCGTCAGACCAGGGTGAGGATTTAAAGGAGGGGAATGATTCCTTCTTCCTAATGCAATACAGTTTGCTCCAGAGGCGAATTCTGGAGTCTGGGATGTAATTGGCACATCCCAGATTCGTGAAACCTTGTTTTCAATTCGTCTATAGCCACTCCTACCTTCCCTGACCAGAGCATTCGCGGCCCTCCTAGTCTTTCTGCTCCTTACAGTCTGCCATCCAGACTCCATTCGAGCATGTGGAGGCAGAGTTGTACCCCCATAGAAGACCTCGATGTGCCGTGACATTTTCGCATTGAGCAGAGCATAGCTATCATTTATGGTTGAGCTTTTTTAATAGAGTTTTAATCTTGTTTTTTTATTCAATATATTAATATTTTAAAATATTTAAATTATATTTTTAATTAGAGTACATTTATTATTTATATGTTAATATTAATTAGATTAATTTTTTGAACATTTTTATATTATAATTTTAAACATCTATCATAATGTATTTGAAATTAACTTAATATTGTTTTATTTAATGGATTTATTACTTTATTTTATTATCCACAAACTGTAGGCTAAGGGCCAACTCCATTATAAAATAGCATAACATAAAATAAGGCTTTTTAGATCCTTGGAATAGGAAGTAAAGGGAGAAACAAAAGGAGAGCTCTTAGACGAACTCCAGAAGAACACCAAAACTAAACATCCATGCCCTTAAGATTTACAAACATTTAGAAAAAAAGATGAGAAATGCAAGCATGACTTGATTTTTTTTGTGTCCATTTGCTCCCAACAAGGACTGCTTCCATGGTCCATTGAGAACCATCATCAATTGAATCCCGAGCTTCCATTCTTAGTTTTTTTTTGCCTCATATTTTCTTCCCCAACTTTTGCTTGGTTTACTAATGTTTGGCTTTGAAATCTTACTTGTACTTTGTGAGATGCTAAGGATATTAGTGCATGCCAAGGTATCTACTTGGTCCAAGTAATCAACATGATCCTTAGAGAGGCCATGAAGTGTATCCTCAACATCTAAGAAATGGTTATAATGTTGTTGAATGGCACCATTGAATGTATGTTGAAAATCATGAGAAACCTCCAAAGGGCCCGAAGCCACCCGATTAGGAGGAATTGTGTGTTATGAGCTAACCCCCAAAACCATAGCATTAGGAGAGGATTGCCTAGAGTGATCCATAAAAATATTTTGATATTTTCCAAATAGAGTTAGCATTAGGGTTGCTAGATTTGTGGACCTATTTTTGGGGTGAAAAGCACATTGCCACCCCCCCCCCCCCCCCCCCCCCCCCCCCCAAAAAAAAAAAAAAAAGCTTGAGAACCAGCAATTATGTGCCAAATTTGAAGCAACATTGAGAAAGGCCTTTGTGATTGATATATTGCATGCATGAACCATGTGAGGAATTAATTTGAATCATGTGTTAAGGGTTTGGATATGTCAATCACAGCACAAGTTTTGGAAACTCTTTTTGAAGCATTGAGAGATCCCTCATCTAGTCTAATAAATTTCTAAGTTGGTTGATCAAGGTTTCAATGAGTCCAAAATTCCTCAGAATCAGAGGAAGATTATGCAAACACAACCGATTTGGGATGGAGGTGATTTGCACATTAGCATGGTCACTAGGAACTATGAACAAAACCTGTTCTTCCAAAGAACCGACCATTATTCTAAACATACTTGCAATCATCGAAGGAGTGAAAGATAACTAAAATAAGCCATGGTCAAACAAATCCATTTTGGGAGTCTCCATATTATGCCAACTTTCTTTGCACCAGCCCAAGAAATCTTCCATGGAAGGGCACTTCCACGTAGTTCTTAAAACAAGAGCCCTCGAGTGGAATTTCTCAAATATATCATTGATGCAATCCTTTGAGATTGAAAATCGATAGGCTTAGCCAGAGAAACCTTGGTAGCACCTGAAAAAAGAGTAGAAGAAGAAATAGGTTTCTAAGATAGGGGTGGTGGTTTAGGAGAGATGCTTCCCCAGTCACACCAAAGGGCGAGTCCACCACCTAGTTGATTAATATTAAGCTCCCCATTGGGCAATCCTTCAAAATCAAGTTTTTGTAGAAGTTGCTATAGTAGTAAAAGGAATTTGAGGAGTTTTTACACAATTTGTAGTTCTTTTTTGCATTCTCTAGAGACCCCAGGTTGGAAAGAGGCGCCAAGGTAGTGGCCTATTCGAAAGCACCAGTAAAGCGAGTATGGAGCATAACAAAAATACTGTCATTGGGCACCATCCTTTCCTAGGGCTCTTGTCATAGAACTCCATTGGCAAGAGGCCTATCGCCCCATTCTTTGCATCACTTGCCATTCACTCAATGCTCTTTCGCCATTTGCCCCTACTTGCTCACCCAACCCCATACTATGTATGTTGTAACACACTTTAATGGGTCGAAGGAACCTCAATTGGTAGTTGCAAGTGAAAGCCTTAGTCCTATTGCCTATGTTTTGTTGCCATCCAGTCTAGAATGCTCGCCCTTGGCTCCTTTTTTCTTGCCGCTTCGCTTGCCATTCACACCTTTGTGCTCGCCACTTGCCATTTTTTAAACCTAATATTTTTAATGAATTTTGTTTTTAGACTGTAGGAATTGGGTAGCCCCCCTATAAACTACAGTGCATTGGGTAAACTTTTAAACATGACCGGTAATGCTAGAGCGACATGCCCTTCAGTGCCATGTGGGTTGGGGGTAGACTGGACCTTGTGCCTACCATAGGAAGCTCTGGCCAATCAAGCTAGGCCCCCAATCCTTTTTAATGGATTTATATCTTTTTTTGAATGTCATAAATTTTATTGTTGTCAAACTCGAACCCTGTGACATAGTTGTTGAATATGCCAAATAACTGAGAGGGGGGTGAATCAGTTATTCCCACAACTTTACAAAATTTCTCTCTGTCGGTTAACACTTAAACAGTTCCAACAACTTAAGATTTGTCGGTTAAGCACATTAAACATCCACAGAAAATATAAACATGAAATGCACATGAACACCAAAACAGAGAACACTGGATTTTACGTGGAAACCCCAAGATGGGTAAAATCACGGAGAAGCTAATTCTCATGAAATGTAAAAACACCTGTTAAGGTGACACAAAAGGTGATTTGATACAAAGGCTCACTGCTAGAAATGCTCACTGTAAGAAGGCTCACTGCCAATACACAAGGGCTCACTACCGATACATAGGGGCTCACTGTCAGAAGATATGAAAAGGAATAGAATCCACCTCTAAGATCTATAGACTACTCTGCACGAACATGAATCTCCTTCGAATGAATTTATAGTCACTTCGCATATACTTCACATAAGCCACACATGCATACACACCACAGATACAAAAAGATTCTTCTTTATTTATACCGGTATCCGATCTTACATATGGTGGCTATACACCAAATGTGTGATATCACCAATGCAATACATATTACAATTACATTTAATTCATAGCATCGGTCCTAGATTTAGGACATACATAAGAGAACATAACACGCTATAGTGTGATCCACAAATAGGTCAGACTTAAGGATTTACAATACACGTTGCATTTGCCAAAGCCATCTGAACGCCACAACCAAGACCAAAAGATGGACACACAAAATAGCCGTTACAACGATAGGAATCAAACTTGAGTGTGCTTGTGGCCGATACACTAATCCATTTCTGACGTACCAGGAAACTTGAGATGTCTTCATTCTGGATCTCCCTTATGCATAGCCGAAAACTCCTGTTACACCACCAATAGCTAGCAGGACATGCCAAACACCAACCGAAACACCCAGACTGTCAGTAAGAGGTTTTGACATCAATGACAATCAATGCCAACACTTCCTCACATATTCTAAGAATCTTCCCCTTTGGTATTGATGACAAAACTTCGAAAACAAAAGGAGTTAAGAGGAAAAACTGATTTGCCAAAAATCCAAAAAACACTCTCCCTGAGTAGATGCTATCTTTTGTTTTCTCATTATCAAAAAACTCTCCCCCTTTTTGCCATAATGGCAATGGGCCAAAAAGAAATCAAGTAAACCTATCTACAGTAAAACAATAGTTTTAACCTGTAAATACCTTTTTATACCTCTCCTTCAAGACAGGGAACTCTTTCTTCCATTCAACAATTGCTGCCTCGATTTTGGACACAAACTATCACATTCTACCAGCTTGTCAAAAGATCCTGTCCAATCAGAAGTAGGAAATCTCTGTTCAAAGTCCTCAACATTAGGTAGCATGCCAGATATACTGGATACTACAATCCTTTTGTTAATTAGATGGTCTATAAGCAACTTCAGTACAATGGTTTAGAGCAGATGCTATCTTTTGTTTTCTCATTATTTAAAAATTCTCCCCCTTTTTTCCATAATGGCAAAGGGCCAAAAAGAAATCAAGTAAACCTATCTATTGTAAAACAACAATTTTAATTGTAAACACCTTTTTATACCTCTCCTTCAAGACAGGGAACTCTTTCTTCCATTCAGCAATCACTGCCTCCATTCTGGCACACAAACTGTCACATTCTACCAGCTTGTCAAAAGATCCTGTCCAATCAGAAGTAAGAAATCTCTTCTCAAAGTCCTTAGCATCAGGTAGCATGCCAGATATACTAGATACTACAATCCTTTTCTTAATCAGATGGTCTATAAGCAACTTTAGTACAATGGTTCTGTCGACTGGAGAGCACTTAGCCCACAAACTACCAATTTTGTCGAATTCACTGTTATTCAGCATAGACTTGACCTCATTAATATCAATAGCTTCCCTTTTTGCTGGTGAAACCATGGGTTTCTCCGTTTCCTTCTTAGTTTCCATCTCCTCTGATTTTTCTTCACTTTCAGCTGCACTCTCCTTACTGCCAGCAACTTCGTCTTCACTGTCAGATATTGAAACTGTAAAAGCTTCCTTTCCTTTCTCACTTATCTTTGTCTTCATAGGTTCAGAAGGTGAACCAACGATGACTACTTCTAGATTTTTCTGTTCCGAGGAGCCTTCATGAAACTGTCTTACCGGTACAACACCGATAACCACCAAACCATTACCTAGCATTTCCTGAAGAGATAAGAAGTATGCCTTGCAGGCATCAGTTTTGTTTTCCAGCTCTTCCAGGTACCTGTAAATTTGTCTCACGACAGGAATGTCAATTCTCCATACAATATTTTCTTTGCCAGGTAAAGAGCTCATGAAGTAAAATACCAAACACATAACTAATGATTCAATACAGAAACCATAGTTATCCTCTATTGTCATTTTTACATTCAACAATAGGTTGTCTAACAACATTTTGCATAAATCCATATCAACATCCTCATGCAACATCTTGCATGTCATGTACACAACTATGACAGACGTAGATCTGTCACGATTACGGAATTGAATTTTGTAAGACATGTCGTGTGCAACATACCTTACAATAGGATCCTCAATAGAATGAATTGCGAATGCGCGTTGATCCTTTCCAATTACCGTTAGGACTTCCACCTCTTCATAACTGATCGACTTCTTTGCAAGAACTTCGCCTTCGCTACTCAGACGCGTAATTGCTTTGATTATTTCCTTCGTTGTGATGCATGGTTGTCCAACATCAATGTTTCACCTTGAAAACGCTTCAACATGAAGAGGATGAACTCCTTATCATCACACCACGGGAATTCTCCCCAAATGTTGAGCCCTAGCTCTCTAACTTTCTACATTCCTTCATTTGGTAATCCAAACTCCAATTGCTTTATCCGTTCCTGATTAATGTCTTTCTCCCTTTTTCTTTTCATACTGTCGCAAGCAACTGATTTAGATGCCATGATTCTTCACAAATTCCTTACGCTCAATTGCTCTGCTACTCTTCAAATCTTAGTTACCGGATTCTCTCCTCTAACCCCTGGATGCGGATGCCCCTTGGATGCTCCCAGGAAGCCCATCCCATGGATGGCAAACAAATTGGTTTCTATGGAAGATATTGCCATTGATATTATTCAATTGATACTTTTTGGTAGGCTGGAATAGGGAATTGAAAAGATTCATGCAACTAGTAATTGCTTAAAGTCTAATAAATGTGAAGTGTTTAATTGGTGATGCTGGAGGCTTTTCTGCATTATTAAGTGTATTAGATGAATTTGGTCACAGGCACTGTTCTGGCTTATTAGTCAGTTATATCCATCCAACGCAGGAAAAACTGACAATATCTCTTAGCCTTGCAAGCATACATTATTGATTTTAAACAAGATATATCATATATCTTGTTTAACATCAATCTGCATATATCTTGATTCTGATTGATTATTGAATCTTCAATATCTTATGATTCTGACTAATTACTGAATCTTGATTTTTGAACATTGAAACATGAACTACATTATGATTTTGTATATGATATGGCTTATTTGAATATTTGTGAACTATAAATTGGCATTTAATATTATCTTGAATCTTGATCAATGATGAAGTATCATACTATGATTACTATCAAATGATTTAATTTTGTATATTTCTTGCATTTCTTTGTATATATATATATATATATATATATATACTAGAGTTCCATGACTCGGACTCACCCATGATTCGGCAAGGTCGACTCGACCCGCTACTCTTCTATGACTCAGCAACGACTCGGCTATGACTCGGCAAAATGAAAAAAAAACAAAGATTTTTTAGGATTTAAAACTTTTTTCAGGCACCCATTATTGAGTAGAGCTTAAAAACACTATAACATCATAAAAAAGAAGCTAATTTGATCACATACATAAACATGCATCCATCACATAAGTACAACCGTAAAATGTAGCTGAAGTAAATAGAAAACATAGATATACAGAATTATAAATATTGTCAAATGTATATAAAATCCATGAAATCCATGACATCAAATGTTACCAAACATGTGTAATAAAAAACGAGTCTATGGCTCAGGCTCTAGCTCAGCCTCAGCCTTAGAGTAGTCTGTCTGCCTCCTAGAAATGCATCTGAGGTAGGTCCTGGATGACTGACAAGCCATAGTCTTTACTTGTGAGGTGCCAGTCTGATCAACATCAGCTGCACGGGCAACTGATCGTGCTCTATCCTCCTCCTCTGCCATAGCCATAGCCTCAGCCTCTGTCTGCTTGGTCAACCCACTCATGGTCCTCCTCATTGAAGGCAAGATCGGTAGATTCAGTGAGCCACTCAGACTCTGGATCGATCTCTGCTAGAGTGATCGGAGAGGAGTCAGTGTCCAAAATCTGTCTGGTCCTAAGATGGAGGTTGTAATGAACGAAGACAAGATCATTCAACCTCTCCACAGACAATCTATTGCGCCTCTTCGAGTGGATGTGCTCGAACAAGGACCAATTGCGCTCACATCCAAAAGCGCTGCATGGCTGACTCAAAGTACAGATGACAAGTTTTTGAAGATTTCGGGTTGTAGGCCCAAACATTTGCCACCATCTATCTGAAATAAGGAAAAGAAAAAGAATCAGTCTCATTTCCAACTTCAAGGATAGATTATAAAATCAAAATACTTTAACATATATTTTTACCTGGCTGCAATGTTGTCCTAGCGTCTTTACACATCTTGCTTGCGAAAATCACCCCTTGTTCATTATTATATGCATCTATCTATAGTTTGTAGATGTGTTAGACATCTTTTGCATCACTGAATATAGGCCACTAAGAACCTCCTCATCCGCCTTGAAGTTATCAAGGAAACAAAATGAAGGATTGAGGAAAAAAGCTGTTGCATGGATGGGCCTGTGAAGCTGGTTTTGCCATCTCCTATCAATGATCTCCCAAATGGGGCCGTACTTATTCTCAACTCCTGCATACCTGGATCTAATGACCTCCTTGGCTCTATCCATGCCCTCATATATGTAGCCCATAGAGGGCATCTCCCCATCAACAACTCGTAGGAGAACTACGAGGGGCTCAGTGACCTGCATATAATGTTAAAAAAAACAGTTAAATCACAAGTCTGCATTAAAAATTAAAAACAAGAAAAATTGCAAAGAGTCAAAGAAAACAAAAATATATTTACCTCCATGATCTCTGCACAAGGGGTCCAAAAACCTGGCTCATCAAAAACACAATCTACCACATCCATCCCTGCAGTGGTTGTAGCATAGGATGAGGCAGTCCACTCCTCACCAACAAACATGCATCTCAAAGCTGCCTTTGATTTCAATAAGGATTTTAATGTGAGGAAATTTGAGGCAAATCTCGTGATACTAGGACAAGCCAACTCCTTTTGCCCCGTGTATTGCCTCATCATGCTAAGGACCAATGCATGATTGTAGATAAACTTGCAAATGTTTTTGTCCTTATCAACACTTGATTTGACCCATTCAAGCTTGCCAATATTCTCTAACATGAGGTCAAGGCAATGGGCCGCTCATGGAGACCAAAAACATTTCGGGTGCCTCTCCATCAAAAGTTAACCTACAACAATTTTAAATTAATTGTAAATTTAGTTGTGTTAAGAAAATTTTAAATAAATTCATAGATAACTCTCCATCAAAACTTCAAAAGTCAAAAGTTTACCTGCAACAACATAACTTGCTGCATTATCTGTCACCACTTGCACCACATTTTCTTCCCCCACCTCATGTATAACTTCCTCAATAACCTCACATAAGTATGTGGCATTCTTCACATGTGAGGAAGCATCAACATACTTCAAGAACATGGTGGATCCTGAAAATAAAGCAAAATAATTATTAATTATCATGAATCAATCAACAAATCAAAGTAAAAATTAAATTATTCAATGCATTTAGGGAAGTAGAATGATCAATCACCTCCACAGGAAACAAGAAAATTTAGGAGTGTCGTATTCCTCCTATCCGTCCAACCATCTGTCATGATGGTGCAACCTTTTTGGCTCCAAGACTGTCTATGGTCCTCTAGCTCAACTTTCATATCATTAGCAATTTCTAACAAGAGGGGGCCACTTAACTCAGCATCAGTAGGGGCTTTAAAGCCTGTCCCACAAATGGTTATGACATCTATCATGCCTTGCCAGTAAGGAGACCTATCACAAATAGATTATGATTAATCATTAGACAAAGCATAGTTCAACTTCAAACTATAAATTTTAAAATTTAATTTTAAACTTAAAGCAATCGAATAAAAAATAATTACCTGGCTGCAACAAATGGAATGTTGCGAAAGTACCAAAACTTGCAAATTTGTTTTCGTGCAGCATCATGGACCTCCTTGTTCCAACCCATGCTCTCAAGCGAGGGTTGTGCACCAGGAGTAGTGCGTGGCACAAAATAATTGTCCAACTTCGATTTCCGTACTCTAGGGCCAAGGATAGTAGTGCCACTAGAAGGAGCATTAGTAGAAGCACTAGCACTAGGACGAAAAGGAGGCACGAAAGAACCCTCTCCAACACAGCCTGCAGATGTGAATGCAAATGCGGATGCGGTTGTGGCTGTGGATGGGGATGCAGATGAATGGGAGCCAATAACATTTATTTCTTCTCGTTGCCTCTTTTTAGTTTCCTTTTCTTCTTCATATTTTTCTAACCGGACATAACAAAAACGAATTGCCTCGGCAGTTGCCTTTAAACATGGGTCAGCATCATTGCCAGGTATGCTGGCAATATGGTATTTAAACCTATTGATGCCACCATGAAAAATTTCTTTACAAAACGAGCATTTTGTTTGGTTTTTTTGTCTACTAGGTATATCTTCAGTATATTTCCAAGCTTCACACTTTGGAGGCATTGGGAAGAATTAATGTTTTCAAAACTTGATGGTTGCTAGCAGCTGCAATAAGAGTCAAGACAAAATTACGAACAAAATTACAAATTTGTGCATTGTATTTTAGAAAAAACAACAAACCCTACATTTTTTCTAGAAAAATATTGTAAAAACATGTTCATTTTTTTCTTAAAAAAATTAAGGGTTTGCTATTGTTCTACTTCTCTCATTGAAGTATGCAATTTAAATTTTAATAGAAAACATTCAAGATTTGGAAAGTTAAACTTTAGAAAATTTATTAAAAAAAATGGAAAATCCATAAACACACAAGAAAAACCAACAAAATCTGCAAAATTTAACACTTACCTCTTTCAAATGAGTTGAGAAGTCTTGGAACAACTGCTATGGACTCCTTGATCCTCTCAATGCAAACCTATGCCTCCCCGATGTGATTTTGTGCACTCCTTGATGCTCTTCTTCCTTGCTGGTTGCAAACCTATGACCTCTTATTTTTCTTCCTCTCTCTCACTTTTCCTCTCTTCTCCTCATAACAAGCAAATAGAATGCCTTTTAGGGTAGATAAGAAAACATAAGTAAAAAAAAGTAGTAAAAAGTGTTTTTTTTAAAACTTGCAATTGCCGACTGCCATGGCCGGGTGACCACGGACCCGGCGAGTCATGGTATGACTCGCATGACTCAAATACAAAGCCAATATAAAGTGCAAATATAAAGAATGACGAATGTAACATCTTGATTTTTCCTCTGAAAAACCAAGGCCATGGTCAGGCAATTCTGTGTGAAGAAATTCTAGAATGATTAAATCATCGACAGGGGAGTCCAATCCATCTCAAGAAGATAAATTTCCAAGCAGGTACATGGAAGGATGCAAATGTTCAAAGAGATAGTTTAAAATAAAATATTCAAAGTTGGATATGGGTTACAAAATGATGCAATGCTATCATGGTGTCCAGTCGTCTCCACCAGCTAGTGAAAGATCTTCAAGTCAAAGTCAACCCATTTAAAGAAGGGAATCAAGAATAATCCATTCAAGGAAAACAATGCATTTAATGTTTAGTGGGCGTGCGTAGTGGGCTTTCATTTCACCCCTCTTGCTGAATGAATATGCATAGTGGGCATTTATTACCCACAAAGATGGTGAATTCCTTTTGATTGGTCAATGTAGACCCGTGCATAATGTAGATTCTTCTTCTTGCCCTTACCCTAATTAGGGTTGAGGTGCCAAAATCTGGGCCATTGGTTATTGTTTTGATCCGGGTCACCCGTTGTATTCGAGGACCTATATAAAGGCCTTATTTCTCATTTGTAAGTAGTGGAATTTGGAGATTGTTGCTAAGAACTATTGAGACAATCGAATTTTCATTTAAGTTTGGTGATTATTTGATGCGCCTTGAAGCTTGCTTGGTTTCATAATTCCCTCATTTAGATTAAGTTTTTAGATAAAGTGTTGTGATTACAATGGAAAATATGATGGTGTTTTGATGAATTCCTTTTGGTTCATACTTTTGACGTTTTACTGATTGTAAATTGTTGTGTAAAGTTAGCATGAACCCCATTCCCGCATATGCTTAACTTCTATCATTCATGTACATTGTTTGTTCTGATGGTGTTCGTGGTGATATGAAAATCAATTGCATAACCCCTTGAAGATTGCACTGGTTCACGCATAGTTGTAGTTTAACTTGGCGAAGCGGAACTTGGCTATTTGAGAATTTGTTCACCAAAGTAGTATCCATTGTTGTCATTACCCTTAGGAGTAGATTAAAATTTTTGAACCCTCTCCTATTTGCTTTCCGCATCCCTGAAAATCCCAAAAAAGCGTTTCATCGCAAAATCTATTGATAGCTCCATCTGGCATGATCTGAAATCAATTTCAAGTTTGCAAACGTAAGGCCCGTCGTGATTAAACATCAAATCACATCAACCATTGAGCTTATCCATGGTCAAGACTTGACACGAAAGGAACCTTGGAGTGACCTATATGATCTTTTCGCAGTCTTAGCATATACAAAACTTTGATCAAGAGAGGATAAGATACTTTGGTATTTTGTTGTACTGTTTGGTGAGTCATAAAATGCACATCAACACTGCACAATCTAATGTTGCCGAGCATGGTACTCATTTCCTTGTATAAGATGACCTGTTGTGTTCAAGGATGAACGTTTTCTATCTATAGCTGAGTATATATATTGATTTCATTTATATATATCTTCGTCCTTCTGTTCGTGAAGTATGTTATCACTTTGGATGTTGTGTCTCTTGTGTTGTCTTCATTTTCCTCGTCAGCTGATGTGGATCCCGCGGTTGCTGACTCATCATCACAATAGTATGTGAAGAGTCTCTCCGTGTTTAATGAAGGGTCTGGTGGTTTCATTTTTGGGCCGAGCGTTTTCTTTCTTCTATTGTAGTCTTTGCATTTGTTATGGCTCGGTGCTTAGCTGTTTGGTATCTTATTGGAATTTCAAGAGGCCCCGTGATGGAAAACAAAGGGTCTGATGGCATTCGAAGAGTCTTCCGTTCAAGAAGGATCCGAGTATGAAGTGCACGCTCTTGGGGTCTATTTATTTCCTCTTCTCACTGTTTCACGGGTTCAAAATTTCATGCTTTGTTCTGCGATTTTCTCTGGCTTGGTTATTGATCTTCTTTATCTCAGTTATTCATTCTTATTGTAAAAAGGCAATGCTGAGTGGAAGTATATATTCAGTCCAGTGGATTATGTTCTAAACTCGTTTTACTTTCTGTGTGTATTTAAAGTTAGACTATTTTGCATATATTGTTTCGTATCTATTGGAGAGTGGTTAAGTATCTTATCAAGACTATTTTTTGTAAGTGTAAAGCATAGCTTGCACACTGTGATTCGAGTCTCTGTTTTTGTAAAGGATTGGTACTCAACTTTATTTCATAATAAAAGAGGAAGTTTTATGGTGTGGTTGAGTTTTTCCCTCGTGTAGGAGGGTTTTCCCAGGATAATTTTGTGTCCTGTGTGATTTTGTTTATTGCTTTTGTTTTTCCATGCATATATGATTCATTTTTTAACATGGTATCAAAGCAGGTCTAAAGTAAAGATCCAGAACCAGATTGCCTTGTAGTGGCATTATTCTTATTTTGTCTTCTAGCTTGTTTTCAGCTTTCTCAATGGTGAACGTCCTCAAAGTTGAAGACAGGTTGGATGGAGCATCCAACGTTACCTCGTGGAAATTCAAAGTCTTAATTGCTCTTGAAGAGAATGAGCTTCTCAACTATGTGAAGAACACGGTGGTTGAAACTTGAACCTACTGATGAAACTAAGAAAGCTCAATGGAGAAAGAACAATACTATGGCAAGGAAGATTTTGATTGACTCTGTTAAGGATCATTTGGTTCCTATCATATCTAAGTTGTATTCAGCGAAGGAGATGTTTGATAGTTTTCAAAATCTATATGAATCCAACAACACTAGCAAAGTATTAGCCTTAAGACGTTAGCTTCTTCATATCAAGATGGGTAGAGGAGAATCTATTGTATCCTTCTTTATGAAGATTTCAGAATTGAACGATCAGCTCAATGCTATTGGGGATTCAATTGAGGACAAATATCTTGTTATGTTGGCCATGAATGGTTTCCCTCATTCATGGGAATCATTCATTCAAGGAGTTAGTGGAAGAGATGAACTTCCCAAGTTTGATAGATTGAGAGCTGATTGCATTCAAGAGGAATGCAGATTAGAGACTAGAGGGAATGTGCAAAAATATAATAATGGAGAAGACCATGTTCTTGCTTCCCACTCTTCTAGTAGAAAGGGGAGAAAAGAAACTTCAAGAGATAGAGATAAGAATTCATATTCAGCCCCAGATCCTAAGAAGAAGAGGGATCTCTCCAGAGTTCAGTGCTTTAGATGTGACAAGTATGGTCACTATGCTAGGGATTGTTATACCAAGCCTAGACAACAAGTTGCTGTTACAAATGTTGATAATACTTCTCATAAAGAATCTAGTGAAAATTCGGAGGGATTCTTATTTATATCAGCTCTTTCTAGTAATGTTCCAACTTATAGCAATACTTGGCTGATTGACAGTGGAGCTTCTCGTCATATCTCAGGATATAGAGAGCATCTTTCTAATCTGTTAGAAAAGGATTCTCACTTACAAGTTATCATTGGTGATGATGCATGCTATTCTGTAAAAGGTGCTGGTAATACTTCCTTTGATTTGGATTCAGGAATTCCTCTTCATCTCAGCAATGTTCTATATGTTCCCGGTATAAAGAAGAATCTGATTTCTATTTCAGCATTGGAAGATAAAGGTTATATTGTTGCATTTGTTGAAGGTAAGGTTCTTGCATGGAAGAAAAATTCAAGTTTTAAATCAGCTCGTGAGATTGGTGTTCGTCATGAAAGTTTGTATAGACTTTCAGCTCATACTATTTAGGTTTTAGTTCATGATTCTTTGAGTAATAATGAGCTGTGGCATAAAAGATTTGCTCATTTAAATTTCAGAACTTTATCCTCCATGGATAAGATGGTTGTGGGCCTTCCTAATCTTAATCACGATCATGGAGGTATTTGCAAAGGGTGTGCTTTAGGCAAGAACATTGAGAGTCCTTTTCACATTAGTGAAAGTAGAGCTAAAGGAATTTTAGAGCTGATTCATTCTGATTTGTGTGGACCTATGTCAATTGTCTCCCTAAGTGGTTATTGGTATTATGTGTCTTTCATTGATGACTACTCTCGTAAGTCATGGATTTATTTTCGGAAGTCGAAAGAATCTGATGAAGTGTTGTCTAGATTTAAGGAGTTTAAAACTTTTGTTGAAATTTTTTAAAATAAGATCAACGTTTTAAGATCTGACAATGGGGGTGAATACACTTCTGGTATTTTTCAATCATTTTGTGTTGAAGCAGGGATTAAGGAGTTTTATGTTCCTTACAATCCTCAACAAAACGATGTTGAAGAAAGAAAGAACAGATCAATTGTTGAGGCAATGAAAGCCATGATTCATGATCAAGGCTTGCAAACATTTCTTTGGGTTGAGGCTTGCAGGACAGCTGTGTACGTTCAGAATCATAGGCCTCATCAAATTTTAAACAATATGACATCGAAAGAAGGTTTCACAGGTATGAAGCCAAATGTAAGCCATTTTAGAATTTTTAGGTGCACAGTTTACATTCTTGTTCCTAAAGACAAGAGGTCTAAGTTAGAACATACAGGAAAGAAAGGTGTTTTTGTTGGCTACAGTGAATCTTCTAAAGCTTAAAGGGTCTATGTTCCGGGTCAAAAGCCGATTGAAATCAGCAGAGATGTTTCTTTTGAAGAAGATATTACTTGCAAAAGATCTAAAGAATCTTCTTTAGAAATTGAGAGAGAAGATCATGAGGCTTCTCAAGAAATGAATTTTGCTGTTCCTACTTCTCCTTCAGACATTCAGAGGGAGTCTTCTGCTTTAGAAGATTCTATTACTTCAGATAATCCTATTGATTCCACTATTGGTCCAAGCAATGTTCAACTTGACAAGAAGAGGCCATTATGGGCAAGACATAATATGCAAGAGGCTGAAAAATTTTCAGCCCCCCGTGACACATTTAGAGAAAGCAAAAGGCCTCATAAGTTTGCTGTATATGTTTGCCTTAATGAATCATATTATTGAATCTGAGCCTATAAGTTTTGAGGTTGCAGCATATTAGCAAGTGTGGAGAGATGCAATGATGGAAGAGTACCTATCAATTATCAAGAATGATGTTTGGGATATTGTCCCAAGACCCAAAGGTAAATCTATTGTCTTCTAAATGGTTGTTCAAAATCAAACATGCTGCTGATGGTAGTGTTGAAAAATATAAAGCCAGATTTGTAGCAAGAGATTTTTCACAAAAAGAAGGTATAGACTATGAGGAGACCTTTGCTCCTGTAGCCCGTTACACTTCCATTAGGACTATTATTGCTGTTGCAGTTGTTAAAGGTTGGAAACTTCATCAAATGGATGTGAAAACAACATTTCTAAATGGTGTAATTTTAGAGGAAGTGTTCATAGAGCAGCCATAAGGATTTGTGATTCATGATAAAGAATCACATGTTTGCAGATGGCCTTGTATGGCCTCAAGCAAGCTTCTCGTGCATAGTATGAAAGAATTGATAATTATTTGTTGAGCTTGGGTTTTATTAAAAATGATGCTGATCCAAATCTCTACTTTAAGGTAATTGACGATCATGCATTGATTTTGGCTCTTTATGTTGATGATCTCTTTATTACTGGAGAGGATAATCTTATTGCTGATTGTAAGAAAGAGTTGGCTTTTGAATTCGAGATGAAAGATCTCGGTCTTATGCACTACTTCCTTGGTTTAGAAGTATGGCAAAGACCCAATGCAATTATGTTAAGTCAAGGGAAGTATGCCATTGATATTTTGAAAAAGGTTTGGTATGCTTGATTGCAAATCAATGGCAACTCCTATGGAAGTTGATCTGAAAAAGTTACATGAGGTTGTTGCTAGTTCAGATTTAGTTCATCCTTCCATGTATAGGCAACAAATTGGTTCCTTGATCTATTTGGTTAACACTAGGCTTGATATATGCTATGTTGTTAACACTCTTTAGTCAGTTCATGTGTGAGCCTAAACAACTTCACTTTATTGCAGCCAAACACATTCAGAGATATGTTCGTGGTACAGTGAGTTATGGTCTGAAATATTCTTCTTGTGAAGTTATGAAATTATATGGTTTTTGTGATTCAGATTGGGCTGGGTGTGTGCTTGATAAGAAGAGCAGTTCATGTTGTTTCAGCCTTGGCTCAGCCAAATATCTTGGTGTAGCAGGAAACAATCTTGTGTAGCCCAAAGTACAGTTGAAGATGAATATGTTGTAGCTTGTATGGTAGCCCAAGAAGTGGTGTGGCTTCATAAACTTCTTGCAGGGCTGTTTGGGCATTCTTTGGAGCCTATTGCTATTCTTTGTGATAACCAAAGCTGTGTGAAGCTTTCAGTTAATTTTGTTTTTCATTATAGATCTAAGCATGTAGAGATCAAGTATCGTTGTTTGAGATATATGGTTCAAAGGAAAGCAATTGAGTTGGAGTATATTTGCACGGATGAGCAAACAACTAACATTCTCACCAAGCCCCTTCCGAGAGTGAAATTTTCTTATTTTCGAGATAAGCTTGGTATTGTGCAGAATGATACTCTTGTTGAGATAGAGTCTCAACTTCAATAATTCTTGCTTTATGTGGATTAATGCATTCTTTTTTGTGATGAAGAAGTTTGAGGTGAAAGCCCTTGACTCTTTCCACTCATGGGTGTAGCCATAGTGGACGTCATGTTTAGAGACTCCATGATGACATCACGTTGATTGACTCCGTGATGAGAGTTGTGTTTATTTTTCGCTCATGGTTGTAGCCATGGTGAACATCATGTTGAGTGACTCCATGATGCTATCATGTTGAGAGACTCCGTGATATTCTTGTGTCTCTTTCTCACATATGGGTGTAACCATTGTGAGTGTCATGTTGAGAGACTCCATGACATGAGTATCTTGAAATTTTCTCCTTTGCTAAGAGGGAGTGTTGAAGTAAGTAGCTTCAAGAGAAACTTTCCTAATCTCCTTAATTTGTTGGTTGCTACTCAATCTCATGTTGTCGAGCATGGTACTCATTTCCTTGTATAAGATGACCTGCTGCGTTCAAGGATGAACGTTTTCTATCCATAGCTGAGTTTATATATTGATTTCATTTATATATATTTTCCTCCTGTTCGTGAAGTATGTTATCACTTTGGATGTTGTATCTCGCGTCGTCTTCATTTTCCTCGTCAATTGTTGTGGATCCCGCGGTTGCTGACTCATCATCACAATAGTATGTGAAGCGTCTCTCCGTGTTTAATGAAGAGTCTAGCGGTTTCATTTTTGGGCCGAGCGTTTTCTTTCTTCTATTGAAGTCTTCGCATTTGATTATATCATCCACAATAATCTGTTATGTCTCGGTGCTTAGCTGTTTGGTATCTTATTGGAATTTCAAGAGGTCCCGTGATGGAAAACGAAGGGTCTGATGACATTTGAAGAGTCTTCTGTTCAAGAAGGATCCAAGTATGATGTGCATGCTCTTGGTGTCTATTTATTTACTCTTCTCAACGTTTCATGGGTTCAAAATTTCATGCTTTGTTCTTTGATTTCCTTTGGCTTGGTTATTGATCTTCTTTATCTTAGTTATTCATTCTTATTGTAAGAAGGCAATTCTGAGAGGAAGTATATATTCAGTCCAGTGGATTATGTTCTGAACTTGTTTTACTTTCTATGTGTATTTAAAGTTAGACTATTTTGCATATAATGTTTTGTATCAATTGGAGAATGGATAAGTATCTTATTGAGACTCTATTTTTTTGTAAGTGTTAAGCATAGCTTGCACACTGTGGTTCGAGTCTCAGTTTTTGTAAAGGATTGGTACTCAGCTTTATTTCATAATAAAAGAGGAAGTTTTATGGTGTGGCTGGGTTTTTCCCTCGTGTAGGAGGGGTTTCCAGGATATTTTTGTGTCTTGTGTGATTTTGTTTATTGCTTCTGTTTTTCCATGCATATCTGGTTCATTTTCTAACACAAAATACACTTTAAACTCCATCCCAAGTCATCAATAAATAGAGAAACTAATACATGAAACTACCAAAGGAATTATAAAACCATGATCTTTTCCCACCCTTGAGTGCACTCAAATCACTTCTAAATTTAAAACATCCAAATTCCTAGAGAAGTCCTATAAGAATTTATCATAACATGTGTAAATTTCATTCCGGAAAGCTTAGGGATGCCTATACAAGGGGTTAATATGATTTGTCATGAGTAATGTTGCGTGCCTAGTAGTTGGCACACACCCTTTACTCAACAAGTCTTAGAAAATGAAAAAAAATGAATTTGGCTTAAGGAAGAGGATGAGTCAATATGAGGTGCGAAGAATGGAAAATACTTGCACGATGAAGTATATGCACTCAAGAAAAGGATGAAGCAAAGACAATGTAGAGTTGCACAGAAGGGATTACAAGCGCGCCATTCTAGGAAAGAAAAATTAAATGTTGTGATTGCTATTGTATTGGCATGTGCTTGGCTAGTAGCGTGAGCCTTAGCAAAGAGTTGGAATTTAAAAACAAATGGCAAGGAATGTATTGATGTGCACCTAGGAGGTAGGATGCATCAATACAATAGCATTGGCTTCTATAACAAAGCAAAGAATTTTTTTGAGTACAAGTGCATGGTAGGAAATTGGTGTTCACTTAAAGAAGGAAGATTTTTTTAAAGAAATTTAGCATAGAGCATCAGTATACACCTCTTAATAGAGGTATGCCAATATAAAGAGTGTGAAGTTTCAAAATTCCAGTGTAATGTTGTGCATCTAAGCAATGATGTGCTCTTGTGAACAAAGGTTCTCTCTTTAGATTTGCTTGAAAGAATGTTAGTATGCATGTTCAAATGAGCTACTTTCATCTTTTCAAGTGTTTCTCCAAACTCTTCTAGGATGGTGCACAAGTGTGCCAATATTAAAGCCCAATTTCAATCAAATTTTCAAGCTAGGTTAAAATATGATGATGGACAAGTTTGTGCAAAGAAGCTTTTTACAAGGTTGGTAAAAGAGAGCCAAATGCATTAGTTCGAGAATATGAACACAATGTTGAACCTCTAGCAATAATATCATTTTGCACACTTTCGCAAGTGAGTGAAATCTTGAAAAAATAACCTCCCAAGTAATGGTGTGCACCAAGAGTTTAGCATGTATTAACACACGCGAGTGAGTTATAGTCTTGTTCAAATTATTTTTACAGCCAATTGCCGCACGCTAGGAGACTAGCAACACCAATAGAAAGAAGCTTGGGTTTAGTCAACTTTTCCCTTCAATGTATAGGTGTGTGCTTGGACAATGGTGCATGCCAATACAAAGGTGTTGGGTGTTTGAAAATCTTGAATAGGTGGGTGCCTGGACAATGGTGCATAGCAATACAAAGGAGGAGGAAATTTTGTTGTCATTTTGCCATCTGTCTAAGCGTAGATGTGCACCAATACAAAAGTTTTTTTTTTGTTAGCCCCATATTCAAGCATGATTTATAGAAGAATGGCACACCTATGCAAGGGAGGGATGAATGAGTAGATTTTCAAGGTTTTTCACAGGGTTAACCATAAGCAGAGGAGAAGCTGTAGAATCATCAAAGTCATCTTTAGCTGCCTGATGAAAAAGTCTATATTTTTAGTCTGCACTATTTCTAGTCGTCAACATTTTTAAACAGAAAAGTATAATGTAGGGATTTGCAATTTATTGCCCGTGCTATTTGTAGTTGTCTTTATTTTTAGCACAAGGAGCCCATGCTATTTCTAAGAGATAATTTTAATATTTTGATTGTCAATTCAATTGGCAGTCACATGATTGTAATTTTAGAATTAGTAGATAAAATAATTTGTAATAAAGCTTGCATGTCATTCAGGCACTTGCAGTTAGGGTAGAAGTCCAGTTAGTTTAATTATTTTCATGTAATTGTTTGTAAACAATATAAATAAGAGTTTTTTTACAATTAGTTAGGGGTCCGGTGTAATGTCCTTTTCTTAGGCAGTTCAATTGCCAGTTGAGGTTGGCCTATTATACGGTTCCCGTACGCCAACATATTGCATAGGGGACCCATTCATGGGCTTGTGGAGGCATGCAGGGGGTTTGTGAGCCAATTTGGTAAGTTTGGGACAATCTCCTAGATTTTAGGAGGGATCCCTTTTTTTTAGGGATTGACTGGGAGGTGACTGAAACACATCAGGGGGGAGCAGCCTAGAGACTTTGGGTGCAGTTCCTATTTTTAGGGAGGAGACTGTCAGTTAGCTTGTAGTGGACAGACATCAAGACATAATTTAGCTCGGAATTCGAATGAGCAGGTTATGAATAATTTGGAAATAATTATATTATTTCCTAAGTTAGATTTAAATAAATTAATAAGAAAGTGATTTATTATAGTCAAATAAAAAGGTGGTCATAGGCACATTTCCCTAGGAGATGAAGTTGCAAGTTATAAATTAAATTGTTTTTTTAAAGTCTAATGATGGAAATTACCCTCATGGCAGATTTCTAGAGGGATTGGTTAATTTCTCAATAAAAAAATTGAATAAAAATGCCAAGAAGTTCGAACCATTTGGGAGGGGAAACCAAAAGGAAATAAAAGAAACTTGAGGGAGCCATTTGCAAGCATCTAGGTTAATTTTCTACTTATGCAATTTGGTGGAGAAGGGCTGTGAAGGGTTTTCTACAGCAGTGGATCTTCCAGGAATGAAAACTTCTAGGGGGAATTCAGAGTTGGATGTAGCCCCGACTCACTAGGCAACAGGGTTCCTCACAGGTCAGCATTGAATTCACATTGGCACCAATTTTTGAGAAGAGGTTTACCAGATCAGATTTGAAAGGGCAGAGTTTCCTCATAAAAATAGTAAATACAGATCAGTGCATTGGAGGGCAGTTTATCTATTTTCTTATTCGCTCAGCCTTGGCCGTGCAGTCTAGGGCTTTCATAATTTCCTCCCAGCTTGGACGTGAGGAAGAAATAGAAGATCAGACCACAATACTTGGATGTTTGGGGCAGAAATCAGTAGTTTCAGTCTGCAGAGGTTAGGAAGTAAGTTATCAGGATGGAGATCCATCACCCCACAGCCGTACCACCTCATATTGGTTTCCAGATTTCACCCAGACTTGGACAGCAGCCTTGGAAGCAGCAAAAACACATAGAAATCAGAAGTCGCTGAAGTTGATTCTCCATCCTTGTATGCTGTTATTAGTTTCAGAATTGTATCAGCCTGGTACAATTTATATTTATTTAATTTCCAGTCAAAAAAACTTAAATCTTCCATTCCTTGGTGTTTGGTTTTTGTTGTCAGTCATTTCAGCATTTGTATTTTTGCATTGCATTCTATCATTTCAAAAACACAAAGAAAAACATAAAACTTCAAAACACAAAAAAGCAAAAAATCAGAAAAAAAACAAAAAACAAAAACAAATCAGACTTGCAAAATATCAGAACTAGCAAATTCAGATCCGGGGGTGGTTACTACATGCCAATTATTCATATTGCTGATCAATGCAAAATTTGTTATCATTAAATAGAATTTATTAAGCCTATCTTGCTTTTAATTACTATTGAATTATTTGATCATATGTGCTGAATTAGATTAAATTACTTATACCAAATTCACAAGCTTTGTATTGCAGATCTATTTGAAGTTGAAAATTGTGGTTTTGTATCAATTCTTTCAATTTATTTACCTAAGCGTCTGTCATGTTTAAAATCTATTCAATCCTTGTGTTCTTGAATTGTCCAATCTCTGATTTTAGCTGAACAAGGTAAACGTCTATTTTGAGGATTTCTTTTCAATTAATAATACAAAAATCGTTTGCCTTAAGTGCTGAACATAGTCGAGACATATATTTAATGATTTATGATTGAAGAGGGAAGATCAATAGAAGGGTTTTAACTTTTGTTATTATCAAATAGACCTAATAGTTTCTCACTGATATCAATTTCTAAGGAGAGATTTCCATGCATGGCATTCTAATTGTTCAAAATGCTTGCATCTCAAATGTGAATGAACTGTGCCGTTTAAGCTTGTGTACTTAATTTTTCAACTGAGGCTTTTAAATTTTTTACAGGACAATCAATGTTAATCATTTATCTTCATTTAATTGGGTTGTAATTGATTGATTAATCATTTATCTTCATTTAATTGGGTTGTAATTGATTGATTTACCAACCTAATTATCTCATGTGTTAATGCAGGCTTTAGGTGACTTGGGGAAGCTTGTTGTTGATGATAATGGGGAAGCTAATTTTGCTGGGGTGAAGAATATGCTTAAAGTTGGAGATTTGATTGGTCGAGCAGTGGTGTTGTATGAAGAGGAGGATAAATCAAAGACTGGAATAGCAGCAGCTGTGATAGCCCGGAGTGCAGGTGTGGGCGAAAATTACAAGAAAATATGTTTGTGTGATGGCACTGTGATATGGGATTCCACAAACAGTGATTATGCCAAGGCATGATTTGTGTTGATAACAGTAGAGGAATCGGGACCCAACTTGGGCAGTTAAACGACAATTATTTCTTTAATGGCTTGTTTTAGGTATATGTCTTGAAGCTTGTTTGGGCGTGTTCAGGTATTTGCATTTGTGGCAGGTTTTACTATGTTCGAGTAAATCACTTTGATGACTATTTTCTACAAGTAGTCATCTCTCTGACTTAAAAAAGCTTAGGAAGCATTTGTGAGTATGAGGAAGGATGATGTATAGAAAATCCACCACTTCAAGCTTTTCACCCTCTTATCTTCTGTCCCAATTGGAATTTTGGGTTCTGTTCACATAAAAAATCATCCCATCAATCGATGAAAACATTGCAAGTAAACTTGGATTTTGACGGTCACCCCTACCTTTGGTCATTTTAATGCCTTTCATTTAACGTTTTAAGAAAAATATTAATTGTCAATTTCTTTCGATTTATAAATAATTTATTAAATTTATTTAACTTTTAATATTTTGTCAATATGATTAGTAATACACATATTAAACCTAATAAATATTTTATTCTTAATAAAGTAGTGCAAATAATATAGTTAATATTTTAAAATATGTATTAATATATAATTGAAACTCACTAATTTTCAAATAGAATTTATAATTTTTTTAAAAACCACTCAAAAGTGTAACATATAATAAACTAATATAAAAAGAGTCTAAATTAATTAAAATATACAATATATCATATAGAAACTTTTATTTGTGATAAAAATCATATAAAATTAGAAAATAATCATAAATTAGTAATATATACCAAAATATCAAATTAATTAAGCAAGTTTCTAAGTTATGCTTTATGCTTTATTTTAGAAGGATTATAAATTGATATAAATATATAATAAATAATATAAAAACATGTATACTACATATTAATATTGTAAATTAGTAAAACAGTGCTGGGCCTCTTGGACTGATTCTTATGATGAGATTCTCCATTAGCTTGGGCTGCTTTTGTGGATCTTTCTTTTTGTTTTGTTAGACAGTGCTCTTGTGATGTTGTGATACTTTGAACTCTTTGATACTTTCGTTGTGAGGCTCTGTCTCCCCTCATTGTGTTGTATTTCTTAAATTTTGATTTCCTTATGCTTAATACAAAAAAAATTAGTAAAACAAATTTCTAAAATGCATATATTCTATTTCAAAAAGATTTTAATATGAATATATAATAATCAAAATAGAAATATATACATGATAAAATGACATATTTATCATATATTTATATTATTGAATAAAATACTATATTGTCTATAATAAATATTGACGATTTATTAATAAATTTAAATATTGTATTTACAGTTTAATAAAAATTTAGCATGTCAATTTATACGGTCTAATAAATTATTGCAAGGCATTTCTTGTGACAGCCTATTTGTGATAACCTATTTGTCTTGCGAGCTGTTCTGTCCTACATCAGATAAAGGGTCACTCATTTGTATGCTGCTTTATATAATACAAGTCTACTTATTTCAACTTGGTTCGCGCCATCTATCAGTTTTTTTTAACTTCTTGAGAAGATGATTTCTATGGACATTTGGTTCTTAAATAAATACTGCTGTTCCATTGTCTTAGTTTAGAGTATATTTTATTAAAACAATTATGAGAAAAATACCAGTAATGTAATAACTACTAATAAAGACCATCTAACTAAAAACGGGGATAAAGTAAAATAATAATAATTTGAATACAAATGGCACCTTAGAAAGGTTAAAGAATGATAAATTGATTCTTCAAAACGAGTGATGTTTTGTCGATGGTGAGCAATGAATATGCACATTGTGGCTGGAAATAGCTCTGCCTTTTTAGATACTTTGAGGAGAATGGAAAGATAAATTTGTTTGTTTATGATTTTAACAATAAGAGTTTTTAGACTCGTTTAAAATCAGCTCAAAAATCTAGTTGATTGTGATCGTAAACAATTTTAAAGGAAAATACACATTTGTATGGGCAATCTAGGCTAAATCAATACGATGATTAGTATAGATTAACTCAGATTTATTAAGATGATGTGGGCATGCGTATTCTTAAATTAAATGTTAAAAAATAATGAAAATATTTAAATAATAAACATATTTGGTTTTACGTTTTGAAGAATATATAAAATTGGATGATGGCACTGAAATCTATGCATGTTTTGTTATTTGAAATCAAAAAAACTTTCTTTGCACTATGGTGGGTCAAGTCCCAAATTTGTGGTATTGGAAATGATCTTGTAGGTTGTATCTCCACTTTGTGATTCAATTGGTTTCAATCTGTCCTACCTTTTCACTAATATGGAGGCTAAGAACATTAAAACTGCTTTTAAAGGGTGATTGTTATGTTAGGGGATATATTCTTGTAGACCAACCTTTAGAAATGTGTAAAAGATTGAAGATAATATATTTTAGTCATGTAAATATTCTTAGGATGAGTTAAATTTGTTTTAGTGTACCAAGTATAGATATTTTGCTTCTTCGAATAATAAGGTAGAGGATACTTGATGATGAAATGAATGTCAATAAACGCCAATACATTGTATGGAATTATACAAACTTGTTTATTCAACCATTGGTACAAAACGAATGGGTGGGAGTTGGTAAAAAATTGAATTTAAAATTTTGATTTGAGAAGGTCAAATTTGCAATTTTAGAAACGACTTAGAACATAGAAACAATCAATCAGAGTGGCTAATGGGTACATATTCATATGTATAGAAATAGATTGGTGGATTTCATGAACATGTTAGGATACATGGACATGTGGGTGATGTAATGGATATATGTATTAGAATGTGTCTAAGTGGATAGCTAAATAGCATGGGAAAAAGGACTTCCTATTGCACAAAAGGTGCTCTCCTCAAAATAAACTAAAATATAATGGGAAATGACATAGGAATGCAATTTTCACTTTTAATTTTGCCCCTACATTGAGTTGCATTTGAATCCTAGCATGATCACACATGTCAAAGTATGTAGCACTCATGAATATGAATGCGATAAAAAAAAGTATCTAGAGATAAAAGGATACAAAAAGGGCGCGTATAAAGTAATGGACCCTACAAAATATCATTGTGGAGGTTTGTTGTCATGTACCCTACATGAGAACCTACGAAATAGAGTAAACACATGTAATGGGTAGCTTTTGTAATGCAAATACAAACAAATGCAATTTTAATCTCTTTGTCAACAATCATGAAAGATGGAGGATAAAATTAGCATGTGCTCGAAGTAGCAATCATCCACATAGATTGGTAGTTGATGAGTAAAAGGGTCAAATGCATACCACATATGAAAGACTAGCCTCTCTAGGCATCTTTGATTGTTAAAAATAACTCAACATGGGAGAGACAAAATATACTCCCCTACATTTGGTTTCTAAAAAATAAATGGGAAATGACATAGGAAAGAAAACTTCACCATTATATTTTGGCCACACTTTGAGGGCATTTAAATTATGTTGCAAAATGATTTAAAGCGATGCAAATGGTGTAGAAGTGTTGCATGACATCATATTGTTGATACTAATGTTATGCCTATGATAATTTGTGCCAAAGCTCTTATTTTTTCTAATCCTACATATCAAGTTGAACATTCCATTTCTATACCTATATTATTGCCTAATGTTTCTAATCCATCTCCTATTTTGGCTACCTCTACACAAAATGTTAATCCAACATATGTTACTCCTAGAGGAATTCCTATCAATCAAAACTCCTATATACCTCCTGCTAGCCTTCCATTTTTTCCTAACCATATACTTTATCCACTTACCATAATGTTTCACCTCCCTACTCCAATGCTCTATCAACTTATCACAATGTTGCACCTCGTCCACAATCAAGCATGTACAACACCAATTTATACACCGAAGCCACTATCAACAACTTAGCTCAAAGTGTGTCATCCTTACAACAACAATTGACTTCCATAATCCAATCCAAGTTCAATATTCCCACATGTGATATAACTAGCCCACGTTCCATACTATTGCCCCCCAATACATGGATACTCCTCAATTGGAGTTATACAATGAAAAAGGAGACCCCTTAAATCATGTGAAAAATTTCCAAACCTTGTGTAGTAATTTCTCAAATGATCATAGACTAATGGAAAAATTGTTTTCTCACACATTTAGAGACAAATCTTTGCAGTGGTATTGTTCTTTTCCTCTTTATTCTATTGATTCTTGTAAAAACTTGGCTAATGCTTCATACAATAATTATAAAATAATATTTGTCCTCAAATAACTTTGACTGACTTGATTCATTGTAAGCAACGAGTTAAAGAAAAAGATACCAATTTTATTGGTAGATATAAACACTTGCATTCACAAATTGCTTATCCTATGTCTGATGGTGTTGATGTTCAAACAAATTTGATTTCAAATTTGCAGAAGGATATTAGAGATAAGTTTCTCTTTTCTTAGTCTACATGTTTTACATAATGTGTGTTGTGCTTCATAATTATCAGTTTCAAGTGAATCAATTTGAATCATCTTTATCAATGGCTTTGGTTGATAAGAATGATGGTGCTCAACAATCATCTAAAAGGTTCCATAAACAAAACAAAGGTTTCATCAATAACATTTATTCAAATCACGTTGATACACAATGACAGTAGAAACATAAGGTGTGGCCCCTTTATTATCAATTTTTACACTTAATTTTACTCTTATTTTTAAATAATTCCATAGTATCGTGCTTAAATTTATTAATGCTAATGTGATGAAGCTTCCTCCCATCAAACCTATAGATATTTTAAAACCCTTGTCAACTTCCTTTGACCATAAAGCATTTTTTCAATACCATTGTCAAACCGATCATGATATCAAGAAGTGTTTTAGGTTGAAACATGTTATCCAAGACTTTATTAATTCCACCACTATGATTGTGGAGGGTGTGAATGAGAGAGGAAACAAACTCTTAGCACCCCCTAATCAAAACTTGCAAATCTTTACTAATCCCTTGACTTCTCATTCACCAATGTTGTTCAGCTTGATGAACTTGATAACATAAAAGCTAATGATACGTGGGATGAGGCCAACAATGTTGTGAACCTTATTGAGCAACCTAAACCATCTCCTTTACCAACTTACCATAATGTTTCACCTCCCTACTCTAATGCTCTATCAACTTATCACAATGTTGCACCTCGTCCACAATCAAGCATGTCCAACACCAATTTATACACCGAAGCCACTATCAACAACTTAGCTCAAAGTGTGTCATCCTTACAACAATAATTGACTTCCATAATCCAATCCAAGTTCAATATTCCCACATGTGATATAGCTAGCCCCCCTTCCATACTATTGCCCCCTAATACATGGATACTCCTCAATTGGAGTTATACAATGGAAAAGGTGACCCCTTAAATCATGTGAAAAAATTCCAAACCTTGTGTAGGGATTTCTTAAATGATCATAGACTAATGGAAAAATTATTTGCTCACACTTTTAGAGACAAATCTTTGCAGTCCAGTATTGCTCTTTTCCTCCTTATTCTATTGATTCTTGTGAAAACTTAGCTAATGCTTCATACAACAATTATAAAATAATATTTGTGCTCAAATAACTTTGACTGACTTGATTCATTGTAAGCAATGAGTTAAAGAAAAAATCACCAATTTTATTGGTAGATATAAACACTTGCATTCACAAATTGCTTATCCTATGCCTGATGGTGTTGATGTTCAAAGAAATTTGATTTCAAATTCGTAGAAGAATATTAGAGATAAGTTTCTCTTTTCTTAGTCTACATGTTTTACATAATTGTGTGTTGTACTTCATAATTATCAGTTTCAAGTGAATCAATTTGAATCATCTTTATCAATGGCTCTGGTTGATAAGAATGATGGTGCTCAACAATCGTCTAAAAAGTTCCATAAAAAAAACAAAGGTTTCATCAATAACATTTATTCAAATAACGTCGATACACAATGACAGTAGAAACATCAGGTGTGGCGCCCCTTTATTATCAATCTTTACACTTAATTTTACTCTTATTTTTAAATAATTTCATAGTATCATGCTTAAATTTATTAATGCTAATGTGATGAAGCTTCCTCCCATCAAACCTATAGATATTTTAAAACCCTTGTCAACTTCCTTTGACCATAAAGCATTTTTCAATACCATTGTCAAACCGATCATGATATCAAGAAGTGTCTTAGGTTGAAACATGTTATCCAAGACTTTATTGATTCCAACACTATGACTGTGTAGGGTGTGAACGATAGAGGAAACAAACTCTTAGCACCCCCTAATCAAAACTTGCAAATCTTTACTAATCCTTTGCCTTCTCATTCACCAATGTTGTTCAGCCTGATGAACTCGATAACATAAAAGCTAAAGATATGTGGGATGAGGCCAAAAATGTTGTAAACCTTATTAAGAAACCTAAACTTGAGCCTGAACCTTACATTACATTTGGTTCAAGGGAAACTATTGAGGCACTCAATTTACTACAAAAATTAGAGGAAAACTCTCACAAGTATTGCTCATTGATCTATTATTTATGGTGAATGTCATTACTGAAGAACATCTCTTTACACAAAAATTGCATCAAGATACATATGAAAAATCTGATTTTATGATTAAGGTCCATAATTATTTTTCTTGTCCTACCATAGGTTCTATCACTCTTCTTTTTGATGTAGGTACTAAGTGCTTGGATCTTACCTTTACCATTATCCCTAACCAATTTCACGTGAAATTGGGACATCCTTGACTCAATTCCATGAAAACTATACCTTCGACCATCAATAAGTGTTTGAAGTTTCCTCACAATGGGTATATTATAAGCCATTAGAAAGATGTGGAAATTTCACCCTTGCTTATGTTGGCCTAAGAAACTTTAACCTTTGAAACCCTAATAAGATGTTCTTTTCTTATCTTATCAAAAATTCAAACATAAAAGGATATCAACCTTGAAGTATAAAGCTAAGAATATTCCACCTCCTCATCCTAGACTTGTAATCCTTTCAAAACCTACTATTCCTCCTATATATGCTACAATATCACCTTCTACATCTTACAAACACCCAACATATTGCTTCTCTCAACCTAGTGAGGTTTCTTCCATTTCTCCTACAAAGGAAGAAAAGGAGCCTATGTTGATTGATCCCAAAACTTTGCAAATCTCTAATTGAACCAAGAGAAATCACAGTGCAAGAGATTATCGACAAAGACGCTACACCAAGGCCCATGAAATTTCTTCCAAAACCATTTTCTCTCATAAGATGTGTAGTATTGAATCGATCCCATTAGACCAACATTTTCCTAGCCAAAGGGAGGAATATTATATTAAAAAGTTAAAATTATCTTAACAAAATGATTAATTTGAATGATGATATGGAGGATAAAGATATATATTCTAACAATGTTGATGCTAACAATTATGATAATATGTAGGTTATTGAAATCAATCATGAGCTTTATTCAAGATTTTCATAGGCATTAGGCTTAGCTCCTAGTGACAAACAAAGTGACTCATCATTAAAGCACGATCCTTGTTTGTAACTCACAATAGCTCCATCTACCATGCTTTATGTTTCTCCTCTTACATATTTGCACCATCCCTAAGTAATGTTAAGCAAGATTGGGAGGTGGATGACCTGCTTGACTAGCTTCACTTGTGTAGTAGGTTCTTTTATGCGTTTGCTTGCATGTAATTGATTTCCCCCTTCATGTGTTTCTTGATATGTATTTGTATCATGTTTATCTCTCTTTGGATGATCCTTGTTTCTTACTTGGCACAAGGTAATAAAGGAAATGAATCATTCATAACATTCATCTATTTGTATCTTGATTCTCTATATCTTGTATCTATGTTATGTCATACATGTGATATTGTCGTAAATGTGCTTTTGTGTTGTTTACTTAGGGATGATACAAAGAATCGAGATCTCTCTTTTTGGTGTCTACCATGTTGACCCAAAAATACTTTTATTTGTTCATCTTATGCACTCTTCTTCCATTGTGCTGCTACTTGATATACTTGATATACACGAGTTATAAAATGTACATTTTGATCCCAATTAGTGTATCCCTTATGTGCTTTCTTTTTTTCATGTGCTCCATTTCCCTTGATTTTGTCCTTGCTTGGGGCGTACCATTGTGGCAACGCGCTTGTCTTTTGGATGCATGTATGCTACGTTAAGGCAATTGGTCCTATTTAGGAATACACAATAATTTTATGTGGGGGAATATACTTTTCTCTTTGTTACAGTTAGTGCTTACACGACAATCAATTTTTGTAATCAATTTTTTTTAGTTTACTTTTCAAACCATGACTTTTTATTTTTAGTCTTTTGAATCAATTTTTTAGAATGAGTTTACTAGCATAACACAACTTGCTAGACTATTTGACTCTCCTTGCACCGATTCTCTACATGACTCATAGTAATCATAACCTTACTAGGCCAACATAGTCATGATCTCTCTTTTCTATTTGAATGTGTTGCTCCTTTTATCTTGATATTAGATTGATAAGATCCTAAGTCCCTTGGAGACTTGGTGTTTCATACCTTTTTAATTAATTGGTGAAATTTTTTCAATGCTACATTCTATGTTATTGAGAGTATTAATGCAAAGTCGCAGTCCCACTAAAGTGGGGGATAAGTTGATGAAGGGTACTCCCCTTATTAACACAAACACACAACAAAATCGAGAATAACAAGATTTGCAAAGACAATAAATGGGCTTTCTATTATCCACCATGAAATGAAATTACAATATTCTAAAATATAACATGCACCTTCAGAAATGCAACATGCACAGCCACATGAGAATTTTATTACAATAATTTGCAAGCCAAAGCCACCAGCTGCATAACCTAGAACTGCCCTAGACAACCCTATGAGCCTTCAATATATAGGCAATTTTAACCGCCCAAGAAGATTCTAGAAATTAAACCCTAAAGTTTGAGGCCGATCATCCCTAAGATATTATTATTCATTTTTATTACAAAAGAGTAGGCCCAAAAAAATTCGGAACCCAAAAAGAAATTTTGAAGAAACTTTAACATTTTCAAGTTCCGGTAGCGGAACTTTCAGAGACCATAAATCATCAACCGTTGACCCGATGGGCCGTCGTAACCCCATTTCAGAAATGCCACAAATTTCTCTACAACACTAGAAATGGGCAAGCCCAGTTAGCCAAAGTTTCGACCCCATTTAGAGCCTCTAAAGCCTTCAAAACTAAATTCAAAGTTTCTGTACCCTACTGCTAATACCGAAAATATCCAATATCTACAAAACTAGACTTGATCTGGAAATGAAACTTTACTGGTAGGCTGATACAATCAAAGTGAACCTCCAGGGAAGAAAATAGAACATTCTGAGCTCAAACGGAAAACTTACTAAAATTAGTAACTTTCCAGAAATAACAACTCTGCACAAAATAACCCTTATTGAAAGAAACCAGAAAATATTTTTAGGTGATGCAAGATTACTCTTACAGCCAAGATGAACTTACATCAGACACCCGGGGTAATTTGAGAAGTGACCCTATCACATCTCAGGTGGTCAAAGGAAAACCAAGACTCTTAACCTCCTCCCTTGATAGCCATGATGAATCTTCTACATGCCGTCCTTTCCATTTGACCAAATATTCTTCATATGTCTTGTTCCTTGTGCTTCTGCCAACACGACTGTCCAAAATGTCTTCAATCTCCTCTGTAGCTGAAGTAGTTGTTGGAATATTCCACTGTGCTTCTGTGATATGATGCTCAACACCTCCCTCATGATATTCTGTCAAATATGAAATGTTAAACACTGGTGAAATATTGAGTTCACTGGGCAACTCTACTTCATAAGCATTTCCTGAATCACACTTCTTCAGTATTTTGCATGGTCCAAACTTCTTCATCTTCAACCTATTATATGTTCCTAGTGGAAATCTCTCCTTTCTCAAATGAACCATCACTTCATTTTCCACCTGGAATTTCTTATGCCTCCTTTTCTTGTCTGCCTTAGCCTTGTATTGTGTATACATTTTATTAATATGCTACCTCACCTCCTCATGCAAATTCTTCAAGTGTTCAACAAAGTCTTCAGCTTCAGCGCTACCTGTCTCTCCTTTGTCCAACTTTCTTAATTCTGATGTATTTCTGGGACTAATTCCATATACTATCTATAATGATGATTTGCCAGTGCTCCTATTGACATAATTATTATATGCAAATTCTGCCTGTGGTAAAACCAAATCCTATCCTTTTGATTTATCTCCAACCAAGCATCTCAACAGGTTTCCCAAAATCCTATTCACAACTTCTGTCTATCCATCAGTCTGTGGATGGTGTGCTGAGCTGAACTTCAAATCTGTCTTCAAATTTTTCTGCAAGGTTCTCCAAAAGGACCCAACAAACTTGGTGTCCCGATCTGAAACTATGCTCTTTGGTAATCCATGTAGTCTTACCACCTCCCTAAATAACAATTCTGCTACATGAACATTATCATTAGTCTTCTGGAAAGGAATGAAATGTGCCATTTTTGAAAACCTATCCACCACTACAAAGATGGAATCATGCCCTCTCCGAGTTCTCGGTAGGCCAAGAACAAAGTCCATACTAATATCCTCCCATGACTTCTCTGGTGCAGGTAATGGCTGATACAACCCTGTATTTTGCTTCCCTCCTTTTTCCATCTCACATGCCTTGCAACCTTGTAGAAATTTCTTAACATATTGCTGCAACTGTGGCCAATAAGAGTTCTCACTAACTAGAGAAATGGTTTTATCTCGGCCAAAATGTCCATCCAGTACTCCACTATGATTTTCTTTGATTAGATTCTCCCTCATGGAACTCTTTGGAATGCACCACTGACTACCTCTGAACAACATATCATCTTGGATTATGAAATCCAACCATTTGGTTCTATGCAGAGTAACAGGTTCTCTACAAGCTTTCCAAGCTTCCCCAAAATCTGGATCTTCAGGATACAAACTCTTGAGTTCCTTGAACGCAACAACCTCAATCTGCATCTCTGTCAGCAAAATCAGTCTTTTGCTAAGGGCATCTGCAACCCTGTTAGACTTCCCACTCCTATGTTTCAAAACAAAAGTGTAACTCTGCAAAAACTCAACCCATTTCAAATGCCTCTGATTCAACTTTCCTTGTCTATTCAAATATTGCAAAGCTTGATGATCAGTAAATAAAACAAACTCTTTTGGAAAAAGATAATGTCTCCACTTCCTCAATGCCTGAACTATAGCATAGAACTCCTGATCATAAACATAATATTTTCTCTTGGCATCATTCAAGTTCACCCTAAAATAGGCAATGGGTTTACCTTCCTGACTCAAAACTGCTCCAATAGCATTACCACTAGCATCACAGTCTACTTGAAACACCTTGTTAAAATCTAGAAGTGCTAAAATAGATTGTTCTGTAACTTTTCTTTTCAACAATTCAAAACACTTATATGCCCGTACAGTCCACTTAAACTCTTTCCTATCCCCTCTCATTGTTTCAGTCAAGGGTCCATAGATACTACTGAAACTATGAATAAAATTTCTGTAAAAACAAGCCAAACCATGAAAATATCTTATCTCAGTAGGACTCCTTGGGGTAGGCCATTTGAGGATAGCCTACACCTTCTCTGGGTCCATTTTTAGACCTTCTGCTGAGACTAAAAATCTCAGATACACTAATTCCTTTTTCACAAAACTGCACTTCTTCAAATTAATTAGCAACTTCTCTTCCCTTAACCTCTCAAACACCTTATGAATATGCATCATATGTTCTCCCAATGTCTTACTGAAAATCAAAATATCATCTAGGTACACAATAAAAAACTTACCCATAAATTCTTTCAGTACTTCATTCATGAGCCACATGAATGTGCTTGGTGCATTGGCTAGCCCAAAAGGCATGACTAACCACTCATACAATCCCTCCTTTGTCTTGAAGGTTGTCTTCGATTCATCTCCTTCTCTGATCCTGATTTGGTTATATCCACTCTTTAGATCTATCTTTGTGAAATACTTAGCTCCACTCAAACAATCCATAATATCATCCATTCTTGGCAAGGGAAATCTGTACTTGATAGTGATCTTATTGATAGCTCAAGAATTTGTACACATCCTCCATTCTCCATTTTTATTTGGTGTTAATACTGCTGGTACATCATGTGGACTCAAGCTTTCTCAGATCAATCCCTTTTGCAATAACTCATGCACTTGTTTGTTCAATTCCTCACTCTCTGCTGGAGTCATCCTATGGGCTACCTTGTTTGGCAAACTTATAGCCCCTGTGATCAAGTCCATCTGTTTACTAAACTTTCTCACTGGTGGTAACCCATCAAGTACATTATCAGAAACAATATCTTGAAACTCCTCCAACAAGTCTGCAACTTCTGCAGGTACATCTTCTACTTCTTCTTTACCCACTTTTGGAATTAGGGAAAAACACATATGGTCATGTCTCATACCTTCTAAGAAATTTCTTCCATCAACTAAACATATTATGGCATTACTACATACCTTTTCTCCTATTTCCTTCAATGGCTTCAGCTTGTGTCGGACCCCATCCTTTGTCAAAGAATAAGTATTAACATGACCATCATGTATGACACGCCTGTTGAACTGTCAAGGCCTTCCCAGCAACAAATGACATGCATCCACAGGGATGATATCACAAAGTACCTCATCTCGGTGACTTCCATTCTTAAAATTCACTAAGCACAACTCATTGACCAGGACCTTGTGGTCATCCTGCACCCAGGAAATTCATTATGGACGTAGGTGTTTTTCCCTTTTCAGGTTCAACTTTGTGACCATTTCTTCTGATACCAGATTATCAGTGCTTCCACCATCAATAATCACATCACAATACTTATCCTCGCACTTGCATCTAGTGTGAAAAAGGATCTTCCTCTTATCTGAGCTCTTCTCTTCATTTATCAGGATCCTCCTGACAACTAGGGTTTCTCCTCTCTCAGCATCATCTGAGTGTTCTGACTGAGCTTCTTCATTTGCATGCGCAACTCGTGCATGACCTTCATTCCTCCTATCCATCCTTCCTTGAAACTGTGGGCATTCATAGGCTCAATGTCCTTCTTCTCCGCAATGGAACCATGTCCCACGAAAACCACCTCTTCCTGGTCCTTGCCCTCTTCCTCTTCCTTTCTAATCCCTATTATTTTTATCATAGGAATGATTAAAATTATTTCACCACTGATTCTAACTACTACTTCAATCATCATTCCTTTTCTGATCTTCATTTCGGCCTCCATAAGACCGTCCGCCGGATCTTCCACCACGACCTCTTGCTTGCTTTCAAACTTCTTGTTCAGCTTCTCTTCCACTCTCAGGGAAAAATGGTATGCCTCTTCAATGCTATTCATTCTAACCAGACTCAAATCATCTTGAATACTTGGTTGCAATCCATAAAGATAACGGGCAACTTTTTTATTCTCAGGTTTTGCATGACCTATTCTAATGAGGACTCGGTAGAATTCTTCTGTATACTCCTGCACAGATTTTCCTGCTTGCTTCAACCCTTGCATTTTTCTCAACAGATCTAGCTCATAATCAATGGGAATGAACTGTCTCTTCAACTTCTCCACCATTTGGTCCCATCTTGTGATTTTCTCCTTTCCTCTTCTATTCCTCTCCAATTGAATATCTTGCCACAAAATTTTTGCATGCCCCTTTAGTTTGGCCTTCGCAAATTTGACCCGATCTGGGTCTTCGACATCTTCATACTCAAAATATTCTTCTAGATCATTTATCCAGTTGATGATCTCCTTTGGGTTAAGATTTCCAAAAAACGTGGGAACTTCAATCTTAGGTCTCTTTCCAATCTTGGAAATGGCTCTCAAAAGCCTATCATGTTCAGGATCTCTAGACGCTTCTAGTGCTTCCTGGTCACCTTGTCCTTCTTCTTCATATTCCTCATCACTTTCATCTATAACTGCAATATTCATTCCTCTACACAACTCCTCTTGCAACACTTGCACTTGCTTCTAGAGGACTCTAAAGCCCTCTTCTGTCACACCTCTGACTCTTCCGCCACGGTTCCTTTGTGTAGGCATTTTTGACTCTTTATCACGCGAACGCACAACCACACTCCTGGTGTAAACTGCCTCACAGTCGGTGATCTATCTACACACTCAGGAAATCCTGCTCTGATACCACTTGATGAAGGGTGCTCCCCTTATTAACACAAACACACAACAAAATAGAGAATAACAAGATTTGCAATGACAAGAAATGAGCTTTCTATTATCCACCATGAAATGAAATTATAATATTATGAAATATAACACGCACCTTTAGAAATGCAACATGCACAACCACATGGGAATTTTATTAAAATAATTTGCAAGCCAGAGCCACCAACTGCATAACCTAGAACTGCCCTAGACAACCCTACAGGCCTTCAATATATAGGCAATTTTAACTGCCCAAGAAGATTCTAGAAATTAAACCCTAAAGTTTGAGGCCGACCATCCCTAAGATATTATTATTCATTTTTATTACATAAGAGTAGGACCAAACAACTTCAGAATCCAAAAAGAAATTTTGAAGAAACTTTAACAATATCAAGTTCAGGCAGCGCAATTTTCGGAGAGCATAACTCATGAACCGTTGATTTGATGGGTTGCCGTAGCCCCATTTTGGAAATGCAACGAAGTGATTTACAATACCTAACTTGGGAAAGCCAAGTCAGCCAAAGTTTTGACCCCATTCAAAGCCTCTAAAGCCTTCAAAATTGAGTTCAAAGTTTCTATACCCTATTGCCAATACCGAAAATATCCAATATCTACAAAACTAGACTTGATCTAAAAATGAAACTTTACTGGCAGGCTGATACAATCAAAGTGAACCTCCAAGGAAGAAAATAGAACATTCTAAGCTCAAACGGAAAAATTACTAAAAATAGTAACTTTCAAGAAATAACAACTCTGTACAAAATAGCCTTTATTGAAAGAAACCAGATAATATTTTTAGGTGATGCAAGATTTCTCTTACACCTAGGATGCTCCTGCATCAGACACCCAGGGTAATTTTAGAAGTGACCCTGACACATCTCAGGTGGTCAAAAGAAAACCAAGATGGTTAAACTCCTCCCTTGATAGCCATGATGAATCTTCTACAGGTTGTCCTTTCCATTTGACCAAATATTCTTCATATGTCCTGTTCCTTGGGATTTTGCTAACACAACTGTCTAAAATGTCTTCAATCTCCTCTATAGTTGAAGTATTTTGTAGAATATTCCATTGTGCTTCTGTGATATGATCCTCAACACCTCCCTCATGATATTCTGTCAAATTTGAAATGTTAAACACTGGTGAAATATTGAGTTCACTGGGCAACTCTACTTCATAAGAATTTCTAGAATCATGCTTCTTCAGTATTTTGCATGTTCCAAACTTCTTCATCTTCAACTTATTATATGTTCCTTTTGGAAATATCTCCTTTCTCAAATAAACCATGACTTCATCTCCCACCTGGAATTCCTTATGCCTCCTTTTCTTGTCTGCCTTAGCCTTGTACTGTGTATTCATTTTATTAATATGTTGCCTCACCTCCTCATGCAAATTCTTTAAGTGTTCTGAAAAGTCTTTAGCTTCAGCGCTACTTGTCTCTCCTTTGCCCAACTTTCTTAATTTTGATGCATTTCTAGGACTATTTCCATATACTATCTGTAATGGTGATTTACCAGTGCTCCTATTGATAGAATTATTATATGCGAATTTCGCCTGTGGTAAAACCAAATCCCATCCATTTGGTTTATCTCCAACCAAGCATCTCGTCAGGTTTCCCAAACTCCTATTCACAACTTCTGTCTGTCCAACAATCTGTGGATGGTGTGCTGAGCTGAAGTTCAAATTTTTCTTCAAATTTTTCCATAAGGTTCTCCAAAAGGACCCAACAAACTTGGTGTCCCGATCTGAAACTATGCTCTTTGGTAATCCATATAGTCTTACCACCTCCCTAAATAACAATTCTGCTACATGAACATCATCATTAGTCTTCTGGCAAGGAATGAAATGTGCCATTTTCAAAAACCTATCCACCACTACAAAGATGGAATCATGCCCTCTCTGAGTTCTCGGTAGGCCAAGAACAAAGTCCATACTAATATCCTCCCATGGATTCTTTGGTACAAGTAATGGCTGATAAAACCCTGTATTCTTCTTCACTCCTTTTTCCATCTGACATAACCTACAACCTTGTATAAATTTCTTAACATCTCTCTACAACTGTGGCCAATTATAGTTCTCACTAACCAGAGAAATGGTTTTATCTTGCCCAAAATGTCCAGCTAGTCCTCCACTATGCTTTTCTTTGATTAGATTCTCGCTTATGGAACTATTTGGAATGCACAATTGACTACCTCTGAACAACATATCATCATGGATTATGAAATCCAACCATTTGGTTCTATCTAGAGTAACAGGTTCTCTACAAGCTTTTCAAGCTTCACCAAAATATGGATCTTCAAGATACAAACTCTTGAGTTCCTTTAACCCAACAACCTCAATCTGCATCTCTGTCAGCAAAATAAATCTTCTACTAAGGGCCTCTGCAAGCTTGTTAGGATTCCCACTCCTATGTTTCAAAACAAAAGTGTAACTCTGCAAAAACTCAACCCATTTCAAATGCCCTTGATTCAACTTTCCTTGAATATTCAAATATTCCAAAGCTTGATGACCAGTAAATAAAAAAAACTCTTTTGGAAAAATATAATGTCTCCACTTCCTCAATGCCTGAACTATAGCATAGAAATCCTGATCATAAACAAAATATTTTCTCTTGCCATCATTCAACTTCTCACTAAAATAGGCAATTGGTTTACCTTCCCGACTCAAAACTACTCCAATAACATTACCACTAGCATCACAGTCTACTTGAAACACCTTGTTAAAATCAGGAAGTGCTAAAATAGGTTGTTCTGTAACTTTTCTTTTCAACAATTCAAAACTCTTATCTTCCCTTACAGTCCACTCAAACTCTTTCCTATCCCATCTCATTGTTTCAGTCAAGGGTCCACAGATACTATGGAAACTGCGAATACACTTTCTGTAAAAACAAGCCAAACCATGAAAAGATCTTACCTTAGTAGCACTCCTTGGGGTAGGCCATTCAAGGATAGCCTCCACCTTCTCTGGGTCCATTTTTAGACCTTCTATTGAGATGACAAATCTCAGGTACACTAATTCCTTTTTCACAAAATTGCACTTCTTCAGATTAATCAACAAACTCTCTTCCCTTAACCTCTAAAACACCTTACGAATATGCATCATATGTTCTTCTAATGTCTTACTGAAAATAAAAAGATCATCTAGGTACACAATAAGAAACTTACCTAGAAATTCTTTTAGTACTTCAATCATGAGTCACATGAATGTGCTTGGTGCATTGGTTAGCCCAAAATTCATGACTAACCACTCATACAAGCCCTCCTTTGTCTTGAAGGTTGTCTTCCATTCATCTCCTTCTCTGATCCTGATTTGGTGATATCCACTCTTTAGATCTATCTTTGTGAAATACTCAACTCTACTCAAGCAATCCATAATATCATCCATTCTTGGCACAGAAAATCTATACTTGATAGTGATCTTATTGATAGCTCGAGAATTTGTACACAACCTCTATTCTCCATTTTTCTTTGGTGCTAATACCACTAGTACAACACATGGACTCAAGCTTTCTTGGATCAATCTCTTCTACAATAACTCATGCACTTGTCTGTTCAATTTCTCACTCTCTGCTGGAGTCATCCTATGGGCTTCCTTGTTTAGCAAACTTATAGCCCCTGGGATCAAGTATATCTAGTGACTGATCTTTTTCACTGGTGGTAACCCATCAGGTACATTATCAGAAACAATATCTTGAAACTCCAACAAGTCTGCAACTTCTGTAGGTACATCTTCTACTTCTTCTTTACCCACTTTTGGAATTAGGGCAAAACACATATGCTCATGTCTCATACCTTCTAAGATATTTCTTCCATCAACTAAACATATTATGGCATTACTACATACCTTTTCTCCTATTTCCTTAAATGGCTTCAGCTTGTTTCAGACTCCATCCTTTGTCAAAGAATAAATATTAGCATGACCATCACGTATGGCACGCCTATCAAACTACCAAGGCCTTCCCAATAAAAAATGGCATGCATCCATGGGGATTATATCACAAAGTACCTCATCTCAGTAAATTCCAATCTTAAACTTCACTAAGCACTGCTCATTGACCAGGACCTTATGGTCATCCTACACCCAGGAAATTATGTATTGACGTAGGTGTTTTTCCCTTTTCAGCTTCAACTTTGTGACCATTTCTTCTGATACCAGATTATCAATGCTTCCACCATCAATAATCACATCACAACACTTATCCTCGCACTTACATCTAGTATGAAATAGGCTCTTCCTTTGATATGAGCTCTTCTCTTCATTTATCAGGATCCTCTTGACAACTAGGGTTTCTGACAGAGCTTCTTCATTTGCATGGGCAACTCATGCATGTCCTTCATTCCTCCTATCCATCCTTCCTTGACGCTATGGGCATTCATAGGCTCAGTGCCCTTCTTCTCTGCAATGGAAACATGTCCCACAAAAACCGCCTCCTCCTGGTCCTTTCCCTCTTCATCTTCCTCTCCAATCCCTATTATTTTTATCATGGGAGTGATTGGAATTATTTCCCCGCTGATTTTGACTTCTACTGGACACATAATTCCTTTTCTGATCTTCATTTCGGCCTCCATAAGACCGTCCACTAGATCTTCCACCACGACCTCTTCCAGCTTGCTTGCTTGCTTTCAAACTTCTTGTTCAACTTCTCTTCCACTCTCAGGGTAAACTGGTATGCCTCTTCAAGGATAGTCATTCTAACCAGACTCAACTCATCCTGAATACTTGGCCGCAATCCATAAAGATAATGGGTAACTTTTTCCTTCTCAGGTTCTGCAGGACCTATTCTAATGAGGACTCGGTAGAACTCTTTTGTATACTCCTCTACATATTTTCTTGCTTGCTTCAACCCTTGCATTTTTCTCAGAAGATCTAGCTCATAATCAATGGGAATGAATTTCCTCTTCAAATTCTCCACCATTCAGTCCCATCTTGTGATTTTCTCCTTTCCTCTTCTATTCCTCTCCAACTGAATATCCTGCCACCAAATTTGTGCACGACCCTTCACTTTGGCCTTCACAAATTTGACCTGATCTGGGTCTTCGACATCTTCATACTCAAAATATTATTCTATATCATTGATCTATTCGATCATCTCCTCAAGGTTAAGATTTCCCAAAAAACGTGGGAACTTCAATCTTAGGTCTCTTTCCAATCTTGGAAATGGCTCTCAAAAGCCTATCATATTCAGGATATGTAGGCGCTTCTAGTGCTTCCTGGTCACCTTGTCCTTCTTCTTCAGATTCCTCATTAGTTTCATCTATAACCTCAATATCCATTCCTCTACCCAAATCCTCTTGCAATGCTTTCACTTTCCTTTAGAGGACTCTAAATCCCTCTTCTGTCACACCTCTGACTCTTCCGCCACGGTTCCTTCGTGGAGGCATTTTCAACTCTTTATCACACGAACCCACAACCACAGTCCTGGTGCAAAATTCTTCACAGTCTGTGATCTGTCTGTACACACTCTAGAACTCCTGCTCTGATACCACTTGATGAAGGGTGTTCCCCTTATTAACACAAACACACAACAAAATCGAGAATAACAAGATTTGCAAAGACTGGAAATGGGCTTTCTATTATCCACCATGAAATGAAATTATAATATTCTGAAATATAACATGCACCTTTAGCAATGCAACATGCACACCCACATGGGCATTTTTTTACAATAATCTGCAAGCCAGAGCCACAAGCTGCATAACCCAGAACTGCTCTAGACAACCCTACGGGCCTTCAATATATAGGCAATTTTAACTGCCCAAGAAGATTCTAGAAATTAAACCCTAAAGTTTGAGGCCGACCATCCCTAATATATTATTATTTATTTTTATTATATAAGAGTAGGACTGAACAACTTTGGAACCCAAAAATAATTTTTGAAGAAACTTTAACATTTTCAAGTTCAGGTAGCGCAACTTCTGAAGACCATAACTCATCAACCATTGACCTGATGGGCCTCCGTAACGCCATTTTAGAAATGCCACGAAGTGATCTACAATGGATGACTTGGGTAGGCCAAGTCAGCCAAATTTTTGACCCCATTCAGAGCCTCTAAAGCCTTCAAAACTGAGTTCAAATTTTTTGTACCCTGCTGCCAATACTGAAAATATTCAATATGTACAAAACTAGACTTGATATGGAAATGAAACTTTACTGATAGGATGATACAATCAAAGTGAACCTCCAGGGAAGTAAATAGAACATTTTGAGCTCAAATGGAAAACTTACTAAAAATAGTAACTTTCTAGAAATAGCAACTCTGCAAAAAATAGCCCTTATTGATAGAAACCAGAAAATATTTTTGGGTGATGCAAGATTGCTCTTACACCCAAGATGCTCCTGCATCATAATTAAAGCATCGTAAAATGTATCCCTAAATAATTTCATGCTCACCTAAGCCTCATTTTAGCATTTATGGTCTGTCATTCTTGATCATATTTGATTCTTCTTGCACTAGCTAAAAAATGGCATCTTCACCACTCAATTGACCACTAGTCTTTGACCCATCTGAGATTGGAAATTCAATGGAACTTGGGGTTCCCTTCACCCAGTTCAATGGTATGTGGGGCACCCTTGACCCCCCAAAAGGGCCCAATTTTGGTCTGTCCAAAAATAAAATTATGAGAGCAAGAATTCATCCTTTGTGTCAGTCCTCTTTAAAAATTTGAGCATGTTTCATGAGGAGAGGCATAAAAGAAAGCCTAACCCCTCATTTGAATCATCATATCATGATCATCAATCATCATGTCTCCTACACAATTCAATTGAGCAAGAAATCAAGCATCATCAAGGCATTAAAGCAAGAAGTGAAGTTTCAGATCTCAAACATTTATGATGCAATCCATGATCAAATCATTATGAAGACAATTCTACGAGCCAACATCAACATCTTTATGAATGCTTCAACAAAAGGGAGGCTCATGAAGGTATAACATTTTCATTCAGATATAACCTCTATTACAATACAACACTCTTTCAATTCAGTTATATTTCAATTGTATATCATGGTTAATTCCAAAGCCAATCTAACATTTTCCTTATTTTGCATGTGTAGGTGATAGGATCCGAAGATGCAAATTTGGAATCAGGTTGAGCAAACAGAGACCTACATGTTAGATTTTTGTAGATCCAAAAACTCAGGGTTGACGTCGCTCCAAGAAACACAGTCCTTGATATTTATGACATAATCTTTGAGGAAGGTTTTGGGTAGCATACTAATTCTAAAAACATCAATATCATTTTCATTTGACATTCTTGGGTTAACCTCGCCCCAAGCAACATTAACTTCTTGACACGAGTTTCTTTCTTCTCCTCTTTTAAGATCTTTAGATTTTATCTTTGTATGGTTTCTATGGTTTACTATGCATGTTAAAAACTCAATTTTACACCTTTGGCCTTAGATCTAGCACCCAATTTACATATTTTCAATTCACTTACAAGGACTCTTGGACCCACCTTGTGCCCAATCCTTTTCGATCAGATTTGAGGTTAAGGCTTGTGGATCTACTCTCCTTCAATATAATTGAAGTGGAAATAGGCCTAATTTTCTAGTTTGCATGTATAAACCAGTGAACCCTATTTTTCTACATTACAGTTACAACATTTATTTTACTTATTTTTATTATTTAATCATTTAAATAAGAATTTATATTTATTGTGTGAAGAGAATAATTTGATTTGGAATTTTAAAAACTTTAAAATCCTTAGCTTTTTATTTATTTCCTTTAATTACTCTGTTTATATATTTATCAAGTTGTGCTTAAATACTTATCTATCTCATATTTCATGTCTGATTTTCTTTTGAAACCATAATAGTTCCAAGAATGTCTTATCCACAATTATGTTTAGGAGGTTTAAAAATAGCCAAAGAAAAAATGAAAATAGTGTAATGTTTATTCCACTATTTATGGATAATAATGGATCTCTAGTGGCAATTATGGAGATGATTTGAGCAAAATTTTTAGAACTCTTGATAGGTGATATAAATATTTTAATATTCTACTTTAACTATTGATAATAATTGATCAATGTAAAATTACTTAAAAAATATAATTATTAAATGAATAAGCATGAGAATATTATCCTATGTGTAGGGAATATAAACTATAGAAAATGAGATAGGATCAATATAGTGATTTTATAAATAATTTAGAAAGTTAAATATAATAGTTACTTCAAAAAGAAAACTGAGATGCAAATGATGGTCTCCTAGTATTATAGCCTTAGATGATGTATAGTACTTACTAGAAAGCTATTTTCTTTAAGCAACTATTCTAAAGTTGAATTGCAATTTATGTTTAGTTACTAATTTATGATTGATAACACTATCTAATATTGACTAAATAAATATTTCTAGATGACTATTTGATGAATGTTGTAGGTTAAACTTAATCTAATTACAATGGTGAGACTGCATGCTTTAATTAGTAAATATTATAATTCTTGTAAGAATATGGGATGATATCTTTCCTTTAGTGGGTATGAAAATAGAGTTAAGCTTGAGTTAAAGCTTTCTTATTGTAAAATTTAGTAAAATAATTATTACTTCCTTCATGATTTGTAAATGACTTATCATCTTAGCCACATGGTATTATCCTTCTGAATACCATAAGTTAAGGACATGACTAATATGACCTATTGTAGATTATGTTATGAAGTAGTAATTATGTTATGGAATATTCAATACTGTTCTCATTTGAATTATTACAAAAGAATAATTATGATAATGTGTTAGTGATATTAGCTATGCCACTCTAATTTGCCTTATGAGTAAATCAAGAAGTGTAATATGACTTCATAATGATAGAGTTCAAGAAGACTGTGAATAAGGCTTTATGTTAGTGTCGGTAGAGCTTAATTTTATGTTATAGTGAAATATAATTGAATATAAGGATAAATTTTCCATATGATTTTTATATCTATATCTTTAGCTTAGTAGTTAAAATACTTATGGTGCTTATTTAATGATAATTTTCTTAAGTGAATCATGATGAAGTTACCATAAAACCTTGCATTAGAATTGATTTAAGGTTATCTTTTTTACACAAATATACTTGTTCTTAATGTCTCATGGCCTCATTCTTTTGGACATCCTAACATTAATCGTGAAAAGATATAAGAAGACACACTTATCATTTAGATCAACTGTGAATGACTTGATTTCCTTTCCTATTAAGTAGAATAGTAGATACGTCTATATTGATGCATCTGTATGATTTACGTGATCTTTTATGCCTTGCATGTTGATGTATACTTTTTCAAGATATTATATATATGAAAAGATTGTATTTTTATATTCTGATTAGAAAATGATTTGATCCATTATCCTATGTTTCATATAGTGAAGGATATGGAATTGTCATGATCCTTGTGTGACTAAGTGAATACTTGACTTCAAGAATAGATGCATGGTTGTATCCTATGATTCTTTAAGAATTCTATTCTTTTTCTTCTTGTATTTTCTTTAGACTAAAATTCTTCCTCTAATATCTCTACATTAATTTTCATTCTTTAAAATATTAAGAAAATTATAATAAAGTAATAGATTCCCTGCATCTTTTACGTTAAAAATAAAAATTCCACTTAGTTCATATATTTTCATACTTGTAAGATCCTTAAAGATTTTAATTATAGAGATACATCAAATTAAGGAATCGAGCTCCTTAAGGTTTTTTCAATGACATGCTTGTCATCTACATATTCCCCTCAGAGTTTTATGACTTATTAGGCCTTCTACCTTTGTTAATAAATCATTCATAGATTCACTATTGGCCATCTTTGTATTTTCAAAACAAATTCTCATAAGCTGAAATTTCACTATCTATTGACATTGATATGGGTTTTTAAGTATTTTGCATGTTTTCTTCAAATGATAGCAATGCTTATCTTGAAAAAATGTATTGTTAATTGCCTCTTGAAATTGAAATAAGACTTCATAATCTCTCTTTATATTTTCTTTATACTCATTTTTCTTAATCATTTAATTCATTTTAAATATAATTATATCTACGAGTTCTACATATCCTTTGTATTATTTTTCACAAATATCTAGATTTGAAAACTAGATAAAATTCTATTATATATAAATAACTAATAACCACTCTTTAATACATCCATTTCTTATAATAATATAAATTTGAACTTTTTCTTAAATAAGAATTTTTTTTTTCAGATTATATTTTAAAACACAAATATTTAAGCCCTTCAAAACATAACATTTTTAGAGATAAAAAATTTTTCTTAGAGGAATTTTTACCTTTCAAACACTCACAATATTAATGACAACTAAAGGAACTCAATATCACTTATTCAGGATTTGATACCATTTGAAGGTAAACAAGATAACAATGGTAGTATTATAATTATAAAATATCCCAATTGCCTTGATAGATTCCATACCAACCTATTGTATAGAGTTTTAGATTATAAATGATCATTATGACACAACCAATACTCACTAATGTGAGTACTACATTGTTAATTACATATAAGAAAGACAACTCAATGAGCATCATTGCTATCAAATTTATTATATTCTAATAAATTTATGTTCATTGTCCCTCATTTCCATATATAGAGTTACAACCTTATTATTCATCTCTTTTTTTTAATGGAACATCCAACTTTTCAAAAATATCATTACAATAATTCCATTTGCTTATGCATACTAAAGTATGGTAAATATGAATTGAATGAATGAATGTTTTAAATATCATTTTATAAATAAATTAATTAAGATTATATTAGCATGAGGAACTGGGCCCATTACACAATTTCCAACAAGGAAAATGAAATGAATCTCACAAGGTTATATGAGATTGATAGAAAAACAAAAAATAGTCTTTAGAACTAAATGGTAAAAAACCAAAGGAATAGTAGAGAAACAAGAAATTAGTTTTTATCATTAAGGGAATTCAATACCTTAGTAGCCCTCCATTCTTTCTGTAATATATGTAGCTTCTCTTTTAAGGAGACTACTTTAGACTCGGTAGTATCAACTTCACCTTTGTCATGGAGGGGAGAGTTGGGAAAGTTGATTAAATACTTTAGTTTGTTTTGAGCTTGTTGTGGGAAGCTACCTTGAGCTGTAGACACCATGTCACATCATATTTTCTTCTATTTTCACTATTACATCTCTTGTTGAAGGACTTCAATGGTGAGAGAAACATTTTCAATTGATTCCTTGTAGTAGTTGTAAGCTCCTACATGTTCTTCATAAGAATCTCATGATTCTCCTGTATACTTTCAACCTCATCTTCTAGTAGGGGGTTCTCGCCCCCATTTTTAATGTTCTAAATATCCCTTACAATAAAAATCCAAATTTTGAATGTCTATACATTATTTATTCCCACGCCTTATCATGGAGGCATTCCTTAGGCCAGTCTTGGTTTTTCTTGAAAACCAACTTTTCTAGAGTCTATAATTTTCTCTTGGCTTGATGAATTTGGTCTATCTACCATTTAGAGAGCCCCATATGGATATTGAAGGCCTTACAAATCTCCTTAGTCTTTTGTTCAGGATTAATGCACAAAATGTATTACATTTCAATGGGGTTAATAATGGGCACCTCTTCCAACTTTGTAGTGTCCTCTTTTTGAGGTTAAACAAGAGGGGGTTTCTAGCGGCTATTATGATCAAGAGAAAAAAACACAAAGTATAATTAGTCTCATAGCTCGAGGAATTTTGAGCTATATTTAGTATCTAACACAAAAGAGTTCTTCAAAGGCTTAGAGAAATGCCCTAAAGGTTCAAACAAACACAACCTTTTTTCCTTTGAGTACCTAGGGGATATATCTACTAGGATTGTTGGGAAGGAGTTAGAATTCTAGATATAAGAATAAAACTTAGGGATTAAAGAGTTCAATGATGAAACCATACTAGGGGTAAGACATTTGGGAATGACATTCTGTTCAAGAATGGATGTGTTGAAAACCTTGGGTTTAGGGTTAAAAAAAAGGGTAAGAGTCAAATTATAATGACATAGAAAAAGGATCAACCCTTGGCAGATAAGCTCGAGGATTATTAAAAAGCCAACAATCTTTAACATAGATTCTTCAAAAGAAGTAAAAAATCCAAAAATGGAAATTGAGTTTATCTAATAATGAAAATGGTTAAGCATAGGGAATAAGAAGGAAAGTAACCTTTTATACCGGATTTCCAGAGTAATATACCTCATTAAAAGTCTAACTACCCTCAACTAGGCATAAGAAGGTCCTCACAACTGAAGCCATTTTGCATATAGTTCACTTTTTCCCCTTCTTTTAGGAAACTCTACATGGCCTCATTGTAACCCCCTAATTTTTCTTTAGAAGTCACATTATATCATTGGGAATACCAATCGTTAGTACAATGGTCTCTGTTAAGACCTGTAGAGATATGCCATACACCGAAAGCATACCAATTTTCTATGAACTAACAAACTCCATGAAAAGGATTTGATCAAACCATTGTATAGCTAGAATATCAGGGATAAAATTGTGTACCTCCAAGGTATTCCACACTTTAGTATCCTTTATGATATTTTCATGATCCTTTGGTTTGGTTTGATCCAAATCCCAACACATTATCCTAGTATGGAAGCAGTAGAGAAAAACAACCAATACCAAAACTAGAGCAGGAAGACACTAGAAGTAAGTTCTGGAACCAAAGGGATTAAACTTAATGAATCTAAAAACCATCATAAATCTTGTATGTGTGGCCCAATCCAAAGATGAAAATTTTTTAATTAGAGATTCCATGACTATCTAGGTGTAGTCTTTAGACAATGTTTGTTAGGAGGGAGGATGTTTCACCCCAAACAATTAAATCATTCCTTTGAGTTGCCAAATTAGCTAGGAGATCCACTAATGACTTCCCTATTTAAACACATGTAAAACCATATGTTTCTAAAAGGACGTGATCTTAGTGCGAACAACATCAATCACATCCCAAACCTACCAACTAGATTTGGCCTTGTTATTGAGGAGATTTACCACATTCATGGATTCACCCTCAATAATAATATTTTTTAGTGCCTTGTTTTTGGCTACGAGGATGTCATGGATTATTGCCCCCACCTTAGTAAAGTTTGAGGTTTACACCTCAAGATTAATTGCATAAAAATATGAGATTCTCATTATGATTTTGCAGGACCCCATCCTTTCCTTCTTGCCTCAGATTCTCATGTGAGAAAATATAAAAATTAAGTTTATGATGGTGATCATTTCTTTCACATTGTATTATATGTTGATGATATGTTATTCATTGGTAAAGGGAAAGGTATGATTGTAGAATTTAAGTCTCAACTTGTCGCAAAATTTGAAGTGAAAGATCTTGGCCGTGTATAAAAACACATTCTTGGGATGGAAATTTGAAGAGATAGAGTGAAGAGAAAGCTATGGATAGTATAAAGTAAGTAGTGAACTTATTTTTACAAAGGTTTAACATGCAATATTGTAGACCATTATGTGTTCCTATTATAGCTGGAACAAAGTTATCTATTTTTTATTGTCCTACATCCCCATCAAAGATGAGAGACATTAGTAGAGTATCTTACCAAATTTCAATTGGAGGCTTGATGCATGTTGTGGTCTTTACCAGACTAGACCTTTCCCAAGTAGTTGGAGTTCTTTCTAGATATACGTCTAATCCTAGTAGACTTCATTGGAATGCAATTAAAAGAGTCTTCAAATATTTTAAGGGTGTCAAGTACAATATTATTTGTATTATCATGGTAACTTGAAAAGACAAAATATTCCCCTTGAATTCATGGCTATGTGGATTTGGACTGGGTAGGTAATATTGATAGCAGAAGATCCACTAGTGCTCATGTGTTTACTTTATTTGTCGGTGCAATTAGTTGGATGCGTAAGAAACATGCTATGGGTTCTTTATTCACGACTATTGAAGATAACTATATGGAAGCTACTCATGCTTATGAAGAATCCATTTGGCTTAAGAGGATATGTTTAGATATTGGAATAAAATAGAGAGTAATGACAATTTATTGTGAGAGTAAAAGTGCAATCTAGCTAGTGAAGAAACCTAATTTTCACACCAAGACCAAGTAGATTGATGTTTAATATAATTTTGTTAGAGATATGGCCAAGGATGGTAGGTTGAATCTGGTTAAGGTATAAATTTTGATTAATGTTGCATATTTGTTAACTAAGGCAGTGAGCACAAAGAAGTTAAGATAGTGTTTGAAGTATATGGGCATCAAGACCCCTAGTAATGAAATTATAGTGTAGATACTCCCTTTGCAAGGTGTTCAAAAAGTGAGAGATTGTTAGGAGAATGTGTCTCAACCTTGCATTTATGATTGGTTACTATTTATATTTAGTTTACATTTGAGTGTAATTTTTTTCTAAACTATCCCCACAGGTTCTGGATGGGCCAAATAAACATGTTGACAAGTTTATGTTTCAAGATCATGTCTATATTTGAAGATATTAAAGTACTCATTTTTTAAGTTGTGAAAGAAATTTTATGAATTCAATTTTGAAGGCTTTAGATGATTCAAAATGGCTTGAAATTTTACTTAATCATTGTAGCAAGTTATATCTTGATAGTGCATGTTGCGGTCTTTCTTTCGCTTCAAAAAGTTTGTCAATCGACACCAGGTTCAAAAGTTATGGCCTCTGAAAGTTGAGTCTCCTGAAATAGGAAATGTAAAATGTTTTGAACACAAAAATGAGCTTTAAAAGGGAGTTACATGTGCTGGTGTATGTTTTGACACATCATAGGGCATCTTTGTTTGGAGATAATATGGGCATAGGTTTATAAGTGATTTTTAGCCCATGGTTTTGTTATACCATTTCAAAATTTCATGTATTATATATCCTATATATTAGGTGTGTGCGATGGAGGGTGTGTGTAAGAGTCTTATAGCTATTTAGTTACCTTAATCTATATGGTTGGTGATAATCCTATGAGAATCTTGCTTTGAAATTATATTGTAATCACTTGTTGATTTTTGAATAATATATTGGGCGACTTTTGGATTGTGGGGATTTTCTCCCAAAAGGGTTTCCCCATGTAAAACACTGTGTTTTGGTATGTATGTTATTTTTGCAATTTCTATTGAGTTTGTGTAATTGTTGTAAAGATCTAAGAAATTTATTACATGACCTTGCTCTCAAGGACAATGTAGGAAGTTGTTCTCCTACCTTAATTTCCTTATGATTTCTTTCCTTTAGAACTAGGTCTATGGGGGTGCAACATTCTCCATTTCACTTTGAGCACCTTGAAATTGGTCCTTAATAACCTTGTTTTGAGAAATATATTAACAAAATAACTCTTGTTCCATTCTCGTATGTTGTATTTGGTGTGCTTTGGTTTCTCAATCACCCTATATATAGTGAACCCATTAACAACAATATTCCACCATTTAGAGATCAAAGTTTTAAAATCAGGGTGATGACTCCACATAATCTCAAATTAGAAGGGTTAGAAGGTCTTAATTTGGACATTTCTCTGGTTTAAAAGTAAAGGGTTGTGATTCGATCCAAATATAACCAAAGTGGACAATCGACTAGGGTTGACAAGGTCCTAAGAGGAGGGACAAAGGAATATATCTAATCTCACTTGAATATTGTGAACTCTTGCAAAGTTTTTGGACCAATTAAATTGAGTTGTAACTAGGTCCAAGTCATTTAAATCTCCCTTGGAGATGAATGCTCCTAAATCAAGTATGCTATCAATGAATTCTGCACTATTTGCCAACTTCTCTAAAGGATATAATGATGAATTAAAATAACCCACCACAATCCAATTGGAGCCAATAAATGAATCTATGCTAATCATGCAGTCATCCCAAAAAGTTGGCTTTGGACAATGTTGTTCTTATGAACACACTTTTCTCTCTTGAAGGAGTAAAATATCAGTCAAGTATATTTTTTGATTAAATTCTTAATGATATTATGCTTGTGAGGATTGTTTAGTCCTCTTATATTCCATTAGATGATGATAATTGTTTAGATCTTCTAGAGACATTATTTGAGTCCTATTAGAAATGTCTCTAGTATTTGTTGACTATCAAGTCTCCATAGTAGACTTCTTTCCATTTTGGGAAACAACGTCAACATCCATCAATTTGCAGGAATCCAATCCTGAAGACAAGGGAGTGAGGTAAATTGAGGAGATGGGGGGTAGGGAAACCTAGACCAATTACCAACTTTGGACTTAAAGGTAGTGGAATCTGGGAGAGAAGAGGAGCTAGAAGGGGGAAGAGAAAGATTAGGAGTGACACAAAAGAAAGTCTTAAAGACCCAAGCCGGTGGGGAGGGAGGAGGAGAAGCAACTAGAAAAATGAGGAGAAGGAAGAATGGAGGGTAGGGGCAACAAATTCTAGGGAAAGCACCAAGGGGATTACCAAAATGGGAAGAGAGATATTAGTAGAAAATGGAAGAGGGAGGGAGTGACAAAGAAGTGAAATGGGAGGGGAGGATAGGGGCTAAACATCATGTCCTTCAAGGCAGACATGAGACAAACAGGGAAAGACTTCAAAGGAGAGAACACCAATTCATTAGATGAAAGGATGACCGTAAGATACATCTCCAAAGAGGAGGACAACCTATTTAGAAGAAGGGGTACCCATAGATGAGGAATTACTTTTCCCCATGGAGGAGGGACACTTTGGTTTCAAGGCACCCCAACGGTAAGAGGTAGATGGGTTCTCCAAGGAGGAGTAGAATTTGCAAGCCCAAAATAAATCTTTTAAATTTGATAAGTTGAGACCATACACCAAGCCTAGATTCTAGATTGATGCAGGTGGGAAGAATCCTAAGGGCCTCCACATTGACTTACCAATGCCAACAGGTATTTTCCTCATCCCAAAATTCTAGGGAGGGCCTAGTAGACAAATATAGGTTGGAACAACCACATAGTACCCATCTCTAAGATTAAACCTTGGATGACATTTACATACAAATTATAGAATTTGTTTCCCAAAAAACCAAGGCCGAGTTGTTAAATTGTTTAGGAAATCTTCAGATAGAGAAAATGAAAAAATAAACAAACCTTTAGGAAAAGTAGAGATATACACATTTACTTTACTAGTCCAACATGCATTGACCCATCTCTTGACAATTCCAATATTTGGTTGTTGACAAAAAAAGCTTCCAACCAAAGTGTTCTCAATTTGTTTCCAGGGAATAGTTGAGGGTCCCATGTTGAATTTTAATGGTTTATCCCTCCTTGACACACAATTCAAATACTTCCTTGAAAAATTCCTTTTCATAGGCAAAGAGGTACTTCCATGTACTGGAGGAATCTAATGGCACATCCTTGGGTTGAGAAACAATGAAGTATACACTAAAGGGAATTTTGGTAGAAGTCACATCCACTAGCATATTGCCTTTAGAAGAAGATGCATGTATTTTATAGCTAACTTTCAAGACAACAACATCCTTGAGAACCCCAAGTGAAGCTTCCTTGCCACCATGCAACCCCTCCTTATAAAAATTAGTAGTTGCTAACATGATCTCAAAATCCTTATAGCCATTACTTTCTTTGCCAGGAGGGGTCTCAACATTAGGAGATTCCCGCTCAAAGCTCATATTAATTTTTTTGTGTACTTTTAATAAATTAAGTAGTTAATAAGATTGTAATTAAAGTTTTTTGTGTATAAATATTTTTATTAAGATATCTTTTAAATTATATTTATTCAGCCAAAAATGATATATTTAGAGTTAATGTTTTTTGTGTACTTTCAATAATTTTATTGTAGTTAGAGTTAAATATTTTGTGTACACATGTAATAATGAAGTAGTTATTTTATTTTTTAAATAAGTATCTTGTAAACTTTTAAACATGACCAGTGATGCTGGCACAACATGCCCTCCAGGTCCACGTGAACCACTTTTGATCTAGAGCTATCAATTAGTGAGGCCACAAATGGGGGACCTCATCCCCTTATTACAAAGCTTAGGCCCGAACCCGCGAGAACATTGGATCAGCGAAGGCACAAGCTCGCGATCACAATGGCCCAATGGGAGTTTGAACCCAGGTGGGGACAACAACAACACCACCACTTAACCAACACACTAAGTGGTGAACCCCAATAAATTAAGTACTTAATACGATTGCAATTAAAGTTATTTGTGTATAAATAGTTTTAGAAAGATATATCCTTCAAAGTTACGGTGACCATAAAATTTATTTGTTAATAAGATTGTAATTAAAGTTATTTCTGTATACATATGTCTAAACATTTATATGCATTATCCACCTTCTATCTTATTTCTAAGACAATGTCAACTAGTTCTTAGTTGAATTGTCAACTTTTTTACTTACCATTTTATTTCTACTCTCATATATGCATATGTATTTGTACACACACACAAATGCGGGCACACACACACAAACACACATATACATACATACATACAATGTGTTGGGGGTAAAAAATATGATTGAATTCTCACACGTTGTATCCTCTCTTACATTCAAGCCTGTCTACATGGTTGTCTTAATTGTTTTTTGTATTAGATATCTTTTGATATTTTCTAATACCTTCATTAATTTGAATACTCTTACATATTAATATCTTATTCTTTTATCCATCTAATATTCTATTTCATCCATATATTCTTTCTTCTCCATCCATCTAATATTGTGTTTCATCCATGTACTCTTTCTTCTCCTTTTAACTTTTCAATTATTATCATTTTTAGCTAGCAATGAAACTCCATACTCTATTCTCTTCAAATTAATTTGCATCCTAATTAAGATTTTGATATTTCCAAAATATTCCACTTAAAATGATAAAATAAAATCAGTACTTTTATCTTGAGACTACTTATAATTAAATACTATAAAATTGCTTATAATTAAATACTATAAAATAAGAGTGCTTATAATTAACTACTTCAAAATAATAAAATAAAACGGTTACTTTTATTTTTCAATTGTGTTAGTGTTTATAATGACACTTAAAACCCTTTCCCCTTGCTTTTGAAAATCTGAGGTGTTAGATACTCAACTCCACATCAAAACTTTATATCCATTTCAATTCTGACGTGTTTACACACCAATCGACAAATAACGTCGCAAGTCCAACATTTCCTTGCGAAAAAATATAATCACGGGTGACATATTGCCAAAAACACAGTAATTCCTGCCTGCATCTTTCTTCTTTAATTATAATCACGGGTGACCACTTGAGTCCTCTCTTGTTTTTATCACACCATCTGACTTTCTCTCAAACAATTTATAACTCCTTCCCCAACATCCTTCTTCACTAAATAACTCTAAAATGGCCAGAGTTCTACTTTGGGTAGTCTGTGTTTCAGTCTGTTGTTTTGTAGAGATGGGTTTGTGTGATAATTTGAATGTTCCACCTCCTCTCCCAGTTTTGCCACTGCCAAGTGCCAGTCAGCTGAAATGGCAGCAGAGAGAAATGATCATGTTTATGCATTTCGGTGTTAATACATTCACCAATAATGAATGGGGAACAGGGAAAGAGGATCCTCAGCTGTTCAATCCTAGTGGGCTTGATGCAAATCAGTGGGCGAAAGTGGCAAAAGAGGCTGGATTTTCTCTCCTTATGTTGACTGCCAAACACCATGATGGATTCTGCCTCTGGCCTTCTGCTTATACAGATCACTCTGTGAAAAGCAGCCACTGGAAAGATGGAAAAGGTGATGTTTTGAAAGATCTATCAATGGCAGCAAAAAACCAAGGCCTTGATTTGGGTGTTTATTTGTCTCCATGGGATCGTTTTGAGCCTTTCTATGGGCAAGAGGTGCAGTACAATGAATTCTATTTGGGGCAGCTGCAGGAGCTCTTTAACAGGTAATAATTTCTTGCGTTTAATTTTTATTAAGTAGAGGTTGATAAGTATGATACATTTTCTACAGCAAGTTAAATTGTGATATTACGATTGATTCAACTTTGTAGTCTTTTGAGTCAAAAACTCATTGACTCATGTTTCATGAGTAGTGGTTCACAAGAACCCATCTCTCATGAGAATGAATGGAACACTTAGCATTCATTTCATCTTGGTGATGCTCACATAAGTGAAGCACCGTGAGGTCACCCATCCCAGTACTACTCCAGCTCAAGCACGTTTAACTTCGGAGTTTCTTTCAATGAGTTTGACGTGGGACCAGGTGTGAGAGGTTGATAAGTAGGAGACATTTTCCACAGCAAGTCAAATTGTGATATTACTATTAGGATTCAACTCTGTAGTTTATTGAGTCAAACTCATTGACCCATGTTTCATGAGTAGTGATTCACAAGAACCCATCTCTCATGAGAATGAATGGAACACTTAGCGCTCATTGCATCTATGTGATGCTCACAGAAGTGAGGCATCGTGACTTCTTGAGGGGTCACCCATCCCAGTACTACTCCAGCTCAAACAGGCTTATCTTCAGAGTTTCTTCCATGGTTAAATCCACTTTATTTACAACCCCATTTGCAGAATTCTATGCTTTTGAGTTCTTTTTGTTGAATTCGAAACACATTGTGAATGAATGGCAGGTATGGCCCCGTAGAGGAAGTATGGTTTGATGGAGCCAAAGGAGATAACACAACAATGACATACTTGTTCTCCGAGTGGTTTGCCATAGTTAAAGAGTTGCAGATATATGCAAACATATTCTCAGACGTGGGACCAGGTGTCAGATGGGTGGGGAACGAAGATGGGGAAGCAGGATTAACTTGTTGGTCCACCATCAATGGATCTTCCTATCACATTGGCCAAGCAGGCACTGAGGGGTAAGATTACATATAACTATAAAAACAACATATAACTACTGATTTTGATTGTTTTCTGTTTTAAAGTTGCTTGGAACTAAACGATAGTAAGTTTTTTTTTGTGTGCAGGTATTTGAACAGTGGAGACCCATATGGAACTGATTGGATTCCTCCAGAATGTGATGTATCCATCAGGACAGGATGGTTTTGGCATTCAGATCAGAAACCCAAATCGTTAAGCCAATTGCTGGACATCTACTACGCTTCAGTGGGAAGAAACTGTGTTCTTTTGCTCAACATTCCACCAAACACAACTGGCCTTCTGTCTGAAGAAGATGTAGAAAGAGTAATGGAATTCAGGAAGGCCATAAACACCATTTTTTCTGTGGATTTGGCTGCTTCAGCTTCAGTCACAGCAAGCAGTGTGAGAGGACCAGCCTTCAGCCCTAGCAATGTATTGAGCACCGATCTCTGGACTTATTGGGTACCCAAGGTTTTTGGGAGCAACGAAAAATCTCATTGGATAGAATTGAATGTTGAAGAAACTGTTGAATTTAATGTTGTGAGGATTCAAGAGACCATAGGATTGGGGCAAAGGATAATGGAATATGAGGTTTATGCATCGAGTGGTGATGAGAAGAAAATGATGGTTGTGAGTAATGGGACTACAATTGGGCACAAGAAGCTTCATAGGCTGGAAAAGCCTGTGAAAGCCATCAGGGTTTCGCTGGTGATTTGGAAGTTCAAAGGGGATGTGCCCCTCATTTCTTCTTTTGGCCTTCACTTTGATCCATTTTACAATGCGTCTTCGCCATGAATGTTCTTAAAGAAATTTGTTTTGCTTTGCTTCCGAGTAGTGTGTTAAAAAAATAAAAAATTCAAATCTTTAGACTTACCTAGATAATGAAATATATGTGGATTTTACTTGTGTAAAACACTTTATCATTGATATTATCAAATAGTTAAACTTTATTTATTTTTCAGTTTGTTTCAATTGAATTTTATTAATTTTTATGTAATAAAATTAAATGAAAAATATTTTTAATCTCATCTAAGAAATATTAGTTTAAATGAAATGGTATAATTATTAATTATTTTTCCTTCAATATATTTTTTTAAGAATTAGATTAAATTTCTTAAAATAATACTTTTTAAGCATTGCAATGAGTAGATCTCTCCTTATAGATCAAGTAATTTGTTATTAAATGGTTTGTAAAGAGGATTAAGTGGTGATTAGGACGTGTGGAACATTTTTTTAGACTTTGTTTTAGATTCCACAAGTCAAAGCTAATTGAAAAATTAAGTTTAAGGAGTTCATCACTTGTAATAGGGGAAAATGTGACAAACATTGTAGATGTATTAATGCTAATTAAAAACCTATCCATGTTGAAAAATATGCAATATTATTGTACAATGGACTCGTACTAGAAAATTTGATTAATTTTATTCTATTACAAACAATGAACACAAATTGAAGGGGTTTTATGAATTCAAACATATTTTTTCATACCTCTTCCTCAATTTTGGTGCCATTGAAGAATTGTATGTACTATATATTTGAAAAAAATCATGTTGGGAGGGGTAGGTCTTTTGGAAGATATTCAATGATACTCATTTTGGAAGATTCGTGTGGAAAGAAGGTAGAAAAAGTGTGGATAGGATTTATACTAAACCAATTTATTGGAACCCAATTGACATTTGACCTCATTGTGCCTACTATCTATAACCAAATTGAGAAATTCTCGAATGGGTCTCCCTCGATGAAAATCACCTAAATCTTATTTTTCTTCATAATCCATGTAACTAACAAATGGTAAAAAGTAAAAAATGAAAAGAAAAGCTATAAGTGTGGGAAGATTTTGATCATTTTCCTTATTTTTTTCAAATTTGTATCTTTTAGAATTTTGGACTTGTTTTGATAGTCTAACTTCTTGTCTCAAATAATATTTTTGCATAGATGTTCCACCAAGTCTATTAGGTCTCTTTCTATCTTTACTACATTCTATTAGATTATTGGTTTTTAATGGACATTTAGACTCTCTCTCTCTCTCTCTCTATATATATATATATATATATATATATATATATACACACACACACACACACACACACACACACACATTGAACTACCCACACACCCCCTTTCTCTCTAGGTCTCTCCTTCACTCCCTCTCCCTCTCTGCAACTCCATCTGTATCAAATTAACCATCTCTCTCTCTCTCTCTCTCTCTCTCTATATATATATATATATCAAACTACCCACACACCCCCTTTCTCTCTAGGTCTCTCCTTCCCTCCCTATGATGAACTATAACTGATTGAATGTTTGAAGATGATAAGTTGATGATCAACGAGTTGCAAAACTGAATGAAAGACATTAAATCAGTTAATGTATTGTATTGTCGTTGATGTCAACTTGATATAATCTGATTGTTCATACATATATTGTCATAAAATTGAAGAGACCAAAGAGACAAAGTTTATGTAGTCGGTAAAACATAAAAGTTATGTATACATAGAGTGACAGTAAACACCGATGGATAGTGCACACCGATGAACAGTGAACACCGAGTGTTAGGGTTAGGTAATACAGAGAGGGGGGTGAATTAGTATTACAACACTTATTAAAAATTTTCAACCAATTAAATATTAACCATATACTTGCAGAAATGAAAAGAACATGTAAGCAAATAATATAGTACTCATAACACCATAATTTTGTTGTCGAGGAAACCCTGGCCAAGGGAAAACCTCGGTGGGGATGGTACCCACAAGCATGCACTAAAGTATAGTGTCCCTATTAAGAGACCTAGCCCTGTTAGGAGCTGAATATTACATAGGACATTTCCTTGTTAAAGGAATAACAAACCTGTTAAAGGCATACAACACCCTGTTAGGGGCCAACTGAGCTTACGACTCTTACAAAGTAATTCTATTACAAAATATTCTCAATGATGAACAAAACAAGCATCTCTAATGCTTAGATAGTTCCAGTCATAGCTCATCAATAATCTTTGTCATCCTTTGCTCTGCAATTCACATGTCCTCAAAACATATAATCCATCCAATCATCTGTCATCATCAATATATTCTCTCAACAAAAATTTCTCCATATATATATCTGTTCTCTTAACCAAGTTGGCTCTCTTACCCAAATATTACATATTCGGCTCTCAATACAAAATACATTTAATACAAAAAATATTAAATGCAAAGTCAGCGCTCTTACATAATCAAAGTATAGGTTATCAACAACCATAATCCAACTCCGATTTCCAGGAGTCCATGTCATACTCTCTGAATCATCGCTTCTGTCCAATTGCTCTGTATCATTGTTCTGTTGCTGTCTATCTGTCTTCAAATCTCTCTAACTTGTTGTAAAAATTATAAAAAAAAAATTGATCTTAGGTGGAGGTCACATATACCCCATACTATCTTCCTCTAAGCTTGCTTTCCATAATTCATTGATCTCGATCTTTGATGTACCCAAAATACCTCTGTAACTCTGCTTCAGTACTTAGTCAATTTCAGAGTCACCAAAACTCAACTTTATAGGAATCGATCTGTAACCTAGATGTGTTTCCATAAATGAAAACCAAAAAGTGAATCACATCATGCAAAATATATCACTTTCCAACAATATCTCCCTTTGGCATTGATGGCAACACTTAAAAAAAAATGACTAAGTGTTCCAACAAAACTGTCTCTCCTTCTTTCTCTATTTTTTTTTCTCTTTTCTTCTCTTATACACTATCTTCTCCTTCTCCTTATTTATTTTACTCTTCTTTCTTCTCCCATTCATTTTTATTCTCTTCTCCCCCTTTGACAACAATGACAAAGGTGCATACAAAGTAATAAAATTAGTGCTTGCTCACCAATTTCAGAACATCTTGAAAGGAATCTTCCAAGATCTTCACTTCTGCACTCCATGACTTCAACAATAGTTGACCAACATGAATTAGTCCATTCAATGCAAATGATGCAGTCTCTGCTTCTTTCAAATCTATATGCATAAAGTTAGTCAATGAATCTGTAGTCTTCTCCAAGTTTGATAGGTGTGCTTCAATTATAGATAGCTTAGGAGTGATTAAAGTCTTCAACAAATTGAATCTAGTCAGTACTCTCCCTTTCTCAATATACAATACATCTAGTTTTGTCAAAATTCTTGTTACTTCCTTGTCCAAATCTGTTACAGATTGTAAAGAGGTTTCACAACTGCCCATCATACTTCAAATCTGCAACACTCTTACCAATATCATTTCCATTCTTATGTGTATTCATTGGAGATGACACTCTTCTATTGTTTGCTCCATTATACCTGCAAAACTTCGCTATATGACCTGGATTATTGCATTTGTAACATATAGGAGGTCTTCTTTCCTAATTTACTTGTAGCTTACAGTTCTTTGCAATGTGTCCAATGTTATTACATTTGTATCATGTAGGTTTCATTATAGGTTCTCTTCCATTGTCTTGTCTATATCTAGATTGATTAGGTTTCCTGCATTATGCTTTCTTGTGCCTATATCCATTACAATTAAAAAAATAACCATAAAAGGTATTTAAAGGGGCATTGCCTCAATAGTCTCTTTTCATGTGTCCAAACTTGTTACAACCAAAGCATCTACCTCTGAAAGGTCTGATCTACTCTCTAGGTTCTTCAATAGTAGTGTTTTCAGCATCAATCTTTGCATCAGATTTCTCTTCCTGATTCTTTGAGCATTCAGCTTCATTGAAGCCAATACTAGTCATATTACCTTTAAGTTTCTGTCTGTCTCTTTTTTCATTGATCAAATCACTGCTAGTGTGAAGTTTCTCAATGTGTTTATTTTCCTCAACAAGTTCACCTTTTATAATCTGATTGTATTTCTCCATTTCTAGATACTTGTTCTTGTAGTTGTTAGCCTCATTCTTCATTTGTTCTAATGCACTATTCAAGGTTTCTTCAATCTTCTTCTTAGCATCCTTTTGTAACTGAATCTCTTTAGTCATAGCTTCATTCTCAAGTTTCAAAGTTTCATTTTCTTCTTCAAGTTGCTTCATTTGATCTGAATTTTCTTTGTCTGAATCTTCTTTTATCTGAACCACAAGATCATGTTTCTGATTTCTGGAAAGTTCAAGCTGTCTCTGAGTTTCTTTATAAATTTATCAACTCTTCACATGTTGAATCTTAATTCTCCATTCTCTTCTTTCTCTTTGTCAAGGTCTTCTAGTGCAACATCAAAGTTTTCTTGCAAACTGTCCAAATCCATTCTGATATCCCTTAAGCTGTTAGAATTTCTCTCCAAGGGCCAAAATATTTGATACCAATTGTTAGGATTAGGTAATACTGAGAGGGGGGGGGNNNTGAGTCAATATTACAACACTTATTAAAAATTTTCAACCAATTAAATATTAACCATATACTTGCATAAATGAAAAGAACATAAGAAAATAACACAATACTCATAACACTATAATTTTGTTGTCGAGGAAACCCTGACCAAGGGAAAACCCCGGTGAGGATGGTACCACAAGCATGCACTAAAGTATAGTGTCCCAGTTAGGAGACCTAGCCCTATTAGGAGCTGAATATTACATAGTACATTTCCTTGTTAAAGAAATAAAAACCCTGTTAAAGGCATACAACACCCTATTAGGGGCCAACTGAGCTTACAACTCTTAAAAAGTAATTCTGTTATAAAATGCTCTCAATAATAAATAAAACAAGCATCTCTAATGCTTAGATAGTTCCAGTCATAGCTCATCAATGATCTCTGTCATCCTCTGCTCTACAATTTGAATGTCCTCAAAAAATATCATCCATCCAATCATCTCTCATCATCAATATATTCGCTCAACAAAAAGTTCTCCATATATATATATATATATATATATATATATATATATATATATATATCTTTACTCTTAACCAAGTCGGCTCTCTTAACCAAATATTACATAGTCGACTCTCAATACAAAATATATTTAATAAAAAAATATCAAATGCAAAGTCAGCGCTCTTAAATAATCAAAGTATAGGTTATCAAAAACCATAATCCAACTCCAATTGCCAGTAGTCCACGTCATACTCTCTGAATCATCGCTTCTATCCAACTTCTCTATATCTTTGTTCTACTGTTGTTTGTCTATCTTAAAATATCTCTAACTTGCTGTAAACATTACAAAAACAAAATCAATCTTAGGTGAAGGTCACATATACCCCATACTATCTTCCTCTAAGCTCACTTTCCATAATTCATCAATCTTGATCTTCGATACCCAAAATACCTCTGTAACTCTTTCAGTACTTAGTTGATTTCAGAGTCACCAAAACCCAACTTTATAGGAATCGATCTATAACCCAGATGTGTTGCCATAAATGACAACCAAAAAATGAATCACATCATGAAAAATAGATCACTTGCCAACACCGAGCAGTTCACAGTGTATACCGAGCACCGCAGTAACCGAGCAAGTGTTACTGAGAAAGAACTATTTACCGAGCATAACTGAAGTTGTCACCAAGCACAACTGAAGTCAATGACTAAGCTAATCAGAGTTGATGACCGATTAGAACTAAAGTTAAAGAACAAAAAAACACTTAGCTATCAAGAGCTATATTTAGGGATTAACTGATTAATTGTTTTATTCTTAACGATCAGTTAAACTAAAGCATGAAAGAGATTTAAAGCACGTTTTATTCCCAGTTATCAAGGAGAGATTTCCAAAATAAAACTAAAGCAAATCTTTACGGGATAAAGAAAGCATGACGAGTTTTACGGATCAAGAAGTGATCTACAATAAAAACAAGGAGATTAGGTGGCTAATCATGTCTATATAAAGAGACAAGTAATTCATTGGCAAGAGAGGAATGCTGAATATATTCTGGTGAAGATAGAAGTCTTCATGCATATCTGATCATACGGGCTGAAGAATAGAGCCAAAGAATTTTGCAGACATCGAGCAACAGAGGATAGAGCATTCACCGAGCAGAAGAAAAGAAGAGAGAAAAGGAACTGAAGAGCATATTGATCAGAGAGGTATTATTGGACTAACAATAGATCTGAATATTTTCAAGTTAAAGTTGTATTTTGAATAGATCATTTACTGTATCAGTTTAACCATTGATTGACAAAATCTCTTAACCGAGTGGGATTTAACAGTCCTTATTGTATTGAGATACTCAAGAGTATCAAAAGGTTTTCTTGTTGACAACATAGTGAGTGCTAGGTCAAAAGATAAATTGTTAGTTTTAAATCCTCTAACAAGGTCCCACTTAATAGTATGTTGTTGTTAGATTTGCTGAACTGTAAATCTTCCCAAGAACACCTGCATGCAAAGACTGCTACAAGAATGAAGACAGAAGACAGAAAGAGAGCTATGGCGGCCAATAGGCCAGAGACTGAAAAATCATGTTGACAGAAATAATCTTCTATATTCAACAATAATGAAATTACAATCTCCTTAAGAAATACAAAGCGGTGAATCCTTATAAAGGATACTGAAACCCTAAAAGGGAAACTACTAGGAAATGGAAACTTTCCTAAGTCTAACTTAAGTAAAGAGTAGATAAACTAATAATTAACTAATTTAATTATTAGTAATACTCGACTACTCTAACACCCCCCCT